>CM077242.1:13292500-13685000 GCA_039654775.1 Spinibarbus caldwelli
TTCATGTACAAATCTGCTTTGGCTCAGACAAGCAGGCAGGCAGGAGAACAGCAGAGGGCAGGGCGATCGCGAACGCTGCATCCAGGAGGTGGGGAGGGTGACGGGGGCACTGTCCACCACCATCACCCCTCCCCACATCCATGGCTCCGCCTTGGGCCTTCCTTCCCAGTTGCTCGGCCAGCTGAGCAATCAGGTCAGTCGGCTCTTCCTGCGTCCCCCCTGGTCAATTGTTCCCTCTCCACGCCTCGTGTGCGGCCTGCAGTTGTGGCGAAATGATGTCATATCTGATCCTAGGGCAGGCAGAGTGTCTCGGTGTAAACATGGAGCGGGGGTGGAGGGGCTCTGACCGCAGACAATGAGCCGGGTGAAGTTATGCCAATATTTCTGATGATCTCTGCACTTCTCGCAGGAAATGAAAAAAGGGTTTCCAAACCCACGTTTCCATGTTTGCCATTCTTTTCCGGATTCAGCATCAGGTGGGTTTAGCACAAGTCAGCTTCGGAATAAATAAAAAAAAGCTGCTTTTTATTCTTATATTTATATCTTTTTTCTAAGGGAATAGAGCAATATTATTGCTACAATCAATACACTCTCTCAGAGGACTGGTTATTGGGTTGGTGCGTATATCTGCTGCAGCGGGACCATTGTGAAGCCATTATTTTCACTAAATCATTTCTCTAGGAGATAATCCAGGCATTAGCAATGCTTGGGAGCATTTAAACAAGCAGCAACCCGGCCATTTGTAGTCTGTCTCTCAGCGAACAACTAAGCACATACAGAGACAATATTGTTGTAATGCAATATCCACAAACTCTCAGCCAGCGCATTCAGGAAAGCCACACTCCAATAATGCAAGTATAACAGAGCGGAAAATGTAAGTCAGCTCCTTCCACTTGTGGGGTGATTATGATGCCACCGGCTCTAAACAAATCAATCGCTGCTTCTGAACATGAGAGAATTCCTAAAGTACGCGGAAAACCGTTTGAACATGTTACAGTGCATGTGGATTTGGAGTCCAACAAGAAAGAGAAATTCAAATCCAGAAGCCTGCCTTTGGGAGGAAAGCACAGACCGCTGGGCTTGTTATGGATATTGTTTGGAAGTCCTCAAAGGAAAACGGGCGGTATGAATGAAGCCGAGCTGCTTTTCTGACGCCGGAGTACCGAGCATATAAACAAGCAGGTGATTTGATTAGGTGTGTAATCGAGTGAGTACAAGAGGCCGCACTGGTCCTACTCACACCAACACTTAACCGGCACACTGACAAGCTTCCTGTGCTCCTAATGAGAGGCTTTTGAACGGAGCGTGTACTTCAAATACACACATGTAAGCACCGTTGGGATTCTAGGAGTCTTTCTTTTGTCTGATTCTTGTTCTCGGGTTTTCAGGTGCACAATATGAAAAATATATAATGAAACTATTATTGATACCAGTAGTGGAATTGCAGCCAATAATTTCAACTGATAATGTGGAACAGAATAATGTGGAACAGAAAACTGTGCAATGAAACATTTCTAATTTGTCAGCAAAATAAAAAAGTACATATTGCCTCAAACTGCCTATATGCACTGTAAAATATTTCACTGATTGTAAGCTTTTACATAACATCTATTTTGGGAAATTATTATAAATAATTGTAAAAAGTATAATAAATAAATTATAAAAAGTTAAATAAATAAAATATAAAAATAAAATAAAAGGATAAAATAAAATTATAAAATTAAAAAAATCTGGGCACAACAAGCTGTTGATTATTGGTTATCATTATTGGCATTTTTTTTTTTTTTTTAAATCCAAGCAGAGCAACTCACAGAAAGATTCCAGTTCCATCTCAACCCAAGACACCATCTCCTTGTTTTTCTATAAAATGCCAGGTACCATATTAGTTTCCATGGTGCATGAAGCATTCTTTGTGATGTTAAATGATGCACAGAATGCTGTTGCATCATTATCATGTCTTGGATCCTCAGATTAATTGTTAATTAATTAGCTGTTTTAGAGAAAAACACGTTAATCATTGAACTCCATTCCTTTTACAGCAGTCTATTTAATTTTTATCTGATTCCTAAAACAAACAGAGGAAAGCATCAAATGTAACACACCTTGTCAGAGCAAACACGTTTAGTAGCAAGGAGTCCACAATAAAGACATGATACTGTAAGTATGATCTACTTCTGCACCTGCTCTAAGCTCTACACACCCCTTTCATAAACAAGAGCTTCTCTTTAAGCACTTTACCTTGGAACCCTTTTGTGCAGAGCGATTTTGAACAAACCTTTCAATGATATCTGCCATCTTTCCATCCGTGTTGAAATCCAATCACCCGGAAATCACTGAAGAGGCAAATAAAGGTGCAATGATATGATAAATGCAAGAAAAGGATTTCTAAATTGGCAAATGTTCTATAATTTAGATGTGCACACAAGTTATTTGTCCAAGAAATTCACCAGGATCTCCAAACAATCTCCTCTGCAAATAGAGGGAGGAAATAAGCTTCACTTGGCGGGTTTCTCCAGCTTGATAGGGCACAGAGGGCACACAGCAACCAGTGTGTTTCACCTCATTTCTCCAGGGCCCAAGGAAACACAGCTAATGATGTAATGAAGTAAACAGCGATTTACATCTGCGGAGCCTGTGCCTACACAAGATGCCCTGGCAGAAGCGAATGAGATCATGTCTCGGCCTGCTCCAAGGACATGAATATTTACAGTTCAGACTGGAACAGGGCTGTAAATCACGTAAAGAGCCCGAGGTAAACTACAGACCCATTACATGTCTTACTGTCCAATGGTCAGTTAACAAAGTCTTAATCCGTGACATTTATAGGTCACCATGAGGATCGGTGTTGGAATAGAACTAATTAAAGGCAGCAACACTACTAACTAAATTTTTCAGCAGCTTGGTTGTGTTCAAAACAGTAGTTTTTCCAGTATCATGCTACTTTTTCCAACAACTAGCGGTGTCACGTGACAAAACGAGTGAACTGAAGCAAAAATGAAACATGCATTCCAAACATTTTAGTGAATCATTCATTCGAATGGTTCATATGTAAATAAACTAGTTCCTAAAACATTTTCTAGTTTTATTCAGTTAAGTGTAGTTAAGTTGTCCAATTTAAACTATATAAAAATAAACTATTCCCTTAAATAGCTTTAAATGTAACCAAAAAGTGTGACTTAGATATAGTTAATTTCTGAAACTAAGTAACAGTTTCAAAGCAGCTTCCTCAACACAGGTTTTCTACATATGATTCCTCTCAAATCATGAATTACATCAATGAGATTAGCCGGCTGTGTGTCTGTATCCAGAAAACTCAACCTCCCCGATCTGCTTTTGCCCTCTAATGTTATTTGTCTCAGCTCTCTTCAATCCCCTTTGGAGGGTCGATTCCAGCACTCATCTGTCTGCACAAGCAAGGTTAAAAGTACACGAGGTGTCGTGGCGGGAGTTCACTATGGCCAAGCACTGAGCCTGAGAAATCAAGTATGTTATTTATGAACCATTCGGCCATTGACTACACTCACCTGGGCACAAGGTGAAGCACACAAGGTGCCCGTAACACTGGTGGCCCTACCGGGAATTCATTTGTTGTTCAAATTGCTACACTATCCTTTATTATACCATTAACATGGTCATACCACTGTCACAAAATCAACTTTGCCAGAAGGTTAAGGACAAAATAGAAGCAGCACACACTGATAGTATCATTTGTTTGTTTTTTATGCTATAGCCCTAAAGCACACCAAAAAATCTGAACTGAACACAATTTGCATGACTGGATTTCCCCATCTTGTACATGGTTCTAGGTGACACGACAGACTACCACAATCTAACATACTTTACTGGGACTATCGCTCCACCACCGCAGACAGCTAAATCAGTTTTTAAAATGACAAAAGTAAGTTTGTCTACACATATGGATATACAGAAAGTTCCAATGCACTTCTCCATCATATGATCATCACATGAAGAAATGCAATCAATAGAAAAAGTAAACAAAATTGAGTTTAACAACGTTAAACGTTAACGTTAACCCCTTCGGACCCTGCGTCCATTGAAATGGACATCACAAGATATTTTTGTTTAAGCCAATAAAATTATGTTTTCATAATATGAGCAATGCCTGGTCATTGATTGGTCCCTGATCAACCAATCACAATGAAGATATGACTCCTAACTTAACCCCTTCAGACCTTTTTTTTTTTTTTCACTGAACAAAATTTTTTTCATCCACTTGATATTTGCTCTTCTCCAATATAGAAATAAGTCTAAAAAAAAACAAAAAAAAAAAAACAAAAAAAAACAAGATTTGTGCCAACTAATTTTTTTATTAGATTTTTTTCATGTCCACTATAATGGACACCAGGACTGAAGAAAAATAAAAATTCCCATATTTTAACCATACATAATAAGTAGAGCTTGTGCACTATAGTTGAGCTAGTGTTTAAGATTTTGAAACGAACACACACTATAAGAATGAACAATGCAGTAAAAATGTAGAAAAAAAGGTAAGATGATATGAAGTCTCAAAAAAACTTGTTTGATCCTTTTTGTTGGTTGAAGTGGGTGAATCTGAGTATATGTATAAATGTTTTTGTGTGTATGTGAATGGGTTTGTGTGTACTTGCTGATTGTTTTGATGAATATATGATTGTGTTCATTATAGCATCAAGGCATCAGTGTGTGTGGAGGGAGTGTGAGTGTGTGTGTTGCTGTATATTCACTGATCTCACATCCACTATGGCTGTTTCTCACTAAAACCAATGAAAAGTTGATTGACAAGCTATGGTCACTTTGATGACATAAATGAAATCATATTAATATTTCATTAATTAACATTAATGTTCATTAAACGTTAACATTAGAATTTGTAGCTCTGTATTTAGCTTTGAAGTGCTTCTACAAATTTCTCAACCTGTTATACAACTAATTCATGAGGTGCTGCCGTTATCTTCCAAAACCTGATGACTATTGTGATGGACATTACATTTTTTAAAAATCCTGTGTTCTGCAACTCTGAAAGATCTTCAAAATAACTTTGAATATTATCATTTGATAGTCTTAATTTTATAATAGGTGCAAGTTGATGAGGCTCCCATAAACATAAATCTGCATATAAAAAGTAAAATGTGGACTTCCTCCTCTTTTGTAGTTGGTTAGTCATGTCTCTCTTTTGTGATGCCTGTAGCTCAGTGTGAACAATGTACAATCTAAATCCTATTCTTAATAAATATTTGTCTAATTTTACAGTTACAATATGTTATGCAATATTGATTCTCAAGTAAATGTATCTTATTTTAAAGGGAAAGTTCACTTAAAATCATTTAACCTCACGTTATTCCAAATCTGTATGACTTCTGCAAAACATAAAACAAGATATCTTGAAGAATGTTGGGGTCTCATTCTGAATTCATTCTTTTAATGTATGGCCTAAAAATAACACAAAGTCTGGTAAAACTAGATTGCGGGTGGCTAGTAAATAAGACAGAAGTGAAATACTGCACACTGCCTAAACAAATTTATTCCACCGGCTTTGAGAATTGAGCAGCATAATGGTTTACCAATAATAAATATCAGAAGGACAGCATAAACTCTTCTGATTGGGTTTTTAGAGACGTGTGGTTTCTAAAGGAAAGAAATGTTAGTTTTGTTTACTTGTGCCACTCATGGGCAGACTGGATTGATCCCTGCTTCTGTTCTCTCTGAGCTTTCTGCTACTGTTTGTAGTGCAAGAAGCAGTCAAATTAATCACTGAAATCATGAACCCATGTCAAACATGTGACTTAGTATGAAATAATTCTGATTATAGCAAAAATAATCCTAACCGCACAGTCCAACTGAATGACCTTTTGAATCATTGTTAAACAAACATCCTGATAGGCAACCTACTAGCTCTCTGGATCTGCCTGCCATGCATGCACACAGATTTGTGGGTTTGTGGTATGATACGGAAATTTATTCCTGCACAAATGTCAAAAGACTGCCACGTTTCAATATTAGATCAAAATCAAAACATGATTAAATTATTACGAATGGATGTTTTCCTGGCTGCGGCAAAAATCTCAAGGACTTCATAGAGATTTCTTTGATGCTCTCGGTCAAATGGCCAGTGTTCGGTGCAGTCTCAGCTTTGCTTCTGACATTCGAGGGTTGGAGCTATTTTAAGGAGACCCCAGTGCCTCTGGCAGGTCCACCACAGACCACTGTACAGCGGCTTCCATAGAGCTGAAGAATGGCTCCATTATTCCCCCACAAACACATATACTTTCACAGAGATCCACCCACTTCTGACCTGATCTCGCTGAAACCCACCACTATCGGAAATTCCCCCGATTTGTGAAGGTGGGAACAAAACAGAACAGAATGAATCACTGAATAACTAGAGTGAAGGTTGAAAACAGACCTTTTTAAGAACATTTTAATGTTCTTAAAAAGGTTTATTCATTTATCTTAAAGATTTTACCTTGTGAAAGGCTTTTATAATGCATGTAGCAATTAATTCGCTTTGGAATTATTCAATTATTTTATATAGACTGATTATTTTTCCCTTTGGTGAAGATTGTGTCCAATTACAAAACTAAATGATTCATAATCTTTCAGTTCAACAAAATAATTTCCGGTCACATGCCAGAGCAGATGGTAAGTTTTCATACAATCTTTTCATAAATAAGGCTTATAAAGCACCTTCATCACAGAGGATGTTAATTATCTACTTAAGCAAATGCATTTATAGACAGACATACACACACACACACACACACATACACACACACCACCGTTTAAAAGTTTGGAATCAGTAAGATTTTGTTTTCTTTTGAAAGCAATTAATACTTTTTTAAGCAAGGTTGATGAAAAATGTACCAAAATTGACATTAAAGAAAAAGAAGAAATAAGAATTAATAAGAATGATTTTTTATAAGGATCATGAGACACGGAAGACTGAAGTAACAGCTGTTAAATGTTCAGCTTTGCCATCACAGGATTACACTTTACAAATTATAAAAATAGAAATTACGTTATTTTAAATTGCAATAATTTTTCACAAGTTTTTTTACTGTATTTTTGATCAAATAAATGCAGCCTTGGTGAGCATAAGCGACTTCTTTCAAAAACAAACAAACAAAAAAAATCTTACTGATCCAAAACTTTTGAAAATCAATACATTTTGTCTGCAATAAATAAAAATAAGTCTCTAAAATCAACTGAAAACCATATGGTTGCTTTGCAAAATCTTCTACAAAGTTTAAAAGAAAAAAACATCTGTGGTTCATCATTCTGCCACTCGCTCTTCCACCAAGTCAAACATGAACCCATCCACAATTATATAGCCTGTCCCTTGTGTTTACGCGAGTGTGTGTTTGTGTACATGTGTGTGTGAGCATCAGGAAATACCAGGCCAAGCATTCCAGCTCGTCAGCACCTCTGGCCCTCATGTGACTGGAGATACACAGCCCAGATTGTGTGTGCAAGTTTGCTCAAGAAGCATGATAAGAAAATTTAGTAAAAGTGAGGGAGGGAGAGGGGTAAAGGAAGGATAATCTGATATGCATGACTTGTGGTTTCTCCTAGCGCCTCTCTTTTCTTTGCCCTGGCAGAAATGGCAGTTTGAATCCATAATTTAAAGGCTTCTCTTCTCCTGGAAATCTGGCCTTTATGGCTCTGCCTCCTTGCAAACTCATTAGCATAATGTAGATGCTACTAAAAAAAAAAAAAAACACATTTTCACCTTCGAGCTGTTCCATGTCTCATCAGTACACAAGACCAGGGAAAAAGCAGTGAACGTATTAAAGGTTCAGGATGAAACACTTCATGCCACATGTGCTGTTTAGATGAATGTCTCCGACTGCCTGCTAAAACTGATTATTTTTCCAAAGAATCTCACATCTCAGTAATTGTGCCTGCCTTTAATAATCACGTAAAGAAACTGACACTGACGTTATAAGGGGGAACAACAAAGCAGTGAGTGATTTGAGAGGCCCCGCTGCTAATTATGACTCATGTTATACAGAGTGTTCTGTTGCTCAAAAACACTAAATAAATTCGTCGTTTGACTGTGCTTGAGAAATATGAGCGTCTGACACGATAGTGTGCGTGCTTTCCCGTTTTTAGCACCAATTACGCCATTCGAGTTAATTCGGGAAAGTTGTTTTGAAGATAACACCATGCGAGCGGCACATGTGTGTGCAAATCTGTGATTAGGTGAACAATCATTAGCAGAAATGAGCAGTGAAGGATCATCAGTCAAAGCGCTTACCGGAGGATGCAGTAGATTTCTTTGTTCAGTGTTTGGCAAATTCACTCACATATCCTCATCAATCATAGAAGTGATCTGGAAGTTAAAAAAACAACACATTATATTTATCCTTTGCCAAAGTAAATGGTGTGCACGGTTACATATGTGGTTCTCGGTATTCATAATCCCCTGTTCTGTAACTTCCCTGCTTGATAATGTCACACTGTTAAATAAAGGAAGCACACGGTTAGGCTTATTCTACACATGGGATAATGTACCATTGTTGATCAGTGGCATTTATCAGCTAGTATAGGAGACAATCTAACCGTTATAGTGATGACATAGAACGGCAACTATAATATTTTTCATAAACAACAGCCAAATTTAGGCTAATTTAGGTCTTTAATAACATTAAAAAAATGTTAATCCAACAACTGATTTAAACAAATTTACCATCCCAAGATATCCAACTAAATGCATTTCAAATTTTAAAAGTTTGTTTAAACTGTTGCTGATGTTTTAATGTAACAACAAAATAACTCACTTTTTAATGACAACTCTTTTTAGTAACCTGTAATAATGCTGAAAGGTCAATGAAACCTGTCACTGACAGCATCAGATAGAAACAATATTAATTTCCAAGCACATAAAACACCAGAACAATAAAAGATAGTGATAAATTCTCTGTTAATGACTTAATATTCATGAGTATTCTTTGCCATTCCATGATGTCACAACCAGCAAATAAAAAATAAGACTAAAATAAAAAAAGACATTTATTGGTTAAGGAGCTGTGGAAAAAGCTGACTCGCCTTCAGGGTCCTGGTCACCCTGTCAGGGTTTACAGTATGTTGCAATAACGTCAAGCTGACTGTAATTTATACCTTAATGTATGCGAAGGGGGCATGGTTTGAGTAACAACAACAAACATTTATATCCTGTCAAGACCACAACAACATTACCAACTAAAGAATAAATCACACAACGAGATTTTGCAATATACAACATCTTGTGAGTTTGAAAGTCATTTTACAACTTTTAATTCACACCATTAAATGTTCTGGAAAAAAAAACAGACATGTAATTTGCAGACAAACCCTGGAAGCTTTTTTAGCACTAATGTAGCAAGATGAAGAAACGTACAGTACTAAATTGTACAGTCAACATCCTTCACTCCAGCTCAGTTATAACCAATAAGCAAAATCATCCACTGTGATTATTTAATGGACACATCCTCGACTCAAAAAGTCAGGGTTCAAAGAAAATCCAGGATTCCCCACTGGCACTGACGACACGTGCGCTCTTCTCGTAAATACAATAATTCTGACATGACTTGAAGGCAGCAATAATCTGTTCATATAAAACTTTCTGTCTTTATTTATCTTTCTCATCAGCTTCTACAGCTCCACTTGTCATGCAGCTGTCACTGAGCCTGAATAAATGGACTTATAATCTAAAGGGAAAAAGTGACGATCTGTCTGATTCTCTGGCCTCCACATGCGACTGGAGTGCAGAGTCTATTAGGTGTTTTTATGAAATCCTTGAAATCCTGCTATAAACCCCTACGGACCCATATAGCAGTAATTTCATATGAATATTTCAAGTCAGCTTTTGGAAAAGCAAAACTACTGATATCCTAATGGGATAATGCTCTGACTATTAATGGACTCGTTTATCCTGACTGTATTTCTAATACCCACATACCACTTATGATATACCAGAATATTGTAATTGTGTCAGGTCACAGTGACTACAGATACCAGAATGATGATGATAATAAAAATAATAACAACTTCCACACAGTATGCTATTAAATTACACTCAAATCTGGTTGGCCGCTGTGACCTTCTCATTTATTTTCTTATTTTTGAGTCAAATTAAATTGGACATGTCCTTTTAATTAACAAAATGCTCTACAGTACTTGCATTAAGCATTTGAGAACAGACAAAATGTGAAGTGCACATTGACGTCCTACTCAGAGAACATCCGCCAGTGTTATTCCGGACACGATGCCTAAGGACTTACCGAAATAAGGTTTAGACACGAGGATGTTATAGGTTATTCCTTAAGGACTGTCACTGCTCCAGATTTCAATGGGCTACTACCGTTTTAATTGGTACAATCAGGTTATCGAAACCCACATCTGATGAAACATCCAGCATCATAATAAAATGAATAAAAAAAATCTAAAAAAAAATAATAAATGTATGGAAAAAATCTATATTAATTTAAATCATTTAAAACATTTATAATTATTTGTAATAAAAAATAACAAAAGCATGTCTTTCTGAAACATTTAAAAAACAATTAGTCAAATTTTATAATAACAACTAATAATGAATACAAAAACCTCTGCATGAACATGAAACCGTGACAATGCGAGTATCATTTACTTATGAAGAAAATATGACCTTCAGGCTGGATGACTGATCTGGAGTCACTCAGCGTGAGAGAAACCCATGAGATGGACTGATATTAACAATAAAGGAAAGACACAGTCGGGATACAGGAGGCCGAGACAGCAAAGGCTTGATTATCCACACTTTCACGGTCACGGAGCACAAACTGAGAGCCGTCTATAGCCGACCTCCTCCGGTTCTTGGACTGCAGTGGCGCTCAGATGGGCTACTGGATTGGGGTGCATTGTCTGTGCTCCACACTCATTAGCTGAGTCAAGGAGTGACTTACTGGGGTGTTTAGCTCGCCGGGTTTGTGTGGCAGCTCAACAAGCTCTCCCAGCTGGAGTACGGCTCTCACATCACAGCTGCACACTTACAATTAGTGCAGGTGCAGCTGAGGAAAGACCAGGCACAACACAGACCAACACACAAAGATAGAAAACACACACTTACAGAGGTGTTGCACACCGCTGATGAGGGCTGTTACATGCAAAACAAAGCGCTGATGACTCGAAAACCAGCTCATTATAAAAACCGACAATGCAAGAAAACCAGATTTCGAATTTAGAGGTTTTTCTGTGGTTTAAAAGTCAAGATTTGCATGTTTTGCTGTTTTGTCTAAATGGTTATGAGTTAAAAGTTTAGCTTAAGGCATTTACATTAACCTACACATCATTAGGAAAAATCACTGTATAATCAAGCATGTAAACAGAATTATAATAGATTTTAATATGAATCTTTCATTTGCATGTTCAAATACACTTCTGTTGTTCCTATCTGAACCAAAACTAGCATTCCATTAGGAAGCTAAATTGTTCTGGATGAGATAATGCACCAACTGCAACATTTTCCAAATATTTGAAGAGAAAAATAGAAGCCAGGCTTGTGTTTTTCCCCTCAATCTCATATTGATCCAAAGAGCCTTGCTTGCAAAACATTATCACAAAACTGAGCACGGAAACAAATTACATGACAACAGCAGCCATTGATTTGCGAATCGTTTATTAAGGGGACACTAAAAGTGAAATGAATACCAGTATTTTAAGCTTTGTTTCTCAGGCACACAGTGAGGCAATGCAGAGAGCTGGAATGCCGAGGCTGTCTTGCATCTGGAGTCGTCTCTGATGCATGCCATAAAAGATGCCATTAAGCAGAATGGGCCGGCAAAACACACAACGTGCAGATCTGAATAATTCATTTAGGGCTCAACCCGCTGGAGGGACATCTTTTCTTTCCCAACTGGTTTTCCACATCAAAATCTGAGCATATATTTGCTCTGACTGAAAAAAAGGCACAATACGAGCATTCTGTGGACATACAAATTAGCAAGCAGGTGTCTTCACATGTGGTGCAGACCTTTATTTTTCTCTGTACAGTTCAATAGAGACTGCAAACCGTTGTCTGCCTTATTAGGCTCTTTTCCAGGAGCAGTGGGTAATGAGACTTCATACAGACAATAAAAAACTCACAGCCAATCACATGAGAGTGATGCAAGACATCTGTCACCATGTTTTCCGCAGCTCTAATTTACTCAGTAACTGTAGTAGGCAAGATACACTCTAAGAGGGTCATCAGTAAAGAAGAAAAAGCTAATGTCAGTCTGCATGGTAACAGTTACATGCTTTTCTATGTTATAGGGCACAGATTTTGATATGGACTGATTTCATAGAGAAAAAAAAAATGTAGATGTTTTAGAATTTCAGCTATATATTAGTTATATATATATATAATTAATATAATATAATATAATTATTTTTATTATTAATTATATAATAACTAATAATAAAAATAACTATATTTATATTATATTAATTATATATATATATATATATATATATATATATATATATATATATATATATATATATATATATATATATATATATAACCAATATATAATTTTATATTTAATAAATGTATATTTTTATTAATTAATAATATTTTAATATAATAAATATTAGTTGCATGGTAATGTTTGTTTTTTTAAAGTATATACATATAAGTATTAGGTGTGACCCCGAATAGTTGACTATTCGATACTTTGATAGGAGGAGCATGATTCGACTACCATTCCCACAGTTGAATATTCGCAGAAGTGTTATGATTTTGGCTATATGGGGGTGCTCAAAAGTCTGATTTCATATAGAACTTTTTCTCCCAGTAAGTTCCTACACAGCCTATTAAGATAATGCTGTAAATAAGAATCTGAAAAGAAAGAAACTTTAAATAAATATTTTAACGTGCGTGAATAAATCCAACCACCCCTATAGATTTAAGTTTCACTTTCCATAATCCGTGACTGACAGAGGAGCATTTTGGTGACAGGGACTCAAATTGACATAGACAGAGTGAAAGACTGGGTTTTTTGGATCAGGTAGGGTACAAGTGATTTCAAAACATTTCAGCCAGTTTATATATATCGTATATTATTTATCTTGTATAAGATGCATTTGGTTGAGTTACGCTGCAGGAAAGCGCTTCATTGTAGTAGGCCTACTACGGTGATTATCTCTTCAGCACACAGCGCGAACAGTACAAACAACAATGCAGAATATTAATAACTATGACTGGGACTGTCATATACATAACATTATAATGAGAACATTATTGTTTAATTGCCATGTTTCTGCACACTGTTGCATGAAGAACGTGTCCACAAAAGGAGTTCATTCAGAGCTGCGCAGACACGTTCATGCCATTCGGGGCATTTTGTGCAGATAGCCTATAAGTCATAATATTAACGTTATGTTGTATAAAAAACGAAGCGTATTCTATATGAGATAAATGATCAGTTAATCCCATTGATTAAAAACCTGTTATCAAATGCTTCATTCAACTGGTCATCTTCAGCGCGCGCAGCTCAAAACAGAAATGCAGAACATTAATAACTACTGTTATATACATAACGCTATAATGAGAGCACTATTGTAAAAATGTTTTGAATTCTTAGGGTTTCGCTGATGTTTAATGATGTTTAAACTATCTTTTAATCAAAACATAAATCCATAAAACATTAGGCCTATTTTTGTATCTGCGAGGCGTCCGTTACACATTTTCCCTGAGTGTTAACGTCAATATTTTTGATTGTTGAATGTCTGACTACTTGACTCTTGATAATGTATTTTGCCCCCTGCCCCCAAACATATGATTCGACTATCAGTCGACTATCGGCAAGATTCGAAAATTCCGATTCAACTATGAAAATCCTTAATCGGGGACACCCCTAATAAGCATGAATTATAATAATTAGTAGTAGCAGCTGTTGCACTAGTAATCAATATTACAAGGATTTTTGTACACTTCTAAATTGTTCTAAATATATCTAGCTAATCTAGCTATGTATTTATAATGATAAAATAAAATTTAAAATAAATTTATTATTATTCTTGTTGTTGTTGTTTTTGTTTAAGTATTTCAATAAGAATTTATTATTTTTAATTGAGAAATTGCCTAATATTTCCAAGTTTCCCATGTCCATATAAATCCTGGATACTGCAGATGAGTTTCAATCTAAGGAAAAACCTGTTACTTCTCCATCAAAATGCCTTTTTGTCTGAGACAGTGGGAAACAAGTGCAAAAACATTTGAAAAGCATCACTGGCAGTAAACAGATTGACTGAGTTAAAGATTTAACGATGCAAAGTGCAAATGTGTGCATATGAAACCAGAGAGAGCCAGGCACAAAAATCAAGAGAACGAAACAAGAATCAAGATCGAAACTAGCCCCACAATGTGTTTCCAGCAAACCAAGCACTGTAACTCTACACGTTTCAGCAATATAGCTAAAGATTTTTAATTACTTTGCTCGGCAGTTGGAAAATGCCACAGTAGCCCAAAAGTTCACAAGGCCCCTTTCATTCAAACTCCAGTTATACAGGCAAGCGTCCAAGCCTGCCAACCACTAAGCATTCAGCTGGGCCTCCACCAGCGGGCCAAGTCGAGCAGACAGCCACAGCCATGCGCACGAGCAAGGGGCTTGCTGACACATCCACAACCCTGACGCAGGGCAGAAAAATGCACAGGCCCACTCCAGCCTTTTCTTTGCGGCCGAGCTTGAACATACCCAACAATTACAGAGCTATTTTCTCTGGAAGGGCAATTCCCTGTTTATTGGTATCCGCCTGTCAAAGGCTCTCCCTGTCAATCCTCAGCAGGAGCCTTCCCAGTGGTCAATGGGAGAAGATTGAGCATAACTCGACAAAAATGAGTGGGATTCCAGTTTAGGCAAGCAGTGTTACTCTAGGCCGATCCACCAGCATCAGACAGGAGGGAAGCGGTTTCCAAAAGGATTAAAAACAAGATGGTGACTTGAGTCGCTAGCTTGTAATTTTCCAATACCGCCAGTTTAAAAAAAATTACAGTAGTGTTAAATGGAGGGAATAGATGTGCTGATGTGGCATTCGGACTAATTTTGTCACACTTTTTACTTCACTTTTCACACTATTTAACCTTTTCTGTGTGACAAGAAGTCGCAGTCTTCTCTGCTTGGTGGAATATTTGTGTCAGGAAGCTAAAACTCATATAAATCTATAAGAAAAAGCATCTACAGAAACAATGTTTACTGTGAAGAAACCGCATGAAATGTTTCTGAACAAACCTTAATAAAGCTTCTGTGGAAATAGGCATCCACTGCTCACACAGAAAAATAATTTGGTGCTTTTGGAAAACAGCTTCCACCCTAGTTTCATCACCTCACTCTCCCTTTGTTAGAGCTCGGAAATGCCTGAAGTTAGGAATGAAAATACTGGCATGTCCCTGCAGCTCAGTGAGAGAGAATATTTCTGCAGCTGCGGAGTGAAGTCAGCTCATAAAAACAGAGTAAGCAGGCCAGGTTTCCTCCACAGATAACCATGTTAACCTAAAGAACAAACACCCACCTCACATTTCACCGCGAAAGCATGTGTGCCATGAGGTTGTGAGGCAATCTTTAGGAAGCACCGAACGCGATGCTTTAATTTCTGATAATACAAAACATGTGTCATGTATGTGCCTTCCAAATGACATCACATGTAATGTGAGATTGGATTCTGGTTTGCGTGTTCACACTCACATTTACATGAAAACAAGAAATCTGTAGAACCAAACGTCAATGAAAGGCTTTGAGAAATGCATGCTGGGAGCTCCATCAAATACAAGTCAACAGCAGGTTCAGGCCATCAATCTAACCTTCGGCATGCGAGAGGCGCTGGCAGTCTGACACAAGAAATCTCAGCATTTTGCTTTGATTTGAATTCGGCTCCCACAGTTCAGATGTCACTGATACTTTGGCACATTTTGGATGTCAGAGGGACTGCAAACGAGATTTTTATATAAATATCAATTTAACAAAGGTGATATATTATATATATATATATATATATATATATATATATATATATATATATATATATTTTTTTTTTTTTTTTTTTTTTTTTATACAAATACAATAGGCCTATACACACGTATTTAAAAAAACAAAAATTATAAAAGTAGTAAAACAAATATACACTAATACTAACAGACTAATATATTAATATTATTAAATATTATTCACAATATGCCTCTGCACACAAATATATTTAAAAACCATTACTAATAACATTCATAACAATAAATAATACTATTAAATAAATTAATATATATTAAATTATTGAAAAATCTAAAATGTAAAAATGTATTGAATATTTATTTTATTATTATTATTAATTGCATTATTATTATTATTATTATTATTATTTGTTATGAGCTGCATGTAACAAGTCAATATAAGAGTTTACATTTTCCACTGACTAAGGTTGAAGTTAGAAGACCTCCGAGTCGGAACAGATGTTTTCTTTAGTTGACGGCTGATTCAGTTTGCTCACGTCACTTACATCAGTGAGGGTCAGACTCTTCTTTCAATTCAATTTAAACCGCATATTATGTTGCAGCTCCTAATAAAGCACCCATATAACTGGTGAGTGACTTTTTGTACTCACCAAAGCCAATTTTTACTTGCATTTGGCACGAGTGTTATTTTTGGAGCCTGACTATATGTATACGACAGGGCTCATTCTCAGCGCCATGTGACCATCTATCGTTGCGTACACTGTCAACATGAAGTGCTCGTAAGATATAACTACCGCAGCCCTGGAATGTGACCGTTGCCATTGGATGTGGTGGTATCATGACCTTATTGTCATTCCTCTCTGCTTTCCTATTAAGTGCACTGCTCCCAGTAATTTTCAATGAGTCAAGCTGCCTGACTGACGCACTCCAATTAGGCCCTGGCTAGCAGAGCCCTTAACTCCAGCACACGCTGTACTTCAGGCACGCAAGCAGCCGGGCCTTTTTAGCCAATGACAGCAGGGTGACGGTGATGACATCGAGATGGCCTGCTTGGAAGCCTGCGGGCCGCACTAAGGAGACAGAAATATCTTCCTTTGACAGACATGGATACATGGTGCTACGCGTGCAGCTGTCTAAATGTTGCCTCTTTTTGTCTCTCGCTGGCTCTGGCGCTATCTTTCTCTCTTGATCCCGCACTCACTCTCTTGCTCTCTCTCATTCAATCAACTTAAGCACACTGACTTTTTGTCTGCAGCTGAGGCGAGGGGTCAGCGTTCGGAGGCTAACCTTTAGACACAAACATTTGAGATGGATGAGGTTGGGGCGGCGACTGGAGCCTGAACACAACCCACAGACAACCTCAGACGTTCTCAATTAATCAGGTCACGGTGCAGGGAATAACTCACTCTCTGGTATCTGGGTCTGGACGGTACAACAATCTGCTGCAGCTCACGCAGCCATTTGCCTCTCAAAACAGTTGAAACTGTGCTCGTGCATGTGTGAAATATCTAAGAACGTCAGCGGATAGCTTGTGACACTTAACCTTTATAGCTGAATGTGTCGTAATGCTAAGCATTACAACTTGGCTCCAAAACTCTAAGCAGTCATTTAATCTTACAAAAATGTATTCTTGTAGTCTTGTTACACCCCCCCAGAGAAATTAAACCCATTTTTAGAACCAAAAATGATCACTTTATGATAATTATGCAAATTTCCCCCTTCATTAACATGATGCATCAAGACAATTTTCTTTGATAAGTTAAAGGCAGAAAATAAAACACTACGAAGTAAAAATATTTTACTAATCAAACAATGCTATTTTTTCACATTACAAAAATTAACTGAGGTAAAATGTCAAAGTAAAAATCTTGCCAAAATATTATTATTATTATTATTATTATTATTATTATTATTATTATTACTACTACTACTACTACTACTACAACAATACATATTTATAACAAAAATAAAAATACAATATGAATATACAATATTACCATATATATTTCAAAACATTTTAAAATATTATAATTTAATAAAACTGTATAATATAAAATGTATAAATTCTCATTAATGCATTGAGTCAATTTTCTTTCATAAGTTAGGCACAACATAAAACACTACTATTAAGTATAAATATGTTACTAATTAAATTGAAGAAAATTGGTAAAATGTGCTTAATTGTAATGAAAAAAAATGTCACAAAGCAAAAAAATCTTGGTGCCAAATAATGAATCAATAAATAAAATTATATTATTATTATTATTATTATGGTTATTACAAAAACAATATAATTAAAAATATATACAACAAATACAGAATATAACATTATGAAACAATTTAAAACAAATGTTTAAAAAATATTATAATAACATACAATTCTATAATATAAAATGAGAGCCAAGAAGAGCTACCTACTTGAACAACTGTCCTATTCCTGCCATCACTTCCATTCAAAGAGTTCTTGAACTCCTTAATTTAAGCGAAATTCCACACTGTAATCAGAAGTTTAATAGTCAGTTAGCTAGACCCTCTGCTAATTAAACACATATCAGAGGCCCCTTCTACCTCCCTCTCTGTGCTTCATTAACACAAGCGCAAAGGCCTTAAACTCAGTCTGGATGTCTTTCAAGCTCTCCTCCTCTGAAGTTGTGTGGCTACACGAGGCCTCGCTGGAGATGGAATCATTTTCATTCAGCTCTTGAATGCCCTGCTGCTTTAAAATGCATACCACACTCCTCTTTCCTCGTAGACATTCAGAGACATCCTTACTGACACTATAAAATTTCCCTATCATCTCAGAACTTAATTGCTTTGTTACAGCAGTTCTGAGAGAGTGAACGCCGCCCCACATCTGCGGGTCCTTCTGGGGGCCTTGAACCGAAGGTGGCACCGGGACCCAACCTGGGGAGTCTTGGGTGGGGGAAACCAAGAAACTTGGAACATCCGTCTTTTCTTTATGGAGTCTATAAAGAGCTCAGAGTTGGCAGAAGAGAATGAAAATATATGATCGGAGTAGTATGAGTACGCTGGATGTAATGCGTCGGGATGACTGCTGTCAGATACAAGCAAAATGGAGCTTTGTCAAATGAGAGCATCCAATCTGGTGCACACCGCCTGCTACGGATCACACATAAAAACTGGAAGTGCAATAAATACACATTTTAATGTTGGTCTGGGCAGAATCATAATAGGCTCAGATTTTCTATCCAACAGACTGCATCCGTAAATCAACTCCAGATAGTTCTGCCAGCGAGCAACACCAACATCGTGACCGCTCTAAATCACCGCAAATAAATGAGAGAAATTCATATAATCAGTGCAGCTGGAAGAGACAGTATGTTCTGATAATTCAAGGCTTTGTTTGAGTTCAGACTCCACCCCAATAGTTCTCAAGCTCTTCCAGGGATCCAGACCAGAACAACTATTAGGAGGCTATTGGCTCCAAATATGAAACATTTTGGATCCAAGTGATTTTTTTCAGATGTCTGAGGGAAAACAACCTGAAGGATCAATTCACATTGTAGATTTGGTTGAATATTTCTAAAAAAAAAAAAAAAAAAAAAAAAAAACTTAACATAACATAACATAACATAACATATATAGCATAAGCATAAAATTAACACCACTATAATGGTGCTCATTTCATTTTTAATCCAAAAGAACTAAAAAATGATTCAGTGAGTGAGTCAGTAACAGCTTGGAATGATTCACTGGATAAATGAGCCTGATTCAAACCAACATTCTGAATCTTTCTAACTGGCTCAGTAAAAAAAGAAAAAAGGAAACGGGTTAATTTTGGATCTTCCAAGATTTTATACTGCCTTATTATAATTTGACAATATATAATATAAAACTGATCTTTGGCAGTCTCTATATTAAAATGATGTTCCTATTATGCCAGCCGGATTTCTCTTATGCATATGCACACTGAGAGCCTATATCTCATACATCTCAATCTGTGCAACACTGTGTGCTAGTGATAATATCTGGAGACGCATTCAGATAAGTAATTCGCATATCCTGCGCAGATGAATAGTATGCAGGTTTGTAATTGTGTAAGCAAAGCAGCGATTTGTTTTTGTTCACTCAGACCCTGAGGGCTTGCACTCTTCACACGGCACAGACCGGGACCGCCAGGAACTACACAATTTGTGATATTATTCAAATGAGCACATTGTTTTCCTGTTTACTGACATGAATTTGGGGGGGGGGGGGGCACAACTCAACAAGATTAGATCATTCAGAAACAATCAGCCCCTGCGTGAAAGTAGCATTTGAAATGTATTGCTCAAATTATTGAGAGCCATTAATGCATGTGTCCACTCTTGATGCACTGTATATTACACTCATTCATCATGGCTGCATGGCCTGGCAGGCTAACAGAAAACATCTTTTGTAATCATATAGCTTCCTGTCAAGGGTACCAAACACGTCTGTGCATTTAATGATTCAGATGTTAGTTTTTATTGGCGAGTAACTGACAAAGGATATCTTGACTGCTATGGCAACATATGCGTAACAATTTCAAATGGTTTTTAAAGTAAAGTCAAGCCTTTTTTTTCACTGTGGAACATAGAAAGTGAAATAATTAATAATGTTCTAGCCATTCTTTTCCACACATATCACAATAAACAAAACCTAAATCTTTGAAGTCCAAAAAAGACATTTTTCCAGTGAGCCGAGTTTCTAAAATCAATAGGTTACAAGTAGGGCTGCAAAAAAACGATTATTTTGATAATCGATTAATCTGATTATTAGAACGATTAATCGACTGATCGATTATTTCACTGATTAATCAATAGACTTTGATTGATTATTCAGCTTTTGCAATTAGTTAAAATATTGAGTTATACATATTCTAACAAATAAATAAAAGGTAATCACTTCAGCTTTTGAAAATCATGTGTGACCCTGGACCACAAAACCAGTCTTAAGGGTCAATTTTTTTGAAATTGAGATTTATACATCACCTGAAAGCTCAATAAATAAGCTTTCCAGTGATGTATGGTTTGTTAGGATAGGACAATATTTGGCTGAGATACAACTATTTGAAAATCTAGAATCTGAGGGTGCAAAAAAATTTTAAATATTGAGAAAATCGCCTTTAAAGTTGTCCAAATGAAGTTCTTAGCAATGTGTATTACTAATCAAAAATTAAGCTTCAATGGAACATGGTATTTACTTAATATCCTAATGATTTTTGGCATAAAAGAAATATTGATAATTTTGACCCATACAATGTATTGTTGGCTATAGTTACAAACATACCTGTACTACTTATGACTGGTTTTGTGCTCCAGGGTCACACATGTAATTAATTAAAATTATTACACAATAAATTGCTAACACTTTAAAATAAAGTTTCATTAGTTAACATTAGTTGACTACATTGGTTAACATGATCTAATAATGAACAATACTTCTACAGCATTTATTAATCTTAGTTAATGTTAATTTCAGCATTTACTAATGCATTATTAAAATCACAAGTTGTGTTTGTTTACATTAGTTAATGCACTGTGAATTAATATGAACTAACAATGAACGACTGTATTTATTAAATAACATTAACAAAGATTAATAGTGTAATAACTGTATTGTTCATTCATGTTAGGTAATACATTATAACACCTTACTGTGAAAGCATTACCAATTAATTTATATAAATAGATATATTTGGCACACAAAATGAGATGACAGACAGAGAAACTCTCTTACCTATATGAAAAAATAACTGAATGACACATTCTGCCTAACATCTCATTTTGTAAGTCATATGGATAAGAAACAAAATTAAGGTAAGTGATAAGATGCTTTATTTTTTTTTTATTAACCATTTTATTCACAACATATCTCTCTCTTAAAATACCTTATAGGGTTATGATAATCAAAACAGTCCTGAGCAAGATCAAGCTTTGATCTCTGCAAACCAAACTACCACTTTAATTAATTTACTTCCCCAACTAATAAAAAGATTTGATCATTAGCTAGCTCCACGCTGGAGAGCTGCTTTATAACAGAAAATCAAGCTGTAATTCTAACTGAAAGCGACACTAACTAAACTGCTTGATTTAAGGCTCTCTCTTGTATAAAGTACTATATAAATAAACATGATGTGACTGCTTTACTGAAGTACCGAACTGAAGAGCTGATGCCAACATCACTTTCTCACCGCTGTCAGTTTTTGTTGTTTAAACTGCTGTTTTGTTTGATGTTTATTGCGTTATTGAGAAGAAAACGCTGTGCTCTAAAGCGCTGTGTGTCTCTTCTTCTCTTGAACTGCATCAGAATTACAGTCTTGCGATACAGCGCCACACTGGTCCAACCGCATTATTGGAAGCTCTTACGTTAGGTCATATGGGATCAAAAGACTACTCGACAACAGAAATATTTGTCGACAATTTTTTCTACATGCGTGCTCAAATGCATGCTGTGTTCTTGACTATCAGCTTTGGCATAGTGACAAACTCTGACCCCTATCAGGATGCTAGCTAGCTGTCATTGGCATAAACGCAACACAGATGCACAATTCTCAGCCTCTCCACCTCCAGATGTGTGATGAAGGACATCCCAGCCTAAGCTTTCATTTCCCTTCCACACAAAAAACATATTTCCAGAGGAATCACCACATCTGTCCCGCATTGAACAGTCAGTGCTCTTCATGAATGCACTTTTGGCTTGGATAAAAGGGATATTTCAGCTTGTTTCAACACCTTCCATTCAAAAGGGGTGTTGAACTTAATCTGAGCCAACAATAAAAAAAAGGAAAGTAAAGTAACTTGATGGCAAACCTCCATTAACAACAACAAAGTGCCAGTATATAGGCAATTCTTGGCAAACCTGTATTATTTGACTGAGAGTGAGGCTGATGTATTATAGTAGCAGCTTTGTTTCGTAGGTTTTTTTTTTTGGTGATAAATCAGTTTTTGGTTGACACATATTAGGTACGCAAATTTACAGTCAAACAAACTGCGGTAATAAATCAAATGTTCAGAAGTCAGGTTCATTTCTGTGAATCGGTTCATTCAGATGAACAAAAATTCAGTTTGTTTTAAACGATTCACCGATTCATTACCTGAAAAGAACTCTCAGAAGAGCATTTTTATAGTCTTTTTGTAGAGAAATTTTTACTTAGATGCTGCTGTTCAACTTAACTTCAACTTAATTAGGCTGTTTTCTAGTTTATTAGATGTCTTTTGTGTAAATTTAAGTTAATTGCTGTGACTAATTAAGATCATTGATGTTTTTGTGGTAGATAAATACTTGCACAAAAACAAAAAGGCAAACATGAATGAATATAATCACAGTTACACTACTGTTCAGACGTTTGGGGTCAGTAAGATCAGGCTCTTTTTTAATACATTTATTCAGCAAAAATAATAGTAAAGACATTTATAAAGTTACAAAAAATTATTCCTCACATAAATGCTGTTCTTATGAACTTTCTATTCATTAAAGAATCCAAACAAATTATCACATTTCCACAAAAATATTAAACACAACTGATTCAAAAATTGATAGGAAATGTTTCTTGAGTGATTTCTAAAAGATCATGTGACACTTAAAACTGAAATAATAGACCTTAGTCAGGGTAGTGTTAAGTTTAATTTTTGACAGGAAGAGAAACAAGTCTGTGAGGGATACAAGTACAAGGCGTTCAATGGATTGTACTGTTGATTAACAACATACCGATAGTTCAGCCGACGAAACATCTTTCTGAAAAAAAAAAGTTAAGTTGAAAAAGAAACCCTATAAAACAGTTTTGACAATTGAGTTGGCAAAAATTATGTGATCTATGACCTTTATACAGTGTGTGTCATTGTAAAGAGTTTCCCTCACAGCTTCATTTCATTTGCATTAAATTCAATATGGCATCTAACATACATACACACATACATATATATATACATACATACATATACATATATATATATATATATATAAAAAATCTTACCAACCCCAAACTTTTGAATGGTAGTATATATATTTAAAAAGTTATTGTCCCTTAAAATAGCTTTAAAGTGGTTACTTTTTCTTAGTAACTTGTAGTGTAGCTAACTACTTCAAATTATAGCTTCACTATAGTTTAAATACTTAAAGCACGAGTAGATTTCAGCTTGGAAAACTACAGTTTTAGTACACTGCTACTACTGGCCGAGGCTCTGCTATTATCAACGGAGAACACAGTAATTCACAGAGGTAAAGACTACCTTCCCACAGATCGAAAAGAGAAACATAGAATTGGGAGTGTTCCTCATCTCAGATGTGTTTTCCTCCTGTAACTGCGGAGGCTAGATATCAAAGAGAAGAGAATCCTGGGTGCTACAGGAGCTGGGATGTTGATGTTAATTCCTATGGTGTGAGCTAATCCTAAGAGTGCTGACATCCTTTTTCTTTATCAAACGCACCATGTGGCTTGTACACATGCCCAGAGAAAACTTCACCGTCAAAGTTATTTCTTACTGTGGTGCTTTATCATGTTGTATGGGAGACAATGAAGACATAAATATCACCTGAATGCAAAACATCTTCAGTCTAGACAAAAAAATAGAGGTGGCTAGACTTGAAAACAAATGACTGTGTCATTCTGCACTACTAAATAATGGCAGTTTTCAAACAGGTTATCAAACTGTGCCACTGTTTGGTCAAACCGACTGCCCTGCCCCTAAACTCACACTAATATTCGGGCCAATGTTGTTTTTTAGGGTTGGGTTGCTCAAACAGAGTAATATATTACGTTAAAATTACAAAATTACACACTTAAGCTTTCAATTACATTTTAAAACATGAATACATACATAATGTGGCCTAATTGTTCTCAAAAAAGTAAATCACCAGCTACTTAGCCATGTTTGAAGAGCTACACAATGTAAGAGGCAAGTCACAATGTTGAAAAATGAGGGCAGAGAACCAAGTCAGCTTCACACAGAGCATCGCTGCCTTCGCCACGGCTGGGGACACTCGTATTTGAACGTCAAGATTAAAGGGAGAAGAAAAAAGGAAGAGAGGGAAAGGGAGAAAGAAGGCAGAGAGTATAAAAGAAGAACAGTTTATGGCAAAAAAGAAAAGTAATTAATACAACAGTATTTAATACAACATATAATTATAAAATACAAATATGAACGTTATTAATTTGCATTTTGATCTTGTTTCCCAGTAAAAGATAAATTTACTAGTGGAAAAATATAAACAAAATAATAAGACTTGTTTTCAGAAGATGTTCTTAAAATTTTATATTCAGTACAAAAAATTATGAAAAAGTTTTAATATCTGAAATATACTATTTAAAAAAATTTAAAAATGCTTTTAAAAGTTTTTAAAAATGCTTAGATATTTTACTGGGAAACAAGATCAAAATGCAGATTAATAACATTTTTCGCACTAAAGAACACAAAACAGAAATGAAATGGAAAAAAAAGTGAAAATGAAAATGAGAAAAAGTAAAAAAAAAAGTAAGTTGTCGAGACCCCTTTCAGGAAGTATCGCCCCTCCTTTGCTTTAATGAGGTTAACTGTAAAAGCATGTGCAGGATACAGTCTCTCTTTATACATAGCAATGGAAAGGTCACCTGCTATCACATCAAGGCCCCCGTCTCGGTACAAAGCAAGTGTAAAATTACAATTACACCTTAATGAATGGCATATTTCATTACATACACGCTAATTAAGAAGTTTCGGATACAACTCTGGCTGTGATAAGCATCTGCTTTAGTACCACAACAGATTGTTCAATCCTCAGAGCTACATGTTGCTTTGTTCTGAGAGAGGGAAAAAAGACAAGAGCATATGCGTATTGGAAAAGGGTAGCGTTTGCGCAGCGGTTCTTGCGCTGCTTTCGGAGCGGGGCCTCTCTCTTGCTGCAGTGTCAGTGTTCCAGGTGGAGTGTGGGAGGAAAGGCTGGTGTTCTGGCTTTTGTAACGGGCACCCGTCTCCACAGGCTGACGTGAGCGCACTAATCGCTTTAGCTGATCCCGCTCGGCTGTGTGTGAGGCAGATGTTTGTCAGGCCACAGCACTGCTCAGCATTCACACTGCACTAAGCAAGATTAACCGCCACCTTTATATATTTATTTATTTCCCTCGTTCCCTCCTTGCCCCCGCCTGCCCCAATTCTTAATCCCTGACTAAAAAGCTGAGGGGGGAAAAAAATAGTGCTATATTAAATCATTGTGTAAAGCACCCGCCGATCGTTTCACAGAAATTTGTTTTCCTCCACGAATTTCCAAGAGCGGTGTTGGGGAGAACAGCCAAACACGCAATAAGACAAATGTTTACGAAACGGCGATGAGGCCGCTCCATTATATCGACGCGCAAAAATCAGGTCGTGGAAATATTTTCCTGGTGCAAGTCAAAAAATACGAAACATTTGAAGTAAGAAACCCAAGCCCTTGTCATTTGATCTCTTTCCCCCTTTCTTTCTTCTCTGTTGTTCCATTATGCAGGTGCTGGAAGCCTGAGGGTACGAGGCATCTGCGGAACTGGGCTGTGTGCAGATGCAGCTACCCTGCGCATAAACACTACCAGACGTCCATTTAGCCCAGCTCTGCTCCGCCGTATATTACTTACAGGCTTCCAATTTGGCCAAATCAACCCAGCATGTTCCTCTATGCTCGCCGCGCTCCCATGAAAAGGCATAATCGTACGGGATATGTAAATATCTCGCGGCTTATGGCAGAGAACGGGAATGACCCGCTGCCGTTACGGAGGACAATGTGCAAAGGTCAAACGTTATCCAGATGTTACGTACTTTGTTCTAAGCCGCTTGAAATGCTGTTACTGTTTGGTGATTTGTCATGAGTTTTGAGACAATGGGAGTCATATTTACATACACTCATAGTGACCATATGAAAGTCTTATCCACATTTCTGATTTAGTACTAGGGGTCAAACTGAATTTCTTTTAAATAGTCGATGCTGATGCTGATATATAGAATGACATACATAAGCTGCTGAATTCATCAGAGCTTTTGCAGAGAAAGTAGTGTGTTGCAAGTTACATACAAAGAACTGTTGTGCTTGATGAAGGTTCAAGACCGGCCTGGTTTACATCCTAGTACTGTTTTCCCTCTTTTTTCCTAATGGTTATGTCATTTTGGTTATCTGTCCAAAGTCACAAAAAAACAATAATAATAATAATAATAATAATAATAATAATAATAATATTTTGGTTATTAGTCCAAAGATTGTCCAAATTCCCAAAAAATTATTATTATTATTATTATTATAAAAAGGTATTTATATATTTGTTTCATGATAGAAAGTATTATAAAACTACTATATTATAAACCTACTACGTTTAAATGTAATAACAACAAAAATTATAACGATTAATAATAATAATAATAATAATAATAATAATAATAATAATAATAATAATAATAATAAAGCATATATAAAATATATTTTTTATTTTTACTATTTTATATTTTATACCTTATGTAAAATGTTTAAAAAAATATGAAACCATATATTTTTTATAATGATATTTTTTAAATATTTTTTCTTTGTTATATATTTCTCTTAGATTTTTTAAAATATTTATTTAAAATATTTATATCGGCGCCAACATATTTCTCTTACAATCGCACTTAATCTAATGATTTTTCTACTTAATGCCAGAGTTAAAAGGAACATATTCAAGATTTGTTGTAGAGGTTCAGGTATGCTTCATTTTCCGCGTTACGCACCATCTTGCACAGACCTATATATTTTGGCCTTAACTAATAGAGTTGTGAGTACTTTGGACAAAAAAGGCAAAAGAAACACTGCCAAAAACTGTTAAAAACAGTACTAAACAAAACGCAAAAAGGTACTGAAAGTAAGACAATAAATTAGCTGTACAGAAAGGACAAATCTTCTAAATTTACAGCCACAGAAAATGAACAAAACAAAAACAATGAACCATGAAATTTAAAGACAAACAACATCAAATGTAAAGGCATGCCGACCTGTGTGTTCTGCAAGCTGGGAGTAACGTCAGCAGCCCCCCCTCCCCCTCCCCTCCCCTCCCTTCATATAGTCCGTGGGGAAGGTCCCTCCGCGAGCTCCCGTCTACACTAGGGTCCACCGCACCTGCGAAAAAATAAAAGACACGTTACACCTTCAGCTTGAAATTAGAGTATCCTCCCAGGACCGCTCTCCAAACCAGAGTAATTCACTTCACACGCACACCCCTGACGATCTGACATTTCCCCCTCTACTGATGTATCCCGCACAGGTCTGGTACGGGATGTTTTGTTTGTGTTGCACTGGGGAGTTTTCAGCTAGAGTGACATCAAATGCAGCCACCCTGGGGTGTCTGGGAGTAGAGACTCCTGCTATAACCTGCTTCCCTCTGCTCACAAACTGTGTCCATCCAAAAGGTTATCATAGAGCTGCTTTGTCGCTCCTAATCCAAAATTCATTACATATAGCAGTTACCACACTTTAATACGATACGTTTCCTGAATGGCTGGGTAAGCTCCTTCACAGTTCGCTGGGAGGTAAAGACAGAGTAAAACAGAGGGTAAAAATGGACAGAGATGCTTTGTGAAATTGTAAAAGCGCCATAAACATGTAGAGCGGTATGTGTCAGCAGCAAATCTAATTTACCGACCTTGCAAACGATCGCACGTTGCCAGGTAAGCCAATTAAGTGCCTATTAACCCTGTATAAGTGATAGGGGTGGAGAATCTTTGGTTTCTTGGCATGAACGGCCACCCTGTGACAGGGGTACTGGGGCCGCTTTCTGAGTGACAGCCACGGGAAGGTCAGCCGGTAATGTGCGGCATGAATTTGCAAGTGATAACGACAAGGCCCTCTCATCGTACCCGGCTCGGATAGCTGCTAACTGGATTGGATGGCCGACCATCACATCTCTATGAGCATAATACACATATGTTCTAAGCTGACGAGAACAGGATCTGCGGATGACGATGTGCAGCAATGCCTGCGATGGAGCAAACACTGGAACACTGAGTCTCTCTTGTGCTGGTCAGATTGCAAAAGTAAGACATAAGGAGAAGAGCCAAGCTTCTAACTTATCCAAGCAGCTGTTTCAAAGCAGTTTTTTGGACCTCATCTAAACCAAGAGGGACCCACATCCTCACTGATATGCATATGATTTGGACATTTCTACATTGCGAGTAAATTACTCACCAATGTGACTAAATTTTGCGACAGGCAACTAAATTTCTATTGATAGCAATTGGCTAATCAATTGAGTGAGTTAGATGCTAAGAAACTAAGAAGTTTTGTACAGATATATTTTCACTTACCTAGACTTGAACACTATGTATTTGAGAGTTTCACTATTCCTATGGATGTGCAGCATATTCTGAAGCACCATAAACTGACTTGCTACAGGTAAATGGTTCTTTCTTGTTTTTTTATTTTTTCTGAAATTTTCCGCTGTTTTGTTAAATCAGTTTGAGCGAACATAGACAGCATGATTAATAATATTCATTAACCCAGCAGCTCATCAGACCTTAGTAAATTTTATATTATTATTAGTTGCGGAATTCACAGTAGTATTATCAGTATTATTGTTTTTTTTGTTTTTTTTTTTACAGAAATACTGAATGACAATATCTCAAGTAATAGTTCCAAGTAAAAGTTCTGTTTAATATGACATATGCATTCATACATTTTCATTCATACATGATTGAAGTTTAGAACTAAAACATGACAATCTCAAAAAAATGCAAGACTGACTGATGTTTTGTTAAATGTGCAGTTGCTTTCAAATCATATCACATATAAATGTACCTTTGTAAAAGCTGTGCTATTTTGTGAAGATAAGCTGATTTTTATATACATTTATAAATATTTATTTCCTAGCCAATGGCAATTCTATTACCAATGTGTGTGTAAAGGGTTGACTTCATAAAAACCCAAAACTGACATTGAATAAGCAGTTTCAAGTCATAATTAGGGACCAGAATATCACTTGTGGATGGGTCAATTAGCAATGACCTACTAAACTACCAAAATACCCTAAAAACCACATAGCAACATGGAAAACACACTCTGAACACATTAGCAATCACAAATCAACAACATGGCAAACATCTACAACACACTGACAAGATGGCAAGAAATTTTGGATGGGTAAGTGAACATATCATAAACCGATATGAACAATCAGAGCAAGGATTCTACTTTAGCAACTACTTTAGTCTTTGTGCAAGTGGAACAATTGACCATTTTACAGAAACACAATTAGAGGCTGTGAAATGAGTACATGCTTCATTCCAGGAGAGGAAGATTGCCATTTCTGCATATTTGAATCCACTAGAAGGCAATCACTGAAATATGCAAACATTCATGAGAAAATAAATGTAGTGGAAAATTTGGTGCATATCTGCAATCAAGTTTCATGTGCAGATCTAGGAAGAAAGAAGGGAGCTAAGGCAAATCGAACTGATATAGAGTATCAACTGTTTCTCAACAAGGTTTCAAAAAGCCCTCAAAAACATGCTTGAGTAATAGCATGTGTTTCAAAATGAGACAGATTATTGGAAGTGTCAATATAGTTACTGATACAAAGAGAACATCTGCATATTTTTTTGTAAAATGTGTCGATCCTATGTGATCACTCTTTATGAAGTGCTATATACAAGTCATTTTCCACTCATTGTGCCTTTAACTGCTTTCAGGCCTGTTCTGACAAAGTCACGGACAACAATTGGGAAAAAAAAAAAAAAACATACTAAACGCATAAAATAAAATGAAATTAACCATATAATTATCTTTTATATAGCCCAGTATTTGCCAAAGGGATTATCTTGCATTGAAAGAAATAACAGTAGTATAATATTTTCATTTAGACATGATATCCCTAGACTTTATGTACTCTTCAACCTTGCACAATTCCACTGATTTGCTTCAACCCTTCAAAACCATGACCTTTCTCCAACCTCTAAATGCTGCGAACTACAGTAGACGACACGCTCCTGCATGCACGTAATTCTCTGCATCCTAAAATTCGGGCATAATTCTAAAAGAACCAGTCATTTTCACATAACACACCCTCAATTCAATTTAAACAGACTACTAAATGTTGAGTCATGACATGCAGAAAGAAAGAAAGAAAAAAAAAAAAAAATCAATGTAGCCAGCAGTGCAAACAGTTGATAATTGCGAATGGAAGTGGGGGGTGGGAGTGCAAACATCATTTGTTAAGGTGAAACAGTTCAGTTCCACACTACAGACAAGAGTCGGGAGGCAGAACCCTGCCAAAAGCAATAATTGATCATTTACATGCAAATAGAGAAAGGAAAAAATGAGTTCAATCTAAAAAATAGTGAGCGTTTTGAAGTGCCGTGTCACACAGGCATCCAGCAAAATCAATTCACACTCTGAAGAAACCGTTTTCCTCAGCCAGAGATAATGTGCCACACTAAGGGTTGTCAGATACTTATCAGAGGGAAATTAGCTAAGGAATACTCCCACCCCACCCAAAAAACAAACAGGTCAACCGTTCCTCGCTCCCAAATCAGTGATATCATCAACTGGAGCTCCAGAATAAATGTCAACAATTGAAATGATTTGAGCCCAGTTCCTTCCAATTGGTCATTTCTAAAATGTCCTGGGGATATAGCAGAAACCGAATACTGTATAAGAATGAGTCCTTCTGTTGTGTAGCCACTTCTGCAGCACAGTGCAAAGCCATTTAGTGCTGTAGAACATGTCAAATCTTCTGGGATGATCTGATTAAAACCCTTCTTTTTCTTTTGATTTAAAATACAGGACAGATTTCAAAGATTTTCCATCTGAGATGTTTAACAAAAATGTGTCATTTAACTAGCTTTTTTCTTAGACGGTTCACTTAAGATGAAAAATGTAATTTTTTCCATTAACAATTCCATTAAAAATTGTTAAGTGTTAAAATGCTTTCTCCAGGTTAATATGCAGAGACAACAAGTAAGCCATTTGCAGGTTGAATCTCTGGTGGCACAATCAAGCATTGCTCTGTTTGTCTGAAAATCCCAACCAGACCAACACAGCAACACCGGTTCAGCCAACAGAGTGAGTTTGGGGGTGGAACTATCTGTTCATCAACCAATAAAAGACAGGAGGAGTTTTCAGGAAACTTGCTTGAAAACAGTCATTATTTATGTTTCTAGCAGAACAGAAATAACAAACTTTACCTTTAATGAAGCAGACAACAGTAAACTTCTAAAACTTCTAAAAATCCCTTTGGCTCAAATATCTGTGCACAAATAGAGCCCAAGTGGAACAGTACTAGTTGCATTAAAAACATAACTGTGCAGAAATGCATTCAATGCCCAGGCCAGATGTTCATGCCTGTCAAAGAAAAGGCCATCCAGATACAGATCTAACAAAAATAAACTTGGCTTTTTATTTTAACATACTCTCTGCTACTGAAATATTAAACAATTGAAAAATTTTCAAAGAAACAAACATGATTTGCTACTTTAAAAAGATGCTTATTCAATATTCAGAATATTAAAAGATAAATGATTAACAAAATTACATTTAAAATGTCTGTCAGTGGCTAAGTTCACATATCAGGTCATGTTTGTTTTAGTCTTGACTGTAACTCACATTCATGTTTGTTAAATGACCTATATCTGTCATCAGTGTAAACAGACCGTCGCTCTGAAAGGAGCTGCACAATAATGTCACACACATTATCCACATAATCACAAAAAAATTACCTTTTAAGTGATAGGGGATTTTAGAATCTTTCTGTCATTTTGTTTACTTTTTTTTGGAAGACAGCAGTGGCTAATAGCAAGTTACCACAGTCTTACCACATGATAATTTAGTGGAAACTGTGGTTACAATTGTAAATTTTTGTAAGGACATCTATTTATAATCCCCAAACCCTATATTTGCGGGAAAGTCCATCATGTAAAATGAAGACAATATCTGAAAAAAAGTACTAATTTTCTATCACTGACAGTTTAAATTTCCCTCAAATTATGCTTGAACCAAAACATCTCTGCCAAAAGCACATCCATCAAATAAACACACAACTACAAATAGTGTCCTAAATCAGTGCTTCTCAAACTGTGGTACACGGAGTGCTGCAGCATGTACACTATTTACTAGGGATGGGCATTTTAGGTCATTTTAGTCATTTAGCAGCTAATCTAACCAAGTTGTTCTACTTAAATGTCATCTGTTCTCCATCATATGACTTCAGAAGACTTGAAAAACACCGCAAAAGTCATATGGACTACATTTATGATATGGGTGCACCGATCCGATGTTCAGTATCGGTATCGCTCCGATATTGGCATTTTCTGCCGGATCGTGGTATCATTGTGTTAACCCCCACAAAAGCCACAAAAACATTATAAAACACCATAAAGTTTCCGTGCACTATATTCCAAGTGTTCCGAAGCAGTTCCATAGTTTAATGTGAGGTACAGATGAATATTTAAGTCAAGTTCACATAACTCTTCTCTCCGCTGCAGCTGTCTGTCATCCTCCATTCATCTTCAAACTGTGTGTCGCATTCGGTTACAAGAGTCAAGGCGATAAAACTATCTGCAAGGTTATTAAATGTTCCTAATATTACACTTGATCTGTAAAAGACTTATTATCTTCGTGCTGTTTTCAAAATCGTGTTGGTGTCTGTTAGATCACAAGACTGGACTAGAGAGCACTATGTTCTTAACGAGCACAGTAACTGAAATTTAAAACTGTTAAAAGAAAAGGCTCAATAAACTATCACATAGATTTAATACACTACACATTAATATCTGTTCATTTTGTGCTTTGAACTTTTTCTATGTGGAGCGCTGCGCGCTGTGACTGCGTGTTGCTTCAAGTACATCATTCTGCGCACGGAATACGCATAAGCACTTTGTGCCGCTCTGTATTTGGAGCCTTTTGTATCATAATACTTTTGCACAATGAAAGATTATTAATAGCCTTTCTTGTTCGTGTTATCTATCATATGTTTCTGCCTCATTACTGTGCTATACATTTAAAATAAATGTCTTTTAATTTTACAGTATATATATTTATATATAAATATATTGTTTTTCATTAATGTATTTTACAACAATACAAAGAGCAATGCATATCATTTTACCAGATTTAGTCCTACATTTATTCACTTTTATTTGTTCCCCATTGTTCTTTTACTAATGTTAGATTTTATAAAATTGTTGTGCACTCATGATTTTTCTAGAGTAACTTTCCTGTTGTAAAAAAAAAAAACAACAACAAAATAAAACAATAGACACCATCACAAAATGTGTAATGATTTTACTGGTTATAATGGGACTATTGGTGGCTTGTTAAAACTAATAAATCATAATGGAATATGTCCCAAAACACAAAACACACTACAGAAAACCATTTTTAATTGTTTTAATGGTTAAAAGTTGATGGTTTGTAATGGTATTTGTAGTGGAAACCATTAGAATTTTCTGTGATGGTTCTATTGTTTTTTTACAGCAGGGTTTTGCTACTGAATTATCCACTACCTAGTGTATAATAGTATTTTTGTCATAAATTATAATTATATATGCATTCATTTGTCATTTTTCTTTACAATAAAGTTGTCTATATTTAGTAGATTGTGTGTAACACAAAAAAGTCATGATCAGGTCAACACACATTGAGGTATAAAAATTCAACACTGATTTAAAAAACACTGCCCTGGTATCAGATCGATATCGGTATCGGCAGATACTCAGAATTTGTTATCGGATCGGGATCGGTTCAGAAAAAGTGGTATCGAGCCACCCCTAATTTATGGTACTGTTTTTTGTTGCTTTGTCATTATTATGCAGTTTGACATTGCATATTATGTAGTTTGACCTGAGTATTCATTGACTTTAACTTTATGGAACAAAAGACAAAAATATATATATTCTTCAAAACTGTACCTTTTTTGCCCTACTGAAGTCAAATGAGGTTAGAACAACATGAGTAAATGGTAATTTTATTTTGGGTAAGCTATTTCTTTCAATACAGAAATATTAATATTGATAACAAAATGTGTATACTGATTGTGGCTCACAGTTCTTAAGTTTCCACAAAGCTGAGAAAAAAATTAGAGGTAAAATTGGTAGTATTTCGAAGTTCTGATTTGATTGAATGTGGTTCTTGGCCTGAAAAGTTAGAGAACCATTTGATTATAGGCCATTTGAGATCTTCTGTTATATTGATGACTTTTTACTTGTCAAAAAGTACCTCTGGAGTCCAACGTCTCTCATCCATTTAGACATCATGTGCATGCTGAGTCAAATGTCAGAGATTCAAAACAAACATGACAGGAATATAAAAATCAGACTCCATTTTAGCTTCTCCATTCTCTCAGCTCCATTTAGCCCTGTCACATTCACATTCTGTTTACCGCTACTGTAATTAACAGAGGCATCTCTCTCTGACTGAGACTCCGCATAGCAGTAAAGGTACATTATGCAGCGTTTTGCTATGCTAATCCAGGTAATTTGCATCATGCTGAGCACACTTCCCCAGTGTCTTGATTAACGATTCATTTTCCTGCATTAGTAACCTGATCTCAATATGACACATGGCATCTCATATATTTGTTCTTAGAAAGAATGCTTTTCTTGAAATCATTCATTTGCTCGTAGATTGTATAGCTGCCTGCAAATCTGCCCATTTGGGAAGCCATTCAGTAAAATCTGTATAAGCTTCTTTAAAGCAGATTGGAATGAGTGACTGGTCAAGTCCTCCAAACTGTCTTTAGCCTGTTTTTTTGGGGATAACAGTCAGATACACATGGCCTAGATATAAACCAAAACACGATCAAACCAAAACAGGACTAAAGTCCGAATATACATACTTCAGCATTCAAACAGCAGTACTTGATAATGATGATCTCCAAAAATTCTGTATTGATAATACATTGAACGAACAATGCATGGATGACATACTGCATCTTCTGAAGTGTGCAACCAGCTCAGGAACCATCTTATTTGAAAAGTTGAAAAATGTGGAAAACTAAGTCAAAACTAAAACCTTTGCATGTGTCTCTTGCTCACCAAGGCTACAATTAGCCTATTTGATCAAAAATACAATAAAAACTGTAATTTTGTGAAATATTATTACGGTCTCAAATAAATGTTTTCTATTTTTATATATTCCAAATGTAATTTATTCCTGTGGTGGTAAAGCTGAATTTTAAGCAACCATTACTCCAGTCTTTAGTGTCTAATATACTGATTTGGTGCTTAACTAACATTTCTTATTATCAATGTTAAAAACAGTTGTGCTGCTTAATATTTTTTTGGAAACCATGATATTTTTCCAGGATTTTCTGATGAACATTTTTGTAACATTATAACTAGGGTCTGGTAGTGCGTTCCATGAGCGGTGCGTCTGCAGCAGTGCAGCGATCGTTTCCGCACCGAGTCTATCTTTACTTTACTGCACCCACTGAATTAAAGTGACAGTGCATTGTTTGCGGTAAATATGAACATGGATTGATACGAAAATGTAGTAATTACACTATAAATGCATATAATCAAAGTCTACTGTGTTTCACAGTCAACACATATGGCTTTTTGGCTAGGTTTAAAGGAAAAGAGCACTTTTAGATAAACAAGGCAATAATAGATGGCACTCGTGGAAGTATGGAAAGCAAAGTTCTTTATGAACCGCAGGATTGTTTATAATAATGATTTAAATGCAAAAGAAAATGCAGTAGAGTTGACTGTTTCTGCCAGTCATTAGTTAATTTAGAATGTTTGTGATAACTTAAGAAAAGAAGATTAAATGTTTTGCCACTTCCTTGAGCAACCTAATTTATAAATCTAGAAGTAAATGCAAAAGTAAAAAGCTTTGAATAGTGTATTGCTTATATTGCATTTAAACACGTCTATAAAGATTGTATTACTGTAAAAAAAAAAAAAAAAAAAGAATCACAATGAAAAAGTATTTTCAGTAACAATGTTTAGATTTGAAATCAAAATAATGGATAAATGCTGTTTGTGTGGTAAACAGATGGATCAGTAGTGGACTCCTGTGTGAAATCAGGCTTGTGCTGTGTGTAAGCTTTTCTGCAACAACTGCACGACTGTAAAAACAAAAATGCATTGGATGATCAAACATTTAGGTGAGATAAAAGTATATTTTTGAAAAAATGTCAAAAAAATGCCTCCCTCCACCCCTCAAATTAAAAAATCCTCTCTCACAAGAGTCACCTAAGAGGGGAATTCCCCCCATTTTTAAAAATGAAATTCAGGCACTGAATAAATGTCTAAAAATACTGATTGGCGTATCAATATAAATAATTCTACATGATAAAAAGATGGCTTTAAAAAGATCGGTATCGGTGATCAGTATCGGCAGATACTGCTTTCTGTGATCGGCGATCGGCGATCGGTGATCGGCGTCAAAAATCCTGATCGGAGCACCCCTAATTATAACTGTCTTTACTATCACTTTCGATCAATTTAATGCATCCTTGATGACTAAAAATTTGAATTTCTTTCCAAAAAATAGCATATATCCAGGAATGCATTAATACTACACACCTGCATACTACAGTGCGTATTTCATCAATAGTTAAGATCGATTTCAGAACATATTCTGAAATATAGTACAGGAATTTGGATGTAGCCTAGAGCTATGTGCTCATTCACACGAGAGTCTTTATGAATAACACTCGAGGGGGATGTCGGAGGTCTTATCAAGGGCAGAGTGACTGATGATGATAGCAGCAGCCCCTTATTATGTTAACTGACACTATAAAGACATAAAGCGCATTGAGCTATTATATGGAATAACTAAAGCAATAGTTCTGATCATTCCATCCTACGCTCGCTGCACGTGAGGAACAAGAAGAAAGAGAAAACTAATTTTATCAACAAATCTTTAAGGCAGAATTTTCATATTCTCCATGAAGCTTGATGATCTCTTGCTCACCATGCTAGAATACTGATCCGTCTAAGTGGAATCATGCTGTTTGATTCGTTCATTTGTATGTCTGTCAAAGGGAGCGCTGGAAATATCTCATTTTCCTTTGAGCCAATACCTCATCCGTCAATGGGAACAAAAGGTCAGACACATTACAGTGGTCTGACTTGAGTGTGTTCAAACCCAACCGCTGCTTGTCTGAGATGAACAATAACATCACTCAAACAGTAAATATAATTCATTTCAGGGTCTAAATGGAAGCATGTCGCCACAGGGGGAAGAGAGCGCTGGAAAATTAAACGTTCTATGAAACACTCTAAAATACTTACAATTAGGCTTATTTCAATATTCAGCTAAAAACCGCTCACTAACATCCACTAAAAACAACGTAGCAACTCTGTTTGGTGTGCTAGGTCACATTTCACCGTATTAAATGATATCTAGGAGCAAAAGTTTGGGAAAGCTACTTTCACACTATAAAACTAGTGGGTTTATCTCACTACAAGCTAATAACAACATTAGCTGATTATACTGAAGCTACTTAAACAACCAATCTTCCTAAAGACCCATGAAAAAGAAATACACCTAATATTGAGAAAAAGCAAAAAAACCTGAAAAATAAAAATAAAAATCTCTTACCGTAAAACGAATCTTGATATCTAGGATCAAGATTCTGGAAAGTTAATTTCATACTATAAAACTACAGTGCAGTTTATCTTACTACAAGCAAATAACAATATTAGCTAACTACATTGAAGCTGTTTAAACTGATAATTTTCCTGAAGACCCGTGACATGGAAATACACCCTATGTATTTTATAGATGCATCTTCTTGAGAATGATTCATCTATGCACATTTAATTTTTTTGACCTTGAAAAAAAATTTAACTCCTCAACCGTCTCGTGAAATGACTGACTTCTCTCTGTTCACATATAATGGACTTCTCCAATCATTTAGTCCACTTAAACCTGCCCTTTTATTACAATTGACTGCAAGATCGCATTCAGATCTGCTTTCATTCAATCAAAAATCGCTGGATAGAACCAAGGCAGCGTCCTATATTTTTCCTTTTTAATAATCTGTTTTAATCAGATATATGTTGCGATACCAACCAAAAAAATTTTGTTGATACTTGTTTCATTAATTATATAAAATGAAAATTATACATCCAAACGAATTTACATCCAAACAATCCACAAACCAGTTCACTGGAATGAATCAAACATTCCAACACTACTTAAGAGAGAGCGTCATTTAAAACAAACTGATCTACTAGAATGAATCAGACTTTCAAAAGCTGCATATGATATAGGATAGTTTAAAACGAACCCACTCAGAATGAACTGAACTCTCCAAAGCAACATATGAGAGAAATGATAGCTTAAGATGAACTGATTTATTCGAACAGACCAGACATTCCAATTCCACATACAGTATGAGAGAGAGAAGTGTTTAGTTGAGCATGTATATGATTCTTCCTTCTGTCTTTTGATGAAAATTACCTTGTAAAAAAGTAGTTTGTTACCGGAAAGCTACACTACTTGATATACTGTCAGACTACCAAGAAATGCAGTTAGGATAGTTTTGTCTTTCATTAGTTGTGCTAGGATTGCTTTTGAACAAAACAGAAAATATAGGGAATGAAATGGTCTATTTTCTTGTTTGACGGACAAAGCCGAATCTCTCGTGTGCTCTTGACAGCACAGCGGATCCCAGTGATGATGCAAGTCCAGACCTCAGGCCCAGCTACAGTGAGTCACAGAGCACAGCAGGCTGTTTGGATCACAAAAACTCGTCTATTATTACACCACACATGTCACAACTCCCAGTGGCCCCCAAGAGCCTGACACACACACCAAAGCAGCTGCAGACACTTCTACATAAACACATCACCCACTGAGACAAGACAGAGATAATAAAGAGCACACTTATATGGAAACATAGACAACTCAAAGCACTTCTGTATAACACTTCTCATTGTGCACACTCTTATTTACTATAAAAAGCTGCTACTGAAAACTACAACTGAAGTGTTTTCAACGTTTTCTCTACAAAAGGTGATAATTTGCTACACTGGATGATCCAGGTACAACAATACAGTGCAAATCCACTTGCTTTTTATTTCAAGAAGGTTAAAGGTGCAGTGCTATTTTAGTATAATTTATATGCTATTATTTAGTAATATTTGTACTTAGTTTATAGTTAATTTTTTTTTGTTTTTGTCATTTTTATTCATTTTTTTTAAGTTTAAGCTTTAACTGATTTGTAATAGTTACAGTTTTAGCTAGCAACACTGCAATGGCAAAGTGTTTCATTTCTGCAACACTAGCAGGTACTAAACACTGTACTAGGGCTGCACGATTATGACAAAAATCATAATTGTTGATTATTCCCTTGAAATTGTAATTGCGATTATTAATAACAATTATTTTGAACAGATTTATGCCATTATTTGAAGCTGCATGCCATATTTTTATATAAAATATAAATATAAAAAAGGCTGAAAACACTCTTCCTGAACTTTTATTGCTTTTCTATAGCATTGAGCCTCAAATGTCAACTATACATTTGTTTGGTTTCTTCTTTAAACAAAAAAAGGTAAAATTATGCATGGTATAATAATGTTATACTAAAACTAAAAGAAAAAAAATGGTTTACTAAAGCTATATATTTCATTTACAATTACACAGACAAAATTTCAAATTATAGTAACATTTTACAGTACAATTTATATTATCAGGGCTCAAGACTGACATTCGAGAGCAGTGGCACCAGCACCTGATTTGGCAGCACTGAACATGTAATAATAATATTATTATTTATCATATTAATAAAAAAAGTTTTGTCTCTTAGAAATGCACAATAGAACAGGAGCTTGAGTTCAAGAGTAGCAGAAGCTTGAGTTGGGATGCAGATGTACATTTATTTTCATTAACAAAAACAGTACCATTGTGAAAACTGTAACAGCCTCATCTTTTATACATTTGTAGGTCATAACCAAAAGTACAGCACCTCATTACCATGGTAAAAAAGTAGCCTAACTATTTGGTTTCTATGGTGTTTGCATTGAAAAACAGTAGCCTAAAGACATTCAGTCAATTACAAATCCACATCAACTGATAATAATGTAATTATATTCCATTACTCCTTTAACATATTTAGTATATTAATAATATAATAATACTCAATATGAATATCCTACTTTTCTGCCACAGTACCATTGTTACCGTTAGTGTTACTACAGTAAAACTATGGTAAATGAAACTATGGATGATTTGTGGATAGAAACGTCTTCTAACTGGATCGTTGCTGCACTGTTTCTGGTGCTTTCTGCATCAGTGTTGATGAGAATAACAGCTCCGATTTATTTGGCTTTAAACTTTCAATTAAAGAGATGTGATTTGTACTGGAGAACTCTGCGCTGAACTCGAGTGCTTCTTACTGAATTTCACAGCGATGTTTAGTGCGTGATCACAACTGGTCACTGTAATAAATGCATATGCTCTAAGCTCGCGCTGCACTGTTTTCTTTTGAGACGAGCAGATAAAACGTCCATGTGGCATGCAGTTCAGACGAGTACCGCTATTTTGTTCCGCTTTTGACGTTTGGCGTTTAACATATCTATCATGCGCAACAGAGTGACAACGACTATCAGTTAGACAAAATGTCTTTTATCCAGTGTGTTTGAGTTTGTTAAACCCCACACGGCAAACACCTCTTAAACACAGAGTAATGCAAGTGGGCATTTTAATTGTTTATTTATTTTTGTAATCGCGCTTTGAACGATTATGTAATCGTGGCATTCATAATCGTAATCGCGATTAGAGATTAATTGTGCGGCCCTACACTGTACATCTGTCCCTCACATCCTTGTTCTCATTTGCAAAAATAAACATGGAGTTTAACCATCAAAAATGATTATGTACCATTACGTATAGCCCAGTTGGGCCATCCAAACAAACGGACTTCAGTGACCTAATAGTGCAGAAAATGTACTCTTCGCTTTTAATTTTAATTGAAATAGTTCACCCAAAAATTAATATCATATCATAAATATGATATACTTTCTCCGTTGGGACAAAAAAGTACAGATTTTTTTTAAATTCTACATGTATTTTCCATACAATAACAGTTCATAGTAACTTACCATAGCTCTCACGCTCCAAAATGAGCAGCTTAAAAGTAATCCATAAGACACATGCGCTATATTTTGAGTCTTCTAAACATAGCTATAACAGCTCTGTGCAAAGTACAGACTAAAATTCAAGCTATTAACTGAAGAACTGCTACAACTGGATGATTAAATTAGTGAGCTGAACTCTGATTCATATATGAATCAGCCTGATCTGTGAACCGGATCAACTGGTTCATTGAAAAGAACCAGTTCAAACAAATGAATCATTCACTGATCCATTTTTTTTTTTAGTTCAACTAACTGACTCAGTGATCCGGTCACAGCAGTTCTCGAATTAACACCTCACTGGAGGGGAAAATGATCAGTGAATAATGACTTTGTATTGTAATTATACAGCTTTGTGAATATTCTTGAACATTCCCCCTTGCGTGTCGCACAGAAATATTAGAGGCAGTAAATAATGACAGAACTACTCCTTTAATACAAACACGGCTGCAATTCTCCCTAAGAGACACACAAAGAGCAAAAGGAGCAGACCAAATGCAGGTGCTCGGCAGCAGAATGAAGGTGACTGGACGAGAGCGGGCGGGCAGGGCGGCTCTGACTGAGCTGAAAAATGAATGCAGCAAGCGGGCGGCGCTTCAGGGCCACTTTCCAGCACTAAAGACCAACAAGATCAATTACCGAGTGGAGATGTTTCTCAGCGCCACAGTGAGCGGCACCTTAATGAGAGAGGTTTCCATTACCTCCATAAATGGCCTAAGAGAGACGCACTGATGAAGCAAGAGCCGTAATAGCCTTTCTCTCTTTTCCTCCCTAATGACACTGCAAGTGGATTACGCTGCCAATCCAGCCATCCGCCGTGTGTTTATCATTTATGTAAATAACGTCAGCGCTGCTGACATGATGTGGGGAGGTGGCTGATAGCGAGGAGATGAGGGTGTGGCCTTCGAGGCTTTTTGTGAGGTGCGAGAATATTATCTGCTCGTTTTGACAGATGCCACGTTAAGCAAAATCTGTCTACGTTTCAAGCGTGCAGCTGTTTCAAGTGACAGTGCGTGCACATGTGTGAGGAAGAAAGCGAGTTTGTGTGTTCTCACTTTATATTCAGGTGAGAGTAAACGCCTTCCACTTCTGCATCAGACATGTTTTTCTAATATGCACCATCTGACTGAAGAGGGATAGAAAAAAAATACATCAGCAGAAATATACAATAAGTGGCAATAATCCTCTGCCCCATACACTTGTGCTGTGCAATAAGCAAACTGAGCTTATCAGGAGCAACCACCACTCCTTTTAATAGCCACTGTGATGCAGTGCTTTCAGGCAGGTTTCTGTTCCTGCTTTTTTAAGAGCTTTACTGAGTCCTGGTCCTCTCTCTTTTCCATGAATGATACATGTTAGGGCTGAAAATAAAGCTCTCATTATTTCATTGTTTTGGCAATAAAACAGCAATCATAGCCAATTAGATTCAACACAGTTTTTCACAAATAAACATTTATATACACCAATACAACAATAAATAAATATCAGTTTATCAACATATATATTTTTATATAATTTTTTTTTTTTTTAAATGAGGCCTCCAAAGAAGTTGCAAATATTTAGAAGAGGAGAAATCAATCTAATAATTTTTTTTAATTACTTATAGAAATGTACAACTTCCATCTCCATTTCCACTACTAAAGTGTAAAAATAAAATTATTATAACTTTTAATGCTATTAAAAATAAAATTATATATATATATATATATATATATATATACACACACACACATATTATATATATATATATATATATATATATATATACACACATATACACATATACACACACACACACACACACACACACACATATACAGTGGGTACGGAAAGTATTCAGACCCCCTTAAATTTTTCACTCTTTGTTATATTGCAGCCATTTGCTAAAATCATTTGTTCATTTTTTTTCCTCATTAATGTACACACAGCACCCCATATTGACAGAAAAAAACAGAATTGTTGACATTTTTGCAGATTTATTAAAAAAGAAAAGCTGAAATATCACATGGTCCTAAGTATTCAGACCCTTTGCTGTGACACTCATATATTTAACTCAGGTGCTGTCCATTTCTTCTGATCATCCTTGAGATGGTTCTACACCTTCATTTGAGTCCAGTTGTGTTTGATTATACTGATTGGACTTGATTAGGAAAGCCACACACCTGTCTATATAAGACCTTACAGCTCACAGTGCATGTCAGAGCAAATGAGAATCATGAGGTCAAAGGAACTGCCTGAAGAGCTCAGAGACAGAGTTGTGGCAAGGCACAGATCTGGCCAAGGTTACAAAAAAATTTCTGCTGCACTTAAGGTTCCTAAGAGCACAGTGGCCTCCATAATCCTTAAATGGAAGACTTTTGGGATGACCAGAACCCTTCCTAGAGCTGGGCGTCCGGCCAAACTGAGCTATTGGGGGAGAAGAGCCTTAGTGAGAGAGGTAAAGAAGAACCCAAAGATCACTGTGGCTGAGCTCCAGAGATGCAGTCAGGAGATGGGAGAAAGTTGTAGAAAGTCAACCATCACTGCAGCCCTCCACCAGTCGGGGCTTTATGGCAGAGTGGCCCAACGGAAGCCTCTCCTCAGTGCAAGACACATAAAAGCCCGCATGGAGTTTGCTAAAAAACACCTGAAAGACTCCAAGATGGTGAGAAATAAGATTCTCTGGTCTGATGAGACCAAGATAAAACTTTTTGGCCTTAATTCTAAGCGGTATGTGTGGAGAAAACCAGGCACTGCTCATCACCTGTCCAATACAGTCCCAACAGTGAAGCATGGTGGTGGCAGCATCATGCTGTGGGGGTGTTTTTCAGCTGCAGGGACAGGACGACTGGTTGCAATCGAGGGAAAGATGAATGCGGCCAAGTACAGGGATATCCTGGACGAAAACCTTCTCCAGAGTGCTCAGGACCTCAGACTGGGCCGAAGGTTTACCTTCCAACAAGACAATGACCCTATGCACACAGCTAAAATAACGAAGGAGTGGCTTCACAACAACTCCGTGACTGTTCTTGAATGGCCCAGCCAGAGCCCTGACTTAAACCCAATTGAGCATCTCTGGAGAGACCTAAAAATGGCTGTCCACCAACGTTTACCATCCATGGAATGGCAGAGGATCCCCAAATCCAGGTGTGAAAAACTTGTTGCATCTTTCCCAAAAAGACTCATGGCTGTATTAGATCAAAAGGGTGCTTCTACTAAATACTGAGCAAAGGGTCTGAATACTTAGGACCATGTGATATTTCAGTTTTTCTTTTTTAATAAATCTGCAAAAATGTCAACAATTCTGTGTTTTTCTGTCAATATGAGGTGCTGTGTATACATTAATGAGGAAAAAAATGAACTTAAATGATTTTAGCAAATGGCTGCAATATGACAAAGAGTGAAAAATTTAAGGGGGTCTGAATACTTTCCGTACCCACTGTATATATACACACACACACATACATATATATATATATATATATATATATATATATATATAAATGAATATCATTTTTAACAACATTAAAGATTGTAATGTCATTTAATATTTACACTTAGAAGTGTATAAAATTAGTCTTGATTGTAAATTTTAATGAATGAATTCAAAACTGATTTAATGATCTGTTGTGATATCCCTCGCGTTTTATCAACAAATGTTTGCATGCAACATCTCTATGTGGACATTTTTCACATGTGTTTAAAAATGTTAGGCCTATGTGTGTGTGTGTGAGTAATTATTATGATTAAAGTTATTATTATTATAGAAATCAAATACTTTATTATTATTATTGATCAGCCAGTAGGTGAGGGCAGTCCATCCAGGTATTTGGACAGTCTCATTATTTGGGCACACAAGTGCATTAATGCACTTCTTCTTGTCTGTTTTTACAGGCTCCACTGAATTACTTCTGCAGTGGTTCGATTTGTGAGGTTGTTTATCAGGCAAAACACAATGTGCTCTGTGTGCAACTGCACCAGGAGTGTCAATGACGCAGGGCTGCATTACCAATTCAGAAAACAAAAACCTAATAAACTCCTCCGTTGTCAGATGCAACTCCCTGACATACTGAGCAGTATGCAGACTGCAGGCTCTATGATTCAACTGACCTTATGCAATCACGACCCATAGGAAACAGCACAGATGAATAAATCACAGCATAAAGCATAATCATATTGCATCTGCTGTATGTCACAGGCAAAAACCTCAAACCCAACAGAGGAAGTTTACATACAAAACCATCATCTATCCAAGCAGTCTGGAGAGTAAAAGCTCTGCAGTTACACTGTTGACACCATGCTAAACACAAAGAGTGTTTGCACACAAATTAAAATTTCATTTTGTCATGTTTTGCATATGCACACTTCCCAGACTTCATTAGCAGGCTACATGAGCTCCTCTCAAAAGGCCAAACATCCCATTTCAAGACTTTCACGGCGTGCCTCTGCCGGTAAAAATGAATCGCCATCTTCTAATCTAAACACTGGCCATTCAGATGCGCATGTTACTAAAGCGGGAGGAAAGGGATTATGTAAATATTAGCTGTTGACACAAGAGTGCGACTATATTTCAGCAAACTGACAAGCTGAGCTGATGAGGAACAGGCGATAACAAAATCAGCCATGGACGCTAATGTCAACTGATGTAAATTGTAACCCTCTCCTCCTCCTACTGCCAAAAGCTACAGTTCAACCCATCAACAGCAGGTGCATCATAGTCTATAAGCCTATATTTATCAAACAACACACATACTGTTACAACACAAACACAGAAATGTTTAGTTTTTTATATTTAGTTAAATCACAAATGATATATACCTGGCTTTTTACCTGACACATATATACATTTTGTATATATGTATGTATATGTATATATTTTTTGTACATCTTTACAGATCCTTTTAAAGGGATAGTTAACACAAAAATGAAAATTCTGTCATGAATTACCTTAATTTGTGTTCCGAAGATGAACGAAGGTCTTACGGGCTTGGAAAGACATGAGGCTGAGCAATTAATGACAGAATTTTAATTTTTATGTGATCTATAACTAAGTTTCTAAAGGTATGTTCCACATATATTGCTAGGGATGGGTACCGAGAAACTGTATTTTATTGGACCGGTACGTAATTGGGTCAATACCGGACTACCGATAAACTTCAGGACAAATGATACCATTTTCGATACTTGCATTGTTTTATCTCCGTATACTTCAATGTTAATGACGAATTAGTAGCTGCTGCTTGACATTTTCCTTCACTGAATAATGGGGCCGACGTTTGTTCGACGTGCGGGTGATATCCATGCGCATGTGCGGTGTGTGTTTGCGTGCAATCAATCAAGCAACACCAGTGTCGGATGCAATATGCAGTAGTGCAATAGTGAACAAAGGAGGCAACACCAGTAATATAAAGAAACATTTACTAACAAAACACAACATCTACCACAAGCAATGCGCTGTATTTACTATGTCTCCTGGATCCAGCTCCAACTGCAACTCGCGAGACACATTCATATCAAATGTTGATTCAGCAGTAGAGTTACACTCACAAGACACTGCACTTATTCGCAATCACAAAAGCACATTATTTGCATGTGCTTTAAAGCCTTGCCGGTTAAACATTTCATTCACGTGCTGTTCTGACGTGTGCTTAGCGCGTAGACCTGAAGCGTGTGTACACTAAAAGGCCGGTCAAACGGAACATGATTACTTAGTTATTGTCTGATTGCGCTAATATTGTCAAAAACACACAAGGTTTACATATAAACAGTTAGTTATGTCTAAAATGAAAGTAAACAGTTGAGAGAGAAACAGATGCGTGCAGGTCTTAAAGGGACAGAACATGCTGCCGATTGTCATTAAAGGGATAGTTCACCCAAAAATTAAAATTCTGTCATTATTTATTCACTGTCAGACTCATGTTGTACCAAACCTGTATTAATTTTTATTCTTGTGCTGAACACAAAAGAAGATATTTTGAAGAATGTGGGTAACCAAACAGTTGCTGGTCCCCGCTGACTTTGATAGTAGGAAAAGAATATGGAAGTCACTGTGGACCAGCAACTGTTTGGTTTCCCACATTCTTCAAAATAACTTTTAGGTTTAAAGGGGTCATCGGATGCAAAATTCACTTTACAAGTTGTTTGAACATAAATGTGTGTTGGAAGTGTGTACACATCCATCCTATAAAGATAAAAATCCACCCAGTGTTTTTTTTAAAATCCCTATTTTAAATTCCCCTCTCTCAAATCAGGCTGTTCTGAGATTCCTGTCAGAATGACGTAGTTCTGTACAAGCCACTCCCACGATAGTTGATTGACAAGGCCGTCTTACCTTAGACCCGCCCTGAGTGAGCTGTCATCAGTCCGCCATTGTGTTGACTCCGGTGCAGGGGAAGACAAGAACATCTCCGATTAAGCGATTGAGGTGATTTGTTGTTGGATGTAATAATGAACGTAGCAGTCATCATTAACTCCCGACATCTGAGCTGCTGAAGACGCAGAGGATTAATGTTACTTTCGTTTTGAAGGGAATGCGCCGATCCCGATCTGCCTAAATGCGTCTATGTTCACGCGAATCATTCGTGATCCAGCTTCATCTACAGAAGAAGTGAGTATAAGGGTTTTTTATGAATCTTTGCAAATCGCCTTTCCTAATAACTTGCTAATTAGCCAGTTTCGTGGCTAAAGTAAACAGTACTGCTCGTAACCTCATGGAAGAGAGAGGCGGGGTCAGCAGAGCTCATTAGCATTTAAAGCAACATGGACTAGAATGGCTTGAAACAGAAGCTGATTTTGACATGGTAAAAAAGGTTTTTTTTACACTACCATTGAGAAATTTTAACCAAAGTATGCTATAGACTTTTCATTAAGACCCTAAAGAATCATATCAACTTGTGGAAAATGGGCATCCGATGACCCCTTTAACAGAAGAAAGAAACTCATTCAGGTTTAAAACAACTTGAGAGTGAGTAAATGATGACACAATTTTCATTTATGGGTGAACTATTCCTTTATTGTTAATAAAATAAAACACAAAGAGAAAAATAACTCACTGCTCCTGACTGAAGAACTTTAATACAGTTGCTAAAGTTCAGCAATAATAAAATAACTTGAAATTTTCAACAGCTTTTCACATCATATCTTTTTTGCACCAAATATAAGTATCGGTATCGATCAAATGTAAACGATACCCATCCCTATATATTGCACAGCAAATAATAATAATAATAATAATAATAATAATAATAATAATAATAATAATAATAATAATAATTCAAGTCACATTTTGGCAAGTACAATGTTCTTACTGGATGAACTATGCTTTTAACAGCAGCACGAAACTATTCAAGTGGGATGTTCAATCATGCAGAGTAATGTTTAATCAGGGCTACAACGTGGATGAGGGAGGACGCTTCTACTGCTTACCATTTCTTTTCTTAAAGCCAACATGGAGGTACCTAAGGCATTGGAAATCAACGTCAGTGCCACAGTCACTCTGCCTGACAAACACGCATGGCATTGCGCATCCAGAAAGCTTTGGCGTTAAATTCAAGCTTGTTAGTATACATCAGCCAGCCACTGCGCTCACTGTGGCTCAATATCCAGGGTGCAAGTCTCACTGCCATTTCACGCTAAAGGCCAAACAGAGGCAGACCTCAGTGTGCTCTTCAACGGAATGTTCTAGACTCTGCCCCAAGGCCACTCAGGACATTATCATGAGAACTCACAGGAAAGGCCATTGTGTTTACAAGAGGCAATTTCCTCCTTCAAATCCTTTTGTGTTTCCCTGTTAATGCAAATGGACCGGACGCTGCGCGTCTCCACAAATGGATGAGAGCAAAGTCGACTCCGACTTTTAACACCAGGGATCCGCGCAGTGCAAAAAGCACTTATGCGATAGCGGCGCGTGATTTATCTTTGAAAATTTAAAAGCCCTCTTGGTCTTGCAGGAGATCCTGGTAGCTCCTCATGGATACGAGAGAAAACAAATGGAAACATCAGCATGCGCCGCAACCAGCTCCTCAACCTCTGACGAGGTAAAGGTCAAACCGTCACTGTATCGCCTGAAGAAAATGAAGGCATGTTAAACACAGGCTGATAGTGCCCTACAGTAAATCATGTGTAAGACATGAGTTCTTAGTCACGTCAGGAGCATGTTTCAAAAAACGATTACTTGATTCTGATTAGTCAATCATGGCATTTGCTGTCAAATATTTTTCTGTAATGACCACTACACTATATAGCATTGCCCCTGGCAAACAGTTTAGTATGAGGCTGTACTAGTTTTGCTTCTCTCCGTGGACTCTTTGGCCTCACATAATAAACTAATTTTACCTTAAATCAATATTCCTTGGTTGTAATCGCAAACCCAACCCTTTTAGGGTGATACACGACCATCAGCTTCACCGACAAAAAAACAACTGTAGAATTATAGAAACAATTTTCACTCAGAAATGAGTACATTTCAAAATCAACTGCAAAATTGCAAGTAACACAGTGAATTAAAAATGAAATTGTTGAATTAAAAAAAAAAACTGAAATAGTATTTTCTTGTAAACAGACTCCAATAATCGTTATTTTCAACGAAAATCCTATTTTACAGTGATATTTTTTATATCACTTTAACCAATGACAGAGATCCTGTGTCAACGTTCCAAACAGACATTTCTTTCTAAGAGCTGCCTAATTATTAATCAACACTTTACTCTTGTAACATGAAACACTAGTAATGAGAAAACTAAGACAAGTGCGATAACTCCCAGCACTGGCAAAATTAACTAATTTAAATGAAGAGAATCACGACAAACCACTAATGTATTTGACAGATATAAATCAAATTGAGAATTCAAACCGGTGACTGATATTTAATGTGCCACCAAAATACAGAAAGTGCTTTGAATTATTGATAAACAGGGAGCAGGACGATTTTAAACAGCTCTGCTCTTGCTATCAATCATTCATGCGCTTCCCAGCGAAAACACTTCACTCCCTCAAGTGTCGGATCTCACTTAAAGGTGGAGGGCTTACGCTCCGATATCTCACTTCAATTGAAGGATTAAAATAAACCAGACAATTAGAATTTATCATCCATAAACAAATTGTATTGCAGTTGATAGAATAGATCCCTAGGTCAAGGATTCAAGCAAATGCTTTGGTGTGGATTAACAAACAACTTCATCTCGCATATCTTTGACAATCAGTCATTTAAAGCTGCACTGGGAAACATTTGCCAGTATGTCTAATTGCAAACTGACTATATAACAATTAGAGAGCCAGGCAAATATTTTCTATTAGGTCATGCCTACGGTGAGCATAATCAAACTTGCGCCCACTCGGACAAATGGAATACAGACCATCTTTGCGCAAAATCCTTTGGTACCAATCGCCCAATTAGTGTCTGCATGCAAGTGCTTTCTGCCCTGGCATCACAACATCAAAGGCTGGCAACCCCTTCGCAATGGAGTCTACCTGCCAACATCAGAGCTGGTTATTGTCTTCAGGAATCCCTGAAACCTCCTACAAACATCTGGGGTTTCCTCTATCAGCAAAAACAAGAAGTGCAATGATCTGAAGGAAAGGCATTGCTGATAATGTCATAATTTGTCATGGGGATTTTGAGGACTCTAGTTACAATTTTAGCAACAACTTTGTGTTTTTTTTAGCTAGAACGGTACTCGAATCACAAAGTACCACCAACAGTCAGAAGCCCTTTAACGCTTGCAGAAATAGGGTACAGTATTATAGCAGTAGCAGCAGTATATAACTTCAATTATTTAAAAGTTTATTTAAAAAACACACACACATTAATACAGCAAGGATGCATTAAATTGACCAAAAGATGACAGCAAAACACTTTTACAGTTACTTTCTTTTGAACTTTCTATTATAGGAATCTTTAAAAAATGTATCCAAGAAAGTTTTCCACTAAAATATTAAACAACTGTTTTAAACTGCGATAATAAGAAATATTTACTAAGCACCAAATAATAGTAGAGCAGTCAAATGCATAATATTAGGCTTTAAACCATCCCATGTTTTCTCTTTTAGTGGAAAAAGTTATGTTTTCAGGGTGGAACACATCAATGATTTGGGGAATCCCTTGTGAGGTCGAGGTTTTCCTTAGACGTCAACAGTAATCCTGGGTTCCAAAGCTGTGACTAAGCTCCTGTACTTTCCCTGCCAGTACAACCCATTCCTTCTCTTCATCCATCGATTTCGTCTATAGTCTGCAATGACATTTCAGCTGAATTCTGTTATTGCTTCTGATTCGTCTCTACAACAACCAAATGACCTTTGATTGAGGATAATATCTAAAAGCACTTTTTTTGTGCAGCGTCAGTGTCAGCTTTGCTGAGTTCATACTGTACTGTACACAGAATACAGTAGAGACTTCTAGTGGGGGTCTGAAAAAAAGACAGCTTTGGCTAACTGAGAAATCACATCAGACAGGAAATATGATAAAATTATTGACAAGTGCACAACACCGTCTGCTGTTCATGGAAGAATGACTTCAAACTGCATTGGTCAACAAGCATGATGTTTTGAACGTGAACCAACCACTTTCACAAACCACATCATAGTTTGGTCTTAAAAAGGTAAATATTTAGTGGGCGTTCTGCTATGTATCACTCCAATTGTTTTGACAATTTATAATCTGATTCATTATTAGCAAATAATATATTATTATTGAGTAAATGACTGGAAACTAATATTTACCTTAGTAATAAAGTCACAATAATTTATTGCACACCCTCTAGACTTAAGAGGCCTGGACATCGTGTATATAAACGTGGCTTTAAGAAGCCAAAACGGCGGTAATAGAGCACAGCTAATTATCCTCTGATATGTTTTTGACAGCAATCCCTGTGCCAGTAGCAGAGCCGGCGCCAGCGCAGCACTGATGAGGGGGCGGCTGAGGTGACAAAAAGGGGGCGATGACGTAGCACAAAAAATAATAATAATAAAAAAAAAAAAACCTATGTGGCCCATTCACTTATTTGTCGGACCGTAAACAAACCTGCTACTACTACAACTATTAGAATATTGGGTTCACACAGATGTTTTGGTCGTGAGACCCCAGCAGGCACAAAACAGGCACACAACGTCATAAGACGTTGATATTTGGTTAAATTTCGGTTGCGACGTCGGGTGACCAAATTTCAATGTAAATTCAACGTCTAATGTCAATGTTAAATTGATGTCCAATACCGACGTCAGCTGACATTGAGATTTTGTTGTTTTTAGGTTGTGCAACCAAAATCCAACGTTAAGTCAACGTCAGATTGACTTTTCAACCAAAATGCAACGTCTGTCCGACGTCATGTCCAACGTCAACCTGACGTTACATAGACGTTTGGTGCCTGCTGGGACAGGTCAGTGGAATTTTTTTTAATTTTGGATTTTTTTTTTTTTTTTTTTTTTTTTTTTTAAGTGCAAGGTCTAGAGACCTGTTTTTAGAAGCTGAATTTGTTTGAACTTGAGCGCCGTGTTTTAGAATATTATGCGCGAGAAGCTGCTATAAAGACCTGAGACAAGAGCGCAGCATTCAAAGACGTCGAGTAGCGCATTTACATTGAAATGCAATGGAAAAGTACAGCAGTGGAATGAAAAAATGCCTTCTGAGTGAATGACCCTATAGCTACTTAACAAATACAGATGGCAGAGTACTGAATAAAACAAAATCGCATTGCAACCAAATTCAAAAATCTGACATCCAGGAAATAAATGTCATAGGCAGCAGTTTTACCTAGGGCTGCTCGATTATGACAAAAATCAATCACGATTATTTTGGTCAATACTGTAGTCACGATTATTTAACACGATTACGAGTGGGCCATATAAGCAAAACTTCTTCTTTTTTTAATGCAAGACTAAAGTATTCAGCTAACAGTCTACTACAGAAATTGAATAATCTAGTGTAAAATAAAACAGTCTTCACTGTAAGAAGTAAACTTCCTTTGTTTCTTATTAAAGCTACAAAAGTCCTTCTGTCAAGAGCAGTGAGTGATTTTGTCTATTTCTTTTGTTATTTGATTAATGTTAAGCACACAGTCGGCAGCGGGAATATAATTTGCTATCACTTTAAGAGCCACACTGATCCAATTTACTGTTACACATGTATTTTCGTTATCAACAGTTTACATTAATTTATTACAGAACTGACGAGGATTAACGTGAATATTCACTAAGCGCCGCATTTTGACATACTTTTGCGTGTATTTGAGCGTTTAGGCACGCACCTTGGGCTAAAAGTTTACTTTATATGTCCATGTTCTGTTCGTCTCTGAGCGCAAGCCTCCCGAGGAACAGCGCAACTTCTCTTTGGCGCTTTTAAAAACATGAAGAAATGTAATCAACTTTAATAAATCAAGCACGTCCCATTTTGCAAAAGTCACGTTACATGATTTTACTGAGTTGCACGTGAAAATGGGCTTTTATGGAGGAGCGAAAGCGCACTGGTGGAATGGGGTGCAATAATCATTTTATCTCGATTATTGTATTTTCATGATCGTTGGAGGCCAAAATCGAAATTGAAACTGAATTTTGATTAATTGCACAGCCCTAGTTTTACCATAAATATGGACAAATGATACCCCCACAACCACCAGAAATACTTAATTGTGTCTGCTTTACAATGAAACACAAGCTCATTGCGACCGATTCCCTGACATAATTGCGACCCATTTAACAGATGCATCATTTTAAGTTAGAACAACTTGAACAGCAACAAGCAATAAAAATACAGCGAAATAGTCAACTAACTACGATCATCTAGCCCTCTATCAAACATTAAAAAATTATTTCATCATACCTTTAGCTTACGCAGTAGTGCTGCATTCTTAGTTGAACCGCTTGCGCGGGAAGTTTGTGTGTCAGATGTAATAATTAGGCTAAAATGCGACTTTGTGAAATGTACTGTCCTAAATGGTTGCTAAATTGTCCTAAATTGTTGCTATGGGTGCATTATATTAATACTAGAATGCCTATGCATTTGGCAACTAATATTATATATATATATATATATATATATATATATATTTATTTATTTATTTATTTATTTTTTTCAAATAAACCTTTATATTTCTAAATTAAAATCTATTTTCACATTCATTTTGAGTGAGGGGGCGGGATAGTCCGAGTGAGGGGGCGACGCCCCCTCACGCCCCCCTGTGGCGCCGGCCCTGGCCAGTAGTCTGTCTTGGCTCTCATCCAGACAATCTTATTTATTTGATTTCAGTCACAGTCGACAGAGTACAAGGAGCACAAGCAAAAGTCACTCAGTAACACCACCCAAAAACACAAGTAATCGTTCACAATTTCATACATTTGACCATGTTTGTCATTAGCAATCACTAATTTAACAAATTGTTCATGAAAGCAGAACTTGGAGGCCTTATAAACAGGCAAAACAAGCGTGCTTGAATTGTTGTGATCCTATGCAAACAAATAATGCCATATACAACATGCCACAATTTGACCATGATTAATGACCAGAAATACTTGAATGCAAATCTTGATTTGTAAAATACATGCAACATAATTTAAAATGCAAAAATCAAGTAAACATGAGCCACACGGCCATATTTCATAACTCAAAGCCTACACAACTTCATCGGGTAAACACAATAAATGATAAACCTTTGAATGCTTCAGTAAATCAAGTCGATAAATTGTATAATTTGTTTAAATGTATATCATTTACATTTATTATTGCGGTAGCAAATTAGCAACAAGAGTGTAAGAGGTCTACCACGTGTTAACCACTACATAATACAACAGACATGGTTTCCTGCGTTTGAAGTCTTTAGTAATGAGCTTATGCAAACATGCAATATTGATCTTTCTGCTCCTCTATTCTGAATGCCTTCTATAATAATTTCATAATCCATTGGGACGTGGGCATCTTGCCAAACACGTGTCACGACTTAATTAGCTATCAGAGACAGAAAAGACTGCACCTGTGACTGACAGGCCTGAATACAATCTGTCTGCACTGTCGTTCACTGAACAATACTTTGTGGGGAAACTGAATAAACAAAATGTCAGATTCACTTCTGAGATAATTCACGGAAGCCTTAGCGAATGATCAAATCCACGCTCCTTTGAGAGCTGCATCTTTCCAGGAGGCAGTTTTAGGGCGTCTATTACTGTAATGGGATATAATTATTAACTTCTCCTCAATTGTCACAACCAATTTGTAGAACTGATAAACCGTTGAAACAACCACAATCCAGATTGATTCTACAGCTATTGAAAAACACTGAAGTCTAGTTCACAACGATACTATCCAAGTGTTTAACTAAACCTCCAAAAGCACTAGAGATGCAATTGTTTTGCCAAGGACACATTCATCACCATGCACACAAAGTCTTCCACACTTGTGACAGCCTACTGACTTCCTCCAACATCAATATTTTCCAGAAGAGTTTTCAACTTGAGTTGTTACTCTGTCAGACAGGCAACTGTGAGAAATTCCAGCAGTTTCTCCTCCCTCGTACTACAAAAGTGGAGCTGCCCATCAGAGCACATGGAACCTCGAGCCCTCCCAGAGTACAAACATATTAAAGTACATACAACTTTCTCTGGTAAAGTCAATTTAGGATGAAAATTGAGTTCACCCTTTTAAGACAGTTAAGAGCAAACACATAAGTAGTGATGTACATACATAAAAAAAGAGTCAATATTATTTTTGTCATGGCTGATAACCAGCTGAAATTAAAATTCTATACCATTTCATAAAAGTATGGATATATATATTAATATCCAATACCATATCCAATATAAAATAAAAAATTCCAATACCATATCCTAAATTAATAAATAAATAAAATTACAAATTATCCCCATTATCGCCTGATATAGTACAAATAGGCTATGTCTTACACAGAAGTCGCGTCGACCGAATATTTTCCGTCATTGACAGAATTTTTTTAGCAGTGACGGAAAAATATGAAGGCTGTCCGTCACTTTGACAGATTACACTGAGGGTGATCTATTGTAATTTATAACTGTAATTCCCACCCCTGTCCAGTTGGTGGCAGACAGGCAGATGCGCTCCAGTGTGGCAGCAGAGTGCGCAATCATCTCCAGAACAAAAATAAAACTGTCACGAGTCTTTTGCTATGCCTTTGATTACGCACAGGCAAGTATCCACTAGTAAAGCAAAAGAGATGTTCAGTTAAAGGAAAACGCCACCGTTTTTCCATATTCTAATATGTTCTTCCCTCAACTTAGACGAGTTGATACGTACCTCTTCCGTCTCACTGCATGCACTTAATCGCTCTAGAGCACGGCGTAACTATGCTAGCGTTTAGCTTAGCACCATTCATTCCTTAGGATCCAAACAGGGATGAATTTAGAAGTCACCAAACACTTCCATGTTTTCCCTATTTAAAGACAGTTACATGAGTAGTTACACGAGTAAGTATGGTGACACAAAATAAAACGTGGCAATTTTGAAAGCAGATAAAAAATAATAACTATAATGTATGGCGGAAGAGCACGTCGCAGCACTTCGACCTCGGCGCAGTAATATATAGGGAAAACATGGAAGTGTTTGGTGGCTTCTAAATTCATCCCTGTTTGGATCCTAGGGAATGAATGGTGCTAAGCTAAATGCTAGCATAGTTGCGCCGTGCGCTAGAGCGATTAAGTGCATGCAGTGAGACGGGAGAGGTACGTATCAACTCGTCTAAGCTGAAGGAAGAACATATTAGAATATGGAAAAATGGTGGCGTTTTCCTTTAACATGCGCTGCCGCTTCGCTTGATCTGAGGTGTCTACAGCGATCTATCATGCCACATTAAAAAGCGCCAAAACGATATTTACTGCTTGAATTTCCTAATAAAATGGACAGAATTTGAAATCTGAGATCGTTTCATATCAAAAGTAACAATGCACAAAGCTTAGCCCATTACAATTTACTGGATGGGAGGCGCACTGTATGTAATGTTCATTCATCAACTGAAAACAGCATCGATTGGGATTTAAGAATCGATATTGGTTCATAAAAAAGAGAATCTATTAAAATCGAGAAATTGCTTTTTTGTTTTACCCAGCCCGCTGTCACTGCGGTGTGTGTGCTGAACATGAAAAGTGATGCACAGTCTGTTCATCTGTTCTCTTCATAAATAAATAAATGCATAAGCCTATATGCTCGTCCTGTAGGTTCATTATTAAAAATGAAAATGTGAACAGAAATAAAAGTAATTAAATGTGCTATTATAAAATATGAAAATTAAAATGACAGTTAATACTAGATTATGACGCAATTTTTATGACCCTGTCCATCAAAATAACAGACAATGTTAAAGTCTAACGCAACCTCTGGTCTTACCGTTCTAATAAAAATTAGCAATACCCTGCAACATTTCTGAAACAACTTTTTTTTAAGGTTCTAGTTCAAGAATCCGTCTTACTTTTCAATCCCTTTTGTAAAGACATCTTTTCACAAGCCAATCAACTGTGATAAATACAGTCCTGCCCTGCTTTTTTCACATTGAATATCCTGTTCCACTCTGAAATACATCACATTATAGAAAAAAAAAAAAAAATAGGTTGTAAACAGAATTTCACATTAACTTCAGGAAGGACGCTCTTTTGACGTCAGTAGCTGCACCCAAAAGTTGACATTACCTGTTTGAGCCCTTCAGTGTATCAATATACAACTGACACTTAAGGGCATTCATTCATTCAAATCTAAACCCGCATTCATAACACCCCTATCTCTAACAACTAGAAACATATCATTTCAGCTGACAATTCCATCTTTATGGAAACGATAACAGACATCTTTTTCAAGAACATGACTTCCTTTCTGCCTCTGCGAACAAGTAACAGAATAAAAAAGATCCGTAGTTCTCTTATCCCGTCTAGCGTGTTACTGACAGTACATCAGCTCAGAGTGACAAATCCCTGCTGCCACGCATGATGCCAGCCACGAGTGGCAGAGGGGAGTGCAGAGGAGCATGGAGATGTTTATCAGACAACAAGCCAAGCTGATCTTCAGGAGATGACGTACTTTGTCATGTTTCTGTCAGCCGAAACCAGTTCTGCTAGTAAGTGACACTTTGAGTTTGACAATCCTCATCTAGTGATTTTCATCCTGTTTATCCCAAATTTCAAACAGTTTGCAAGTTATAAAATATTCTTCCATGTTGTTATAGCATCTGGAACATCTCTTACAAATCTGCAATTTTAAAACTTGTATTTTAATCAACTCCTTTGAGACAATTATTTTGTAACAAGTTATTTTTTTTTTTAATTTTATGTATTAAATATTCAAATGAGGCATTATCTATATAAAAAATATGCGCTAATTTGCATAAATCTCCAGAATGGAAACATGAACACTGAATGAAGCCAGATTTTTTTACAATTTTTTTTTTACTTTTTCATCTTTTTATCACTCCATACATCAGAAAATACTGTCAACAGCCAGAAAAAATACATATATATTTCCCCATTTTTAGGAATGTTATATCAATATTATGTAAATCAGGTGAATGGTATATGCAACATTCTGTAAAAAGCTGATTTCTGGCTCAGTAGGCTATACTAGAAAAAAAACACTCACTTTGAGAAAATAGCCTTTAAAGATTTTGTAATTGAAATCTACAAATGCATATAGATGAGGTTTAATAAAACAATTAAATGTGACCCTGGACCACAAAACCAGTCATAAGGGTCAATTTTCTGAAACTGAGATTGTATACATCATCTGAAAGCTGAATAAATAAGCTTTCCATTGATGTATGGTTTGTTAGGATAGGACAATATTTGGCCGAGATACAACTATTTGAAAATCTGGAATCTGAGGGTGCAAAAAGATCTAAATACTGAGAAAATCGCCTTTAAATTTGTCCAAATGAAGTTCTTAGCAATGCATATTACTAATCAAAAATTAAGTTTTGATATATTTACAGTATGAAATTTACAAAATATCTTCATGGAACATGATCTTTACTTAATGTCCTAATGATTTTTGGCATAAAAGAAAAATCAATCATTTTGACCCATACAATGTATTTTTGGCTATTGCTACAAATCTACCCTAGCGACTTAAGACTGGTTTTGCAGTCCAGGGTCACAAATGTGCATTTTGGATGTTTTCTTACCACTAATCTGAAAGAAGACATGTTATAGAAACAAAATGACACAAACTCTCAAAATTGACCAGTGACAAAAGAGCCAACTCTTCCTTTTTAACAAATGATTCTAACAAAAGCACACAAAAACTGCATGGTATCTTTACCAAAGATGAGCGTGAGGCAAACAAACAAACAAAAAACATCTTACATTTGCTCAGGAGAACAACTCCCCATCCCTTAATTCAATAAAAAGGCTTTTAGCCATCATAATGATTTACAAAGTGACGAGTCAAACAGATTTACAGCGACAGCCTGAAAGGAACCAACACAAATACAATTACTATTCACGTGACTGCCACCGCCAACCCCCTCCGCTCGCAGGAGGACAAGACTGGGAAACACGCTAGAACAGACGCAGGCCCTGAGCGCTCTCAATTCACCCCTTTAAAAGAAGTCACCACCAAACGGGGTGGAGAAAAAGGCTGCCATTGTGGAAGTCACTTAAAGTGACAGACACTTGGAATGGCGGTTTGCTACAAGCCAGCCGCGATCATTATTCAATATCAGATGAGCTGACGAACCATAGCCAGAGGGCAGTGACGTGTGGTAATTCTTTAGACACCAGCTGCAGCTAACAACGTAGGGTACACCACCTCGTTATCGGGGTCAATTCTAGACAAAACACTGTTGTTCTTCTGTCTAAATAAACCATTTTTATTTTAATATAGAGACAAAAAGCACAATTGACCTTGATGGCATGACACAAAATTGTACTTGGGACTACACTGCTCTTTATGAAAACACACAATGAAATCTCAGAGCAAATTTTTGGCCATTTAAATCCAGCAGACTCTCAACGCACAATTTTTTAATATTCATTCAAATATTATTATAGAAAGACCATTTCTGAACACAGCAATGGGTCAGAAATCAATTCCACACTATAAAAAGAAAGTGGACAGTTGACAAACAATATTAAATTATTTATAAAAATTATTTTTAAATTTTGCAGTTATGTGGTGTGACAAATTCATTTATCACAAATATGCAAAATATAACATGTTTGTACAATACAATCAATTTTGATAAAGTAATAACCAAGTAATAAAAGAATAACCAAGTAATAACTGCTGTCAGTGTGTAGAATGTCAATTACCCAGATATAATGTACACCTAGTCATAAATCTTTTTAATGTACGCTACTGGTGAAAAGTTTGGAATAATTAGGATTTTTTTCATGTTTTTGAAAGGCTGCATTTATTTGACCAAAAACACAGTAAAAACAGTAATATTGTGAGATAATATTACAATTTAAAAGAACTGTTTGACATTTTTATATATTTTAAAATTGTATTTATTCCTATGATGGCAAAGCTAAATTTTCAACAGCCTTAACTCCAGTCTTCAGCGTCACACGATCCTTCAGAAATCAATCTAATATTCTGATTTAAATAGTAGCCTATTTCATTTTTTTTCTATAAAGAATGAAGAGTGCCAATAAGCATGTACATTGCGGCTCTTTGTTAGTACAAGTTGCCATCTAATTAATGATACTGCGGCACATAAGCAGTGGCCCCTGTGCACATGTTCAACTGCCTTTACACTTCCCACCTGCCCACTAACAAACAAGCTGCTTCGCCTTCTGCGGTTGTCGATGGCTGTGGCATGACGCAGGTTTGAGGTTTGCGCTCTCTTCCTTGAAAACAGACCTACATAAATGTTTGTGTGGGTGTTGGCAACTATCTGGGTGGGAATTCTCTTGCAGAGGAACCCCTCAGGGCACTCCAGATTGAGTTTCCTCTGTTCCTGTGTCCCAGAGTCAAAAGAATTCAAGAGAAAATTAGACAGACAGCCATGTGCACGAAGCCAGCTTTTGAGAGCTAGAACAGGGCAAGGCACAGCAAGCCAACCTCAATAACGCTCAGTGATATCGATTAGACGCTCGAGATGTCCTGAAAAAGGTGCTTTGCTTTCCTATATCTGTGATGGCGACAGGGGAAAAAAAGATCTGCATGTTATTCCCAGCCTGCTGTTTCTCGTCTGAGGGCCGCCGTGAAAATCTGAGCTGGCATGTGCCATCCGTCCCTGGTGACTACTTACTGCAGATGCGGAGTAAGGAGCTCTCAGAGCCGTCCTCGGAGGACACGCACCCAATGTGCAATGCGCCACCGGCTCAATCTAGCTAATAAAACAACAATTCACTCTGATGCTCAACGTCTCACCCAGGGCCACAGCATCATACAAAACTATGGGGGAATGTAATGGACGTCGTGCCGTCTTTAAGGCATGCCAGATTAATATGCCAGCAGTGGGTTAATGTGCAATTAAAACATTTCATGTGAACACTGTTTGCTTATGCATCAGCAACAAGCTCACTACAGAAAGATCAGATTAACGATCTCAGCAACCACTAATGAAACATTGAACGTGTTTATGAAAACTACTCACTTAGAAGCTTAAAAACTAGCAAGCTACTTTGCTGCCTACACAGGAAGCTGCCTTCTAAGGGAACATTCACGGAACTTTATAAGTGGCCGATTTGCAGTGATGTTATTGATAACTAAAACTACTAAAAATCGGTTTGAGTATTTGAAAAATCTGAAATAAAAAATATATTAAATATTAGATGAAAAACCTAAATTGAAAACTATAGTAAAATTGGCAACTAACTGTAATGTTAAAGTACTAAAATTACTACTTCAGAAATAAAAATAAAAATTATATTTAAAAATAAGTAAACATAAAATTACTAAAACTTATCATTTGAATTACATTTAAAATAAAATAAAAAACCTAGAAAACAAAAATAAAAGTAACTCCAAATATTAATAAACTATAAATAATACTAAAATACCAGCATTATTGAAACATAGGCGACTAAATCACAATCAATTTCAATACAGTTCGGAGTTAGCGTGTTGCTAAGCTAATACTACCAAAAATTGGTATAAAAAGGAAAAATGTCATCATGTTCTCACCCTCATGTTGTTCCAAACCTGTATTACTTTCTTCTGCAGAACACAAAAGAAGATATTTGAAGAATGTTTTAGCTGCTTTTGTCCATATAATACAGCATTAACTTTCATTGTATGGACAATGTAATTTACGTTCCATTTGGAATGACCTGAGGATGCGTAAATGACGACAATTTTAATTTTTTATGTGCACTACCCCATAAAGGTTAGAGCTGCTCTCCAAAGTCAGCTCACTAGATTCTGGAATGGAACATAACAGAGCTTTTGTCCATTAGATGGCAAAACATATGTTTCTTTCTAGCTTTTGTTTTTAAAGAAACCATATTTTATGACGCACTGAAATGGGACTGCTTTTAAATCATAACACCCAAAAGGCTTACACTGTTTGTCAACAGTTAATTAAAAAGCACTGAGAGACAATGACAAATACTGTTTGAAGATGATCCCTGGCAAGCCCCACACAGTGTATCATTGCTGTCTCTGGAATACACGATTAATTTAATCTCATTACAGCAATGATAAATGATCAGTGCAACAATGGCTTCTGTTTTCTCAGAAGATGCGCACAAGAATGAGGTATGAAATATCAAGGTTTAGTTTACGATATCACTTACTCTTATCGCTCCTCTTTTAGCTGACAACTTTATTGTGGTAGTATTCAGACAACACAAAACTTAGTTTCAATTTGTTACGGCATAAATAAACCTCAGACTACTTCCCGTGAAAAAACACGTAATTGCTTTGGATTTCTAAGAAACTAGTCACTGTTAAATCAACTCTACTTTTCCCCCCATGACAAGGTTCAGTGAAAACCAGCACACCAGACCTGCCATTTTACAATATATATACTCTGGGGTTTCTAATATGGCTCTTTATCTGAACAGCTCAGGTAGACAAATTAAAAGACATGAGCTCATAAGAGTGTGAAGCAGTCTGGTTCAGAACCGCAGGGGTGAACGAGAGGGAAGGGCACATAGTGGCCACCAAGAGTGTGGCTTATGAAACAGTCATTAAGAGCCAGGGCACACAGCACTTACCTGGGAAGTGGTGCTTGCCATTGCATGCCAATTTGAGCCTGGACATACACACGCAGACAAACACACTTAAACGCCTCTGGATTTATCATGCTCTATCTGGCGCCGAGTCTGCACTAGCACTCCATGAACGTCTCTCTGTTGCCTACAGCTGTCACCTCATGAGCTCTGCAGGCTGTGATGCATGAAGTGTATTTGTGGAGCAAGAGGTGTGTTCTTAGATAGAATATATTTTCATTGTGAGATCTGCCTTGAACGGTTAATAAGTGCTAAAGAAAGCTCTGGGCCGTGCGGTTCTGTGACTTTGACACAGCAGAATCCAGATAATAACAGGTTTCAAACAAAAACATGGAAAAGCATATTGATATGCAAATGATAGGCCAAAAAATATAGAAAATTGTCTAATGTAAAGAAAATGAGCTGTTTTAACTGCATACTATGCAAGATTAATATGATATTACACCATACCAGTGTTTCCTGTACAATTATTTAACAGTAGCACTCTGCTGCTGCTGAATCTACACTGTCAAAGAAAGTCATTTATACCAGAGTTATGAACTTGCAATCTGAATATAATGACTGAAAGGGTTGGGTATCACAAAATAAAACAAACATGATGTGTCTTTTGAGTAGGGCCTATTATTTCCTATCACAAACAGTACAACCATCATAATCTGATTCTCACATCGATCAAAAAGATTCATAAACTCTCAGTTTGAATCAGACTCATGAATCAGTCACTGAATCTGTCAAGGTGGTTACTGAGTTAAAGTAGTAAGATAAGAAGCATCTTACTAAACCAAAAGCCATCTAAAATTTCAGCTTCTAAAGAACTGTGTTGAGTACTTAACCTTGTACAGAACAAATTATGAAATTTGACTGAATCAGTATAATTTACTGACTGGCTGATCATAAAACATTTGTGTGCCTACTTATAGGCATGGACTTTTGATTGCATACCTCCAGACAAAAAAAAAAAAGAAATGGTCACTTTAAGATATTTAGCCTATAACAAATCAGAGGTCAAAAACTGAATCTCAAGACTTCCTTTTTTTTTAAAATTATAAATAGTGTGTCAAGATTAAAAATAAAGACTTAGCCTATTACTTTACTTATGATGTACATATAAAAACAGAAATGTGTCACTGATGCTCCACCACATGTTAACAGGTAAAAGTGACATATTCAAACATGGTAAATAAATGAAACATTGAAATAAGCTTAAAAATAGTACTTCGTGTGTTACTGGAGGATAGAGAATTGGAATAGACCCTGCCTATAGAAACCATCTAGTCTCTTACTGAAAATTAAATTGACAGATTATAGTAACAACCCTGAAAAAATCATTAAATGAATGATTCGGACATAAACTACATCCTCATCAAAAAAAAAAAAAAAAAAAAAAATCAATCCAAGCGTTTTTAAAAAAGACACAGAAAGTAATATGAGAACAATAAAATGCATTTTTACTAGTATGATCTAGTATGAGCAACTTGTAGTTGCCTTTCATTCAGCTTTCATTTAGTCTCACCTTGTGCAAATGTCTAAGCCAAGGTTATGTGTGCGTGTCATTTGGCGCACGCAAACGCAAATCCTCCTTCCCATAAAAGGCAAATCTGGATGAGAAATAGTATTTATCTTTCCTAAGAAAACCTAATTAATTTACTTCGTCAGAAAATATGTATGAATCCCTCGGGCCGTGTTGAATGTAATTTCAAGTCCCTCTCAGAAACACAGTGATCACTCGCCGGGACTGAGGGAAATCTCCCGCTCGCAGACAGAGAAAGACAGCTCAGACACGGTGACAAGGTCCAAGGTTTCCACATGATGGAATACATGGCAGTATTTCAATACGTAAAATGAACGCAGATGCATTGGCGTTTTTCTGCAAAGCTAAAATAAATAAATGCATACAGATAAACACTGCGGAAAAAAGCACAAATGCAGAATTTCGATGTGTCAACATATCAATTAAATAGCTTTCGTACAACAAATTACTTCAGTCTAATATTGTCAATGACTTGAAACCGAGCCCTGACATTGAGTCTATAGAATCAGTGTACTTAACAATGCACATATTTGTTTCTCAGAGAGAGATGGATCTCTTTAAGAGAGTAGCAGGACTTAACAGTTTAGCATGGAGAACATGGCTCACTGAATGTATACTAATTTGCCTCAGTCAAAAGAAAACAGGTTGAGGACAATATGTTTGTTTTGCTTAAGCTAGATTTGCACAGCACACAGCGGCAGCCAGACTTCAAAGCGCTGCGAGCTTTTATTGGCACCGAAAAATGAAGGTAATTGCTTGTGATCATGCAAAATTGTCAGTATGGTGGGGACATTTTGTGCTATAGTGCCAAATATCAAGCCCTCACATTGGAAAAAGAGTAGCTGGGTGTCATTTTTGATTCAAAGTATTTGCTCTCGCCGACAGAAATGGGATACAGCCATTGTGACATCTTCTGCGTTCATTTTTCAAAGAGCGTCAAATCAAACATGCATGAGCCTGTGACAGTGTGGGCCTGAAAGTCCCTATCTGAGGGGTAAAGCACTTAGAATGGCACCAGCTAGCTAATGCTTTGCACATCGCATCCCAGTGCATCCTTGGTCACATTGTCAGTTTGAGAGTTGGAGGCAGCCTTCAACAAGCTTTCAACTTATTCAGCCTGGAAGCAGATTCGGTCCCACGCCACGCTCTTTGCAGATGCATGTAATTAAAATCAAAAGTCTCTCTCCCTCTGCTTCGCCGAGGTCATGAACCGCAAGATGAAATGGAGCAACGTACTTGTAAGTCTGCAAGGAAATCACAAGTCATGCACTCCTATTGTCTGAATAATCTGTGGTTCGGAGGCTATACTTCATGTTAGCGCATTAACCCTGATCACCACAGAAACGAAAGTGCACGCACAGGTCGAGCAGGCGGTTATGCAGACGTAATGTGAACCATTAAAAAAGGCCATCAGTGTATTAAGCGTAATAAATGATCCAAAGTGCAGCACGTGGACTCAAACAAAGCCTGACTCGGGTTCAAGAGTGGGTGTGTGCGGGTGGTGGCTAGACGACTGCTCGCTTTATGATGAATGAACGTGGGCCAACTATTTCACAATTTCACCACAATAGTGTGCCAACAGTTAAATGTAAACCTGTCAAAACACTGATTAGTATTTTTTTAGCTGGTAAAAAACATATTGTGTCTTATTCTGGCTGTAAGAAGAAAAGGAGATACAGCAATGCAGTGTGTAACACCATTAATGAAGAGTACCAGTCATTTTAACCTAATTTTGCACTTAAGCCTACAATTATAAACAATGACTCTTATTAGGTGTAATTTTTCAAGTTTCTAAACCTAAATAAACTTTTGTTTTGTGATAAATTTGAAGTAGTTGACTAGAAGTGGGTGAAACAAATATATTATAGTACACTGAAACATAGAAAGTTCTTAAAAAGCCTGATTTTTGTTTTTTCTTTGAAAGATTTTCTTCACTCACTTGGGACCTCAAAGTCCTAAAGGCAAAGGTTTTGCACCACTACACATCTGATTATTCAATGCTGGTGCTAAATTTAAAAAAAATAAAAAAATAAAAAAACCTTCAGAATACTTTGTGTATCACAACTCATAAAGAGAACCTTTTATGTATGGTATTGTGACCCAAGTATCATGATAATATTCTATAGCGGGATCACTCACGATTCCCACCCTTAAATCGCCCAGTGAATTAGGCGAGCTTTTGTCACACATGCCAAGAATTTGAATGTGAAAAGAGATCATCTAGACTACGCTCCTAAACTGGACAACCTTGAACACATTTGTTAGGCTAGACACAATAGAGACACAAATGTGCATAAATAGGCAGAGATGTGAGCAATAATGATTAATAAACCTGTTACCGAATAATTTGCGTGTAAAATCTGATAAATTTAGACAATGTTAATTCGTTCAAACGACATAAATGACATTTCTCTCTATTTTGGCATGTTAAATGCAACTTTTCAACGATCTTATGGAAGTTTAATCCCACATTAAGCTCAATTAAGTCCTGCGCAATACCTCTTTAGTCCCGTTGACAGAATGACTTGAGCTCTGTCTGTGCCTTTACATGACTACGGCTAAAGCCTTTGCCCTTGGTAATGATGATCCTCAACCTGGGGCCCCCATCTGAAGGAGGGAGGAAAATAAACCCCTCTCTTCTTCTAGACACATTCTCCATTCCTGACTCATACAAGTTAAGCCACTCATAGAAGGGGACATCACACTGGTGGGTAAATCTGCAGTGTTTTAAAATACACCCCCAGCAGACTCACCAAATGAGACTCCAGTCTTATGCGTGGGTTCATTTTTAAACATTTGCTAACAATAATTGGCCTTAACAACATACCTCCTCCAATAATGTTAACATGAACCAACACCACAATTTAAAACGAGTGAGCCGAGAGCTCAGTACTTGCACCTTTGTTCCAGGAGCAATCCACCCTGAAGTAAGGGGGAAGTTTTGAACATTATCAGTACTCACACAGCCATGTAAACATTGACTGTGATTGTACCGTACTAGAGAGGTGACTAAGCTATTGTCATCAAATGACAGCTCTGACTGAATAATCATGCTGAAAACAATAAGTTTCTGTTTTCAACAAGCATGCTCACCAAAGAGAAACTTTAGTGTTAGAACTTAGTTTTGAGAAAACAAAACTTATGTTCATGCAAACAATGACAATGTACTGTAAGCTTAAATTGTAAGAACTTTGGCTACCTTTATAGGCTTTTTGTAGTTTATAGGCTTCTTATTGGCAATAGAGTCGCCTACAATAATTCAGTATCAATAAAATCAAAAGCAATAAGATGACAATGTATAAAGTATAGCCCAGGCTTCATTCAACATCATGTAGGAAAGTACAATCTTATGAACCAAAGCTGAAAGTTGTAGAATTACTAACTTTAAGAATCTCATGAATAAACTGTTCAATTACTAATCAAAAATAAATAACTAATACATACATTAAAAAAAAAACAAAAAAAAAAAAAAAAAAAAAAAAACTGGTGGACACTTGGTATGTGTGAACTGTACTGTATTGGGTAGTTTACTTCTTAATGTAATTACAAATTTTATGACTAAATCATAATCTGTTCACTTCTGGATTTTGATAAAAATACAAACAAAAGCAACAAGAAACTTACTTCTTTAACATCAGCTTTATCAGTTTATTTCTATATTATGTGTCTTGCTGAATATTGAATCATAAATAAGTGTATCAAGTGCAAATTAAGTTTCCTTAGATTAAACAGTAAAATAAACTAGTAACATAGTATGTAAACATTTATATTTTGAAAGCAATAACTACATTACACAACATGTATCTGCATATTGAATTTATTTTTGCAGGTATGGTGCATGTTTTACAGCTACAGGGGCACAATCAGTAAATTATAAATTTATGAAACATTAATTTTTTGCCGTTTCCTGGTATTTAACGTAACCCATATGTAATCATGCAATCCACAAGTCAACTGTAATCTAATTAAGTAGCCTATATGTAAAAATGCAATGGTTTCTAATTACAAACACTTGATTTTTCTAATCTTATTACGAAATCCAGATCACATATAGTCAGTTGGTACCCAACACTGCGTGTGTTCTCAAAGTCTGCTCCAATGTTCCATTCAAGCATTCACGGATTCCAAGATTCGAACGAGATGTTACAATGTATCAGCGGTTACAACGTATCATCGCGCTTCCGAACACGGTTGTCCTGTTACTAGAGCACAGCATGAAACATCACATTTCAGCACATGGTTGAAAGCCTTGTTTCCTATCACTTATCAAGCAGCCACAATATAATTTTCACCTAATCAAAAAGACCCGGCGAATTTAAATTGCATTCGTGCAACCAAGCCATCCAAATGTGCCCATCTAAGCGTGCCAACCAACCGTCCACCGCATGACAGTGCCCTCTCCATCTGAACAATGCAACACACCAGAACGATACGCTGAACGGTATGTAAACGATGGGCTTCTCCGGTTCAGCCAAATTCTGCGTTCCTCTGAACGCCACTGTCCAGGAAAAATTGCTCAATAGTGTTTTGCTTCGAAAACACAAAGCCGTATCGCCAACGTTTCAGTAAGTGCAAATGTTTCCTGCGCAGAAATACATGTGTACACATCTTAGCGATACTTTAAGTGACTCTATTGTTAGCTGAGGTTGGAGCTAGCGCGGAGGCTACGGATTCATTTGAATGCAATGCATAAAAAGCTTCCCAGCGAACGAGGTGTGAAAATGATAAGAAAACACAAACACAACTTACTTTCAGGTCCAATCACAACACGGCGCCGAAAATCTCCTGGATTTGAAGTTGCGATCTGTTTTCTCCCCTCACACTTCACAAACACTGAGAGAAAAGCGCACGGCGTTTCGTTAGTGTGCCTGTCTGAATCAACTAACGTAGTGCACGGCAAGTTGAAGTGTCAAATTACACGGGCTATTCTATTACCACAGAGCCATGCTTGCTGGTTGCTGACAAAATGTGTCCCAGAGTCGCGTAAAGCGCTCGCGCCTTTGGAAGACACCAGGCGGCGCGCGCAGATGAACGGACTGGATTTACACGCGAGCGCCAGTTGTTTGCTTTCCGAAAACTACAACATGTCGTTTAGCTTTACTTCATTGTAATTAAACCACGGAGACCACAATGCCTTTCTTTCCAGGCAGGTTACTGATGAATACTTAGTGGTATGACTAAAGATATAGCATGCATCAAAACAACACCATATAAAGTGCAATTATTGTTATAATGTACTATTTGCACTTACTAATCTGTTAGTATTTTAAGTAAAGAACTGCAGCAAAATGTGACCATTCTTATCAAGCTCTAATTATAAGTAAACATCATATACACAATTATATACATAAATAAAGACCCATTTTTGTGTGAAAATTAAGCATTAAGTTTACATTTATGCATTTAGCAGACACTTTCATATCGAGTTTTATATTTGATCTCACACTCTCATACTTTTTTCCTTTCTGCATTTCTAAAACAAAAAAAAAATATTTTTGAAAATAATAAGCATATAATGTTATAATACGCATATAGGCTACTAATGATAATAATAATAATAACAGTAGTAGTAGTAATAATAATAATAATGCGTTATACAAATCCATATATTTGTAGGCTATTTCACTTATAAATTTAAACGGTTAGAAGTTATGTGATAGAAATCTCCTCAAACACAAACAAACGCGCCTCCATGTGAGTCCTCCTGCTTCCCGCGAATAAAAGGAACAGCTCGTTCCGTATTTTGCGATTCGCCGATGGAAAGCTCTGAATAACAAAGACATGTTTGAGAGCAGCAGCGCCAGGCTTGGCTGAGTGGTGACGTCAAGGAACAATGACTCTTCCAGCAGTGCCGAGACACAGCGCGCATCTACTGCCTCCTCTGCTCTCCTCTGCTCTCCTCTCCTCAGCCAATGCTGCACGACTCGACTGACCGGGGGGAGGCCGCCGCCGCGCGCGCGAGCGTCTAGTAGGGCATCACACGCTGCGCTGCCTCACACCACCACAACAGAATTCCAGCATGTCCCTATGACTTATGTCCTAAAATATGGAGATATGCAAATACTCTACCTGGGATTTTACAGCTTGTCTTTTTTTTTTCTCCTGACAGGAGCAAAGCAAATTGCTCAACATAACAAGCGGTATTATTGTTTTTAATGTAGATTTTGAGTGCTAAATTTTCTATACAGTAATTAAAGCAGTTTATAAATCTGCACTGAAACTGTTTAAATTAATTTGTCAAAAGAATACAATCTACATTGTTCGCAACATTAATAGAAAACACTTCTTCAAAAATTGTTTTACTTGTTCAAAATAATTATGACATCCCCCATCACCACCCCTACTTTAAACATTTTAATTCAATATAGTAAAGAACAATTTTAATGGAAAGCAAACATTGAAATACATAAAACGTAATATATAATGTATGTCGCAAGTGCAATTTTTTTTTAGCATGTAGAAGTTGCGTGAATGTTTCAAACCAAATTAAGAGTAACTGCTGATTTATATGATCCCACTTCTTTCATCAATTCAGTGTTATTTGGTATTAATATTTGTAATTTTTTTTTATTTAAATTGTAGTCAAAGTTTTTGTAATTTTGTTGTTTTGTCATTTTTCTATATTTTTATTAGTGCTGTCAAACGATTAATCGCGATTAATCGCATCCAAAATAAAAGTTTTTGTTTACATGATGTATGTGTGTGTATTATGGATATTTATTATGTATATATAAATACACACACATGCATGTATACATTTAAGAAAAATATGTTTCTAAATTAAATATATTTATATATGATATAATTTGGATGAATATAAATATATACATGTAAATATATGTAAATATTTTCTAAATATATGCTGTATGTGTGTGTCTTTATATATACATAATAAATATACACAGAACACACACATATATTATGTAAACAAAAACTTTTATTATGGATGCGATTAATCGTTTGACAGCACTAATTTTTATACATTTATAGTTTTTAGTTTCAATTTTAATAACTGCAGGAAGTTAAACAAAATTAGTTTTTATAATTTTTATAAGTTATTTTATAAGTTTATCAGTTAATGTTTTTTTTTCCAAGTAACAATTTTTTTAAAGGTTTTAGGTTCAGTTTTAGTTATCTATAATAATCTTGCATCCATTAACATGATCACTAATCAAATTATAAATCAGATATGAAAAACATGACACTTTTTTTCCCTTTCACTCTAAGTCTATAAGTCTGCTGTCACCTTAGGAGGATGGTGGTCATGTATGACACTGATTTAACTCCTATAGCTCATATATAATTGGTTAAACCGAAGGTGTGAGAATTGACACCCCCTGTCAATTCACAGAACCCATTGTTTTGATTATAGGAACACTGTGACATATTTCTCAATAGGGCGTCATATTTTTTTCCTGCCATCTGTCAATTATTTCCAACTATCTTTGACCAGTGCTTTCAGAGAAAGTGTTTGGAAGTGTCTTTTGACATCCTTAGCATCTCCAACCACACCATTCCTGACATTAATGCATGGAGCCCATTCTCTGAGCACTTTGTCTCAAGGACACTTGCTCCTGTACAGTTATCTAAGTTGGCAGGGATAAATCTAGCAGATGACATCATCAGTCACAGGCAGTCATTCATATTTATTTCTGTCCTGTTCTTAGAAGGAGAGTTCACAATCCGCCAAATGACAATTTAACTGCTGCAGTCAATGTCAAACCCTTTTTCTCACATTCAGATATTTTCCATTAGTTTTCCAGTTGCTGTTTTAAGCACACTTCCTTTTTGATCCTGATTGGCTAGTTCGAATGTCTTTTTGTTGACATGCACTTATTCCTAAGGTCTCGAGGCACTTTATCAAGGCCAGACTTTCAAAGTGATTTAACAGATGCTGTTTGAATTTGTCGATAGGATGACTGGTGCCTCAGATGGCTTTTGCAAAGATGGATATCCCCGTGTAACAGCAGTATCAAAGCACGGCGTTAGTAATGCTGAGTACCACAGTGTCTATTGTGATATACCTTTTAAGCTGCTTGTAATATCCTGTGTTCTGGGCCATTAATCATGTTTTTGTGAAGTCCTTCAGAGATGCCACGGTTCATGCGAACAAAATCACAAGCAGTCAATGAACAGCACACTTCAGTTCAAAGCTGGTTGTTGTAAGGGTTCTTAGTGTTCGTGGATAAGCCCTCAACTCTTACATTCTGAGACAATATGACCAGATGGCTGCCAAGAAGATGGATGGACTTTAGGTGGAGTGACTTCAGCTTGACTGAACCTCGGTATAATTTCATACACACAAAGACGCAAGAAATTAAAATAGAATTTATAAGGTCTGGGAACGTGCTGGACAGGGTTGTGCAAAATTCAGAACTGAAAAACGAGCTCCCTTTCAATTCATGAGTGTGAATTTGAACTGGACTGGTCACAACCCACAGGAAGCCGAATTGGAATGACAGGAAGAGGAATTTACATAATTCATTTTATATGTATATTTAATTATTTAATTACTTAAATGTAAGTGTTTTATATTTATATTTAAGGATACATTTATACAAGTTTACATACATTTATTATATGTGACCCTGGAGCACAAAACCAGTCATAAGTCACACAGGTATATTTGTAGCAATAGCCAACAATACATTGTATGGGTCAAAATTATTAATTTTTCTTTTATGTCAAAAATCATTACGATATTAAGTAAAGATCATGTTCCATGAAGATATTTTGTAAATTTCCATAAATATATCAAAACTTAATTTTTGAATATGCATTGTTAAGGACTTCAATTGGACAACTTTAAAGGCGATTTTCTCAATGTTTTGATTTTGTTGCACCCTCAGATTCCAGATTTTCAAATAGTTGTATCTCGGCCAAATATTGTCATATCTTAACAAACCATACATCAATGCAAAGCTTATTTATTCAGCTACTCAATTTCTCAATCTCAATCTCAATTGTAATCTCAATTTCAAACACTTATGACTGGTTTTGTGGTCGAGGGTCACATATAATAAATGTATACAAATAAATAAATATAAAATAAATTCTAAATAAATAATGCAAAAACAACATTGTTAAATTAAAAACATTAAACAAAATATTTATTATTGAATCATCAAATATAAAATGTTTTAATATTTACATATATTTAAACAAAATAAATAAATAATAAATTGTGTCTAAAAATATTAAATATAAAATGTATCAACAAATTAAATTAAGTGCAAATTTTCATGAAATATCTCTATAGACGCACAAACATTCAAGTTTTGTTTTTAAAGTTTTTCCAAAACTTTCAAACAAGGCTCTGTCAACATTCAAAAACATTCAAAGTTTGTCAATTAATTGAATTTCACATCATTTAAATTCTACTTGCTTACAACAGAATTGGAATTTTAAAACCATGCTCAATTCAGTTGTGGTCTGGCAGGTGTCAATATGATTACATTGATAGCTACTTCCCTCTCAGATGAAAAACCAAATGAAAGGACAACAAAACGAGATAATTCGGACACGTATTGCTGCACCTTTCGACCCGGGCTGACGTGAGCCGGCATTACATGGCGCACCACAGCTCAGCTAATTCCCTGACAATCACAGGGCAAATGATTGATGCTACTTGGACTTCATAGCTACATGATGGAAGGAGAGTTTCAGTTCTGCTGACATAAGCTTTCACACACAGACTGAGCGTTCACAGATTATTTACAGCTCCTTTACACAGCGCTCTATCGCCCTCACAGACCTCCTTAGAGGAAACACAAGCGACTGTGCCAAAGCACCATTAACTGGGTAGGTGTAAAGGATATTACAGAAGTGTAAAACAGACAAAGAGCGGAAATGCAGATCAAGGGAATATAAATGAGCGGCGCTGAGACGTTACCGCAGCGCACAAAGATCAGCCCACACGGAGAAAGGCAGAAGTGCACAATGTATTTGACAACAAGACACAAGAGAAATCCGTTTAAGTACACTATTGATTCCCTTTAGAGTACAGCCACTGAGAGGAGAGGCGGGAGAGAGAGAAAAAGAGAGGGAGAGGGGGGAGTAAAACAGATGCATCTGGTTCTCTGTTTGCAGGAGTGGAGGAGGAACTCACTCCGAGACTCTCTTCCCCTCTTTTATTTTTCAGAAAAATGTGAGCTACGGTGGATAAAGCAGACAGCCTGTACCCTCATGCTGACTGGCCCGACTGGCTTTGGAGAGGGTAGAGGCAATCAATGTGAGCTCACAATAGAGCGAGAGCATTCAGAGAGCTAACTGCTCCCTCAGGCCATGTAGGAAGGAAGAGAAAGGAGGAGAAAGAGGATTGAGAGGAGAGGTAGGGGATGGACATAAAGACTAAGTTAAGGTTTATTTGGAGCCTAATGAAGAGCCAATGCAGGACGTGGTTTATTTTCCCCTCTTCTGTGAAAAAAGACGTACGACGTTTGGACAGGACAGGCCCCTGGTTCAATCGGTGGAATGCGCACATTATTCTCATCCCTGAGATTTTACAGGCACACACGACGTTAATTTTTAATTCAGCCATAGACTGTGTGTGTTGCTAAGTGTTTGAATTGCAAATCCACAAAAAAATTAATTTATGCCACTCCCTAGAGGCTAATTTTAGCATTTGAACTTGGAACAGCAGACGAGTTGCAGAGAGAGTAAAGTTCACTGTCGTATTCGGTTTGATTGTTAATTATCCCCATTAGATGACATGAGACAAGTTGCTGGAGAATCAACTTACTCAGTGGCTCTCAGAGTAAATTAAGAGATGGCCAAATTCCCTCTTGAGTCAATGCCTGCTGGACTTATTCCGGAAAATTCATCCGCCAGCACTAGATTTGCCCAGTCTAGCTCCTCTGACCTCCAAACAAAAATAAAAATACAATGCTTGCTCAAACTGCACATTATTGTTCACCTTTAACAGAAGATGTTTTCTGTTCTTCAAGATGGCAAAAATCAAATGATAGTGCTGGCGAACTAAACAATTTTACATTGATCCACATAACCATTTTAAGTCTATTGATTGTTGGTTCTTAAATCAGACATTCTCTAATCTCTCAGACACACCACATCTGTGAGCAGCTTTTTAATATCGAAAGCTTCTCTGACAGCCTTTGACATTCGCTTAAAATCTGTCAGGAGTCAGTTTCAGTTTAAAATGTTAACATTTTTATCCAGCGCATCAGAAGATAACATGCATACATTTTACCACAGTTGATGTGTGTTGGTAATTGTCAGCAAATGAGGAAAATGCAGTCCAATTTTTGGATTACAGAGTGTTGAACAAACAACAGAGAAGTGAACATATAAAAGGAAGTTAGGGTTTAATTATGTTCTTTGCACATTGCATAAACACAGCACCACTTACATCATATGATCACCAAATGAGTGCATAAGGATTTTCATTGCTGTGTAAAACACAGTCCAGACTGCATTGCGGGAAAATGAGCCTCCTTCTCAGGAAATAAATGAAGCCCTTGTCTGAGAATGACCAGCATTTTCTCAGAGCCTTTAGATGTGTATCGTATTACTGGAGAACTGGCATGAGCAGACAGGTTGAGACTGAGAAATACCTTCCTGTACATGACATCATGTAGAGAACTTCAGAGGACAAGAGCTTTAGTTTAAGCATGCAGTGTCTGTATTTGTGATTCATAAGGTAAATGAGAGGAGGGCCGCAGGCTACGTATACATGCTACTTTGATTTTGGATTTCCATCTCCCTCTCTCTGTGGTCACTGAGGCAGGGTGACACCTCTCTCTGTTGGGCTGGATGAAAATGTTTGATGCAATAGATCTCTCTCACTGTTTTATTCTCTCTTAAACATTTGAATAAAATGGCCATGAATATTTGAATAAATTTAATGTGTAGGAGAGCTGTGATACTTTCAAAGAACTGCTAAGCTGTTACAAAGTGCTGCTTCTTTCTTTCATCATATTATATCTTGCCTAGGACACCAAGTGAGCCAATACTGACACTGCTGCACCCTCAAAAGGTACATTATGTCCATGGTCATAATAAATAGCAGGATTGTACAAAATCTGCATTTGAAGAATTGGCTCCCTTTCAAGTCACGTGTGTATTTGAATTGATTTGGCCACACCCCCTACAGGAATTTGAATTGGAACGACAGATTGAGGAATTTACTGCATTGTAATTCAAACAATGCATTGATGGCAAAAGTGTTCTTTCAGCAAAGATAGATAGATAAATAGATAGATAGATAGATAGATAGATAGATAGATAGATAGATAGATAGATAGATAGATAGATAGATCGTCTTGACAAGATTTGTTTCTAGTTAAAAATTATTTGAATTTCTTTCTATTTCAATTCTGTTTAATTTTACTTCTTTACATTAAAATTAAAATTTTAAACTTTTGCAATGCTATCTCAATTCAAATTCAGGAGTTTTAATTCAAATTTGAATGGCACACAACTCTGATAGATAGAACTCAAACTAAATCTGACTTTTGAATACTTTGAAAGACCTAAAACCTGCAGACAAGTTCAAATACCATTAATTATAACATGATAAAACAAAAGCGATAACCTTCAGACAGAAGTCCTGGACTGGGTCTTGTGAGTCCAGGCATGTTTCACAAGCACAACAAGTGGGCGCTTCAATTGGGCAATTAGACGACAAGTGGCATGAAAACATGCTAATGAAGTTAATCCTTCAAAGGAGAGATGGCTCTCAGGCACTGATGACAGGGATGCTAATGCCTCCCACTGACTAGGTTGGGGGAGAGGAGCTGCACAAAAGACTGTTCTGCAGTCTTTGAGATTGTGTCATTGTGTGGGTTGAAATTAACTTGCACTCAATTCCCAATGAGGGTGGTCTTCCCTCCGTACACGGCTCAGCATGAAAAAGGGAACTGCCTAACGGATCCCACGCAAGCCGTAATAGATAAGTTGTATAAGGCGCAAGAGATATGACATGGTTTAAATATATTAGCGGCGTACCATTGTTCCATTTTGATTTTCTCCTGAAGAATACATCTGGGTGCTAATTCATTCGTTATGACTGACCTGAAATTTCTTGGATGAGCCATTATATCATCACATACTCTTAAGTGTTATTCCTAGAGCACTAGTTAACTGGGCAAATGGCACAGCAGTGGCTTTTGATTGCTTTATAGAGTATCTGTGACTTTTTCTGTAGCTAAACACCATGATTCCACTCTATGCGTCGGCTACACATTGATTAAACTGTTTGCTCATACATGTAAATGAAATGATTAGGCCTCAAGTGCAGTTTAAATTGAATAATGTTATCATTAATAGTTAGAGCTTGCATCTAATGCTGAGTCAATGGTGCTGAGAGCTTGCCATTCTCATTAAGTCCATCCTAATTAACATTTTCTCTTAACCATTACATGTTCTCCCAACAGTTTCACCCCTTCAGTCTTTAAATCTGCCTCCAGGGCAATGCCATTTGGATTGTGCCATTGATACTACAGAAAAGACTGACATCTGCTGGCTAAGTGTCAGTAGCTAATATAAGCAGGTTGAGGTTAGAAGAGAAACACTGCCTTTTGTTATAGATTTATGGTCATGATATTCAGTTGATGCTCAGTGTTTTTAAAGGAAGGTCATGTGCCTGGAGAAAGCTATCTGTTAACATTCCCATTCATCTTAATGGTAGCTGTTTGCCTGGTGCAGGACCTGGAGGTGGAAGTATGTGATTGGAAATCTGTCATCTTTGCTCATGGGACTACAGAAGCGTTTGAGCCAATAACCTGAACCACAGATGACATGTGACTTATCACTCTGGAGCTGCATTACATTTATGTCATTATGATGCTGATTGGCTGACGGAAGCACAAAAATGTGCATAGTATTCACTTAACTAACAACCATTGCAAGATGTAAGCAGAAGACTGTGAAACGTAAGTGTATTTTGCACTTTAAAGAACCCCTTAAAAATGGATGGATTGAGAGCTGGTAAAACAGTTACTAGTCTATAATGAAATATTAGCAATAAATGTTTATTGCAATAAATGTAATAAATACACAGCTAATTCTGAATGGTCGTCAATTTATAAATGGTATGGTTAAAGTGCCTACCAGCATTACAAGCTAAGAAAATATATCACCTAATGTTTGCTTTTATCATTTAAGCACTTTTGCATTATGTTTAAAACAATTCAATTAATCTAAGCAAACATATGTGTCATGCAGGAAATAATTTAAAGCAACTACTTTTTGTACTATTTCCATGACCAAGATATATATATATATATATATATATATATATATATATATATATATGTATGTATATACACATATACACACTCACAAGAAAGATATGTCAGTTGCATGTTGAATAACATCCAGAATGTAAATTATTAACTCTCTTTGCTTCTCTAGGCAACAACATTAAGAATAAATAAACACTCTTTGTCAAACAGTCAATAGAAGCATATGTGGTATGCAACGCTCATTCCTCAGTCTTCGTTGTGAATTTAAATGCAGTTCGCATCAATACTCTGATGGGAGCCGCTCAGCCGCAACTGTGTGACTCTAGAAAACTTTACACAGTCTGAGCTATGTCTAAATACTTCATAACGGGAGGTTAATCATTGCAATATCATTAGATATTCATTCGCGCGAAAAGACTTGAACGAGGGGTTGCTCTCCACACCGCTGTCAACACTGTTTGAAATGTGTCACCAGGCAACAGCCAAAGCAAACAGCACACCTGGCAGTCCTAATGTTCCAACAGGAAACCACACAGCACTCAGGAAAGCCCGCCCACTGCACACTCATGTCTTAACCAAAGATTCGAGCACACATCTACGTATGTATATAACACACAAGCAATATCACATGAGTAAAAGTGCTGTTGCTCGAAATGTTGAGTGCTGTGCAGATAATGCACTTTCATACAGTTTTTCAATAAACAATAAGTAAATACGGAATAACTTCCCATTGTAGGCACAACATCACCAGATACTTTGTTTGCTTTCGTTCCATCAATGAAAATAGTTCCAATTTCTCCAAACAATCTACCACTGTGCGTCTCCGAGCAGCAAACAGTTGTGGGGTGTAGATTTGAACGAATCGCCTGAATGAATAATTCAATGATTCACTCATAAAGACTGTCCCCAATAGTCCGAATTCGCTTACTTATTTTCCTTCAAGTCTTCTCACTATAGTGGGCTTGAATGGCTCTGAGTGAGTGATTTTAGATGCAGCACCTTTTTGAGCGAATTGGTTGAATGAATAAATCAGTGACTCACTCATAAGACAGTCCCTTGTTAGTAAATCAGAGGATTTTAACTAATCGGTTGATCAGTCAAGTGATTCAGTGACTCATTCATAAAGACAGTCACTTGTCGACACCTATTGGCATAACAATGTAACCTGCAGATGCATAAAGAGTAAAAAAAATCTACACCTTTCACACACAAAATAGGGCTGGAAGTAACAACTCTATATAAAGCCAACTTATATACATGTTTATTCCTACCTTCACTCCTTCAGAAGACTATTTGCATAATTAACACTTTGATTTGCATCATTTCTGATGACGAGTGTGATGTTTTGTCCATTAATGCTCCTCACTCTCCTTCTCTCACAAGCCTATCAATTTATTGTTATTGTTGGCAGTTGAGCTGAAGCTTCTGTATTGATTTCTCACCCCGAGAGAAGATAAGGTGGAGAATCGAGATGGATTCCATATCTATTATCTAATGGAATTCCTCCTCTTAGAGAGGCTATGGATTTTCTGCCATTGAACCTCTGCAAAAAGAAAGAGAGGGACAGAGTGGCCCCCACAGCCCAGAATAAGTCCCTCCTGGATGGATTAAAGTGTTCAGCACAATGCAGCCGAGAAAAGCAGAGCCATACCGGGACTGTAAAATAAGGTTTTTCTGAAAGGGAACTGCTCTTATCATAAATGTTTATTGACCTGGAGAAGGTTTAATAGCCCAGCTAGTTCATGTACTTGAACAATTGTCCCATGTAGCCTGAGCCTTGGCACGAACATACTATATTTGCCATGGCCCACGCTGGTTTACGCTCATCTACATGACTCTGAGACAGAGGCTAATAAAAGTGGAGCGTGATTCCTCCACACAAGCATTTGTGGATATCATCCATGCAGAAAATTCAACATTTACAGTGCTAAAATATAGGTCAGTTTCAGCTTAGCTATTCCTGATATCCACAGTAGTATATTTGGAGAGTAATATATCCCAAGTCTATTGCTTTTCTTCATTGCATTTTGTCAAGAGTTCTTTTCTGTCTTTGGACTATGAAAATATCATTGCATCCAAAAGCTTACAGAAGTATTAAGAAACAAAGTGAATTCTTCATATCTTACCCTCTGAATCAGCCTGAAAATGTACAAGGCTGGAAAGAGAGAGGGAGAGGGGGGAAGGAGCACAGATTTTCCAAATTGAGGTTTGTAAGAGAGATACATCAAAGCCAAAACCTGTAAGCTTAAAAGCAGTGCCTGATGCGTTAGGGTTCAGAGAGTTCTCACACATTTAGATGGAAGATTATTAAGGTACAGCTGAAGCTCACTACTGCTGTCCGTATGGCCACGGTTAAAATCAGACTTATGACATGATGCCTTATCAGGGAAACAGGAAAGCCTCTAAGCTCCTTGTTTTTAATCAAAAACAGATCAGTATAGGCTGACCCTCTGTGGCAAATGACTCTGTATTTCATTTTTAATATCCTCAAGGCAGCGGGTAGTATTTCGTCCCCTCGCAAGAGGTGCTTCAAGAAGCAACCGGCGCCATCGTTTTATGTCCTGTCCTTTTTCTCCAGTTTGAGTTTAATGGACAACCTCCCATAAGAGCTGTAAATCCTTATTAAAGCTTGTTCATCTGATAAAGAGGTGATTTGGTTCCTTGAGAATGGCGATCAGGTTCACACTTGAGTTTATTATGAAAGATAGAAAGTTTTTAATACCTCACACATCGTAACAGCTCTTCCAGTGTCATTCAACCTTTATTTTCAGTATTAGTCTCTGGGAACTTTGAACCTAAATGTCATGCTTAAAGGACATGAAGGCAAATGTAATTTTGGAGGCAAATATAATGTAATTTTTTATATTATGATGAACCCCCCATGCACATACCAATAACTATACATGTTGTTCAAAAGTTTGAGGTTGATAATTTTTTTAAAGTCTCTTGTGCTCAACAAGGCTGTATTTATTTGATTTGATGAAACATTATTACAGTTTAAAAGAACTATTTCCCATTTTTAAATGTAATTTATGCCTCTGATAGCAAAGCTGAATTTTTACTTCAGTTCCAGTATCACATTATACTTCATAAATCATTCTAATGTGCTAATTTGATGCTCAAGAAACATTCATTATCATTATCATAAACAGCCGAGCACCTTAACATTTTTGTGGAAACCATATGTCGTTGTTTTTTTTTCAAGATTCTTTGATTAATAAATAGAAATCTTTTGTGACATTATAAATGTCTTTACTTTTACTTTCATCAATTTAATGAGTCCTTATGGAATAAAAGTATTAATTTCCTTCAAAAAAGTCTTACCAACCCCAAACAATTAACATGAGCATATATTGACTGAAATTTTGGACTGAATGCACCTCCATGAGTCATAGGACGTTCTATAAAAATGTGAGGTAATTAGAATACACAGTTGTTTAGCAGATGACCTATGTTTGCTGAGCGTGACCTTTGACCCTCGTAGTGGCCTTGTAGTCACTGCAGTAAAAAAATGTAACAATGAAACCAGGCTAAATCCATCCACAACAACAGCAAGTACTTTAATGGGGAACAAGATACCCTTACTTGGTGAATGAATGTCTAGAGCAATTAAAGATTCCAAGTAATAATATTGCGCAGACGGAGGAAAGCAAGGCAGGTCACGGGTAGCACATGTATCACCTGAATTACAGCTGCTGAGGCCCAACAGAGCAGGCAAAGACGTCCACAGGGCAAAGGAAGAAGGTTCTCCTCAGAGAAACACAGGGAGGTCCACACTACTCAGATGTTGGAAGCCAGTATCAATATAAAGCAAAGTACATTCACCACTTTGATTTTAAAACAGGTTGAATAGACTGAGCTCGCTGCTATGACATTTGGTTTCTAGATTGGTTTAGCTGAGTCTCTCTAGACACAGCCAGAGGCCCTAATGGTATGAAATGCTCCTGCCCTTTTAATAAATGTCAGCCGTTCTATCCACTTTTAAAGTGGTCTTCTGGAAGTGACCTGGTCTCCTAACAGATAATAATATCCATATTCACAGGCACATTTAAGCTGCAGAAAGTTCAAAACTGTTGTAAGTGATTCTAAGAGTGTAGCGTCTTCATACTACAATGTATTATTTCAATTTTGTGTGCGATATTTATTCATCAACAATGTGATACTGTTCATTTTTACTAGAACATGAGTGTCATGGGGTTAAGTAGTATTTTTATTAATCAACTAATTAATTAATTTATTTATTTATTTATTTATTTTTGGCAATGAAATTTACAGCCTATAGCTGAGATTTCTCTTCTGCAATTTTGAGGTCTTGACAGTGCAATATTTGTGCAATTACATTCAGCATAGCAAAAATATTGCAAAATATTCACAATGTTTATATGGAACAAATAAGTATTTTGGAATATTTATTATATGTAATAATACACTTTAATTCAATTACATTTTTGTTGCTTTAGAAGACCTGAACCCACTACACATCTGGTTTAGCTGCCTAATACAGTGTTGCTAACAATTTCTTTCACATTCTCATTGATGTAAACATTCTCAATAAATTTCATTGTAGGAATTAAAGGAATAATTCACCCAAATATTAAAATTGACTTACCCTTAGGCCATCAAATGAGTTTGTTTCTTTATCGGAACAGATTTGGAGAAATGTTGCATTGCATCACTTGCTCACCACTGGATCCTCTGCAGCGAATGTTGATTAAAAAAAACAATAAATAAATAAATAAAAAGCATAAGTAATCCACAAAACTCCAGTCAATCAATTAACATCTTTGTAAGCGAAAAGCTGTGTTTGTAATAAACAAATACATCATTAAGATTTTTTCATTATGACTTCAAACCATTGGATGAACTATTTTTAAGGGCAGATTTTAAAGTAAATATTATGCTGTTTTTAAGCCACATGACATTTTCTCACTAGGATTGTTTTCTTGAGCAAGACACATGCTGCAGTGTTCTTCAAATGGTGCTATTGTACACATTTCTTCTTCTACATCTGGATGTTTTGTTGCATCTTTAAAAAAGCTGAATAGATGTTATTCATAGATGTAGCCTACTCATTTCAATCACAGTTTTACAGAAAATTGAGAAAATATGGACATTGCCATATGGACACTATGTACCATCAGGAAAAAGAACCATGTTACCATATGGCAATTCTGTACCACAATGGAACTGCAGTAATTGCATTTCCTCATTGGAAGTTTTTCTAAATAATGGAAGTGTTTACAATAATATAATTGTATTATGCAATTTATTTGTTTGCAAGAAATGAGCTATATTTGACTAGCAGTAAGGATGAGCTTGGATTTTAAGACCAATATTGAAAAATAAATAACTCACTCAGACTGAGCTTGTAAGAACTCAGTAAAGAAATATTAATGCTTTGACACTTTTTAAGACAAACCTTTTTTTCCCTTAATGCAGTACAGAATTCACATTTAAATTGTTTTCCTGTAGTTACTGGACCCATTCAGTGTCAGAAAAACTATTAGGAAATAATATTCCTTAGAAATAATATTCTTTAGACAATATATGACTATTTTTAGATTTAATTATAGCAATCAAGGAAATTCTTTTATCCTCCTAACTTTTGCATTTTACTGTGATTTTCACTCCACAAAACAAACAGACCTTCTATACAAGATGAATCAGCTAGAATACCATTATTTTAACATATAAATAGAGTTTGTGTAGTTCAGGTGTCCCACATTACATAGTGTCCCAGATTACTGTATTTCACAATACTGTTTTTTTACTTTTTGAGTGTGATCATCCGCCCCAGAAGTAATGTTTGCTAAACAAAATTGTGTTCTCAGCATCATGTCCAAAACAACTGCTTTCAGTGTATCTCTGCGTCTGTAAATAGATTAGCCAACCACGCTGATATTCCAAGAGTTATCAATCTACTTAGTGGTAATCAAATTCAGAAAGGACTTAAATTAGTCCTAAAGAGGGCAAACACACTTCTGTTTACATCTGCACTTTATCATTTGTAACTCCTTTATTTTGCATCCTGGAAAGAAAAGCAGACAGAGACTAATCTGCAGGCAGTCTTAACGGGACAGTGACGGATATGAAAGCTCTGTGGCTAAGGAACAAAGCCATGATAGCACAGCAACCTCTTATACACAAACACAGCGAATCAATCAGGCCATTCCAATGGTGAGTTTTTCTTCTCTGAGTAAAATAATATGTCTATGTTATATGCTAATACATCTGAGGGTGAGTGTATATATGTGTAGAGCTGAAGCTTTAAATCAGTTGTCTGTTTGCTGCTCGGAGGCAGAGGAGCCTGTGTTGGCACGTATTGAACGGTTTGATTCAGGCAGAGGTCTCCTGGGCCCTGGTCTGATCCATTACCCGCTCTTCTAGCGCACAGCAGAGGACAGGCAGCTCGGAGTGAACTGATGCCTTGTAACACGCTCCTGCCTGGTTTCCTTAACAACAAATCACCCTCAGGGCTCTGTGAGTCTTTCAGTTCCTTTACCATAAATTCAAGGGTCTGAAACAGAGACGGAGGCTTTCAAGAAGACATACATTAGCAACATAGAAACACAAGACCTACAGTTTGTGGTTTATCCTTATCTGATGTCTGTTTTATAATACAACAAAGTTACCAATTGTAGAAAAGCGAAAAACAATGTGTAGATACAGTGGCCCGACAAAGTATTTGAACACTTTCAGGTTGTCAGATGCTATAGAACATGTTTATTGTTAGATAAATGTTAACTGGACACCTGCATGAACCTGACCACATAAACACTGAGATAAGCTGGTTAAAGATCACTGCAAAAAAGAGTTGGAAAAATATTTTTATTTATTTTTATTATTTTTTGCATTTATTATTTCATGGTTAATGTTAATTTCAACATATTTTTTTTGTTTTAAATTAAATTATAGTTTAAAAAATAATGTTTAAAAGTTTGGGATTAGTATAAGATTTGTTTATTTTAGTATTATTATTATTTTGCACCTATTGGGCCCTATTTTGATCTAAGCGCATGGTCTAAAGCGCATGGCGCAGGTGCACTTAGGGCGTTTCCGAATCCACTTTTGCTAGTATAAGGACAGGAAAAACGGTCGGCGCTCCCGGAGCGTGGTCTAAAAGGGTTGTCCCTATTCTCTTAATGAGTAATGGGTGTGTTTTTGGGCATAACCTGCAATAAACTCAGAGTCTCATCTCCCATTCCCTTTAAGAGCGAGTTGCGCTCGCGCCATGGCGGATTCGCTATTTAAACGACGGAATTTTAAAGCGAACAGATTGAACGCGTCTCCAGAGAACAAACGGATCTGCTCATGCGCGAGCAAATAGGTAGGCTAATTCTGATACACGCAATGACTATCCATTATGACATGTATGACATTTTTATATTTATATAGCCTACACAATAATATTCTTTTACACTGTAATTCTTTAATTTTTAATATTTGGCATGTTTGTGTGCTGCTGCGCGTCCCCTGTGTGTAATAAGCAAAGTGAACGCGCGTTGTGGACCCGCCCAGAGGCGCATTTTCTACTAACTCGCTCTTTAAATAACAAAAAAATATTGATTAATAAAAATAAAATAAAAATACAAAATAAAATATTGCGCCATTGACTTTAGACTTTAGACCAGGTTTGTGTTGGTCTATGGCGCAGTCTATTTTCAGTTCCTCAAAATAGCAACGCGCCAACAATGCGCCGGAACACACCTCTTTTTTAGACCAGCACGCCCATGAGCGCACAAATGGGCGTAGATGCATTTGCTATTTAAACAACGCGGCACAGGACGGGAAAATGAGAACTGCGTCGGGCTGAAACTAGCAACAACACTTGCGCCGTGTCTTGCGCCGGGTGTATGATAGGGCCTATTATGTAACAAAAGGTTTCTATTTCAAGTAAATGTTGTTCATTTGAACAAGGATCCATAAAAATACTAAGCAACACAACTGTTTTAACACTGGTAATAATAATAAACGTTTCTTGAGCAGCAAATCAGCATATTAGAATGATTTCTGAAGGATCGTGACACTAAAGACTGGAATAATGGCTGCTGGAAATTCTGCTTTGCCATCACAGGAACACATAATTTTAAAATATAATAAAATCGAAAAGTGTTCTTTTTAATTGTAACAATATTTCACAATATTACTGTTTTTATTTGTATTTTAGATCAAATAAAAACAGCCTTGGTGAGAATAAGAGACATTTTTTTTAAAATGTCCAACTCCAGAAACATTTGTGTAAATTATTTATTTTTGCTAATATTGAGCATGAATTAACAATGAACAAATGTATAAATTAACAAAACCTGAATTACTAAAGGCTGTAAAAATTCCTTTTGTAATTTGTAATATAAGCAATGAAATACAAACGTGTATTTTTAAATGTCCAAAAAAAGTCCAACTAGTTTTTAAAGTATATTTTCCTCAAAATAACACAATGATGTTGAATTATTAGACAATAGATTGTGAAATAATTTAAATGCATGCAGTAAAACTTGTTCTTTTATTCATGCTTTGCCAGCGGCCATATAATACTGTTGTCTGGTATCATCCTCATTGTTCATTTATAAAAAATACCTTGGCTCTGAATGACTTTGAGATTAGTTAGACATAATGATCACACAACATGGCGTTTCCCTAAAATACAATTACTGAGTCAAATTTGCATTAGATGTTGCCTGCTATTGGTTTAAGGTATATGCATATTATGGATTTCAATGTTAATGTTCAAACATGTTCAGAATAAAAGAAGAACTCATAAGGAATAAGCATAAGGAATTACTACTCAAATGGAAAAGCATCATTAAAGAGAGCACATGGGTCTCCTAAGCATCCAAAAAGCTCACAGGGTGCCCTTCCCAGTACCCCACACACGTTTCCACAGCAACTGTGTGTCATGTGGTGGTATTAGAATGGAATGGAGTAGTCAGAACTCCTCCTTGCAGTCTGTTCAGGTTTGGAGGCCCTGAACAGCTCTAGGCCTGTGGGGAACCAGTGGAAAGAGATTCAACGAGGGTCTTCACAGCTCAACCTGTTACATCACATATCTTTGGCAGGGTCTCAGGTGAACATCTGCTTTTACTAGTAAGCTCAGAACGGCTCTGGTTGTTACAGGACACACACGCTCAGTATCTCACACACTCACTTCTCTCCTTGGCAACGGGTTAATAATAATATTCCTGCCACATTTTTCACGTCTGTTTTCCATTACTGCACGCTGATTGATGTCTGATCATAAATGAAGGTATTTCTCATGGGTTTTATGTATGTTTTATTTCAAATTCTAGCTAGAGATCTCAATTTATCATGTCTACTCATCATCGGGTAGCCAATATGTTGAAGCAGACGGGAAGCAATATAAAATTCCTTCAGCATACAACCTGTAGAATTACAATAGAATCATTTGTGTTTAAGAGTGAATTAACTGTGATTAACTAAAAGGAATAGAATAGACATTCTATGATCATTTACTCACCCTTTTTTAAACCTGTTTTAAACCGCTTTTAAACCTGTGTATATGACTGCAAGATATTTTGAGAAGTGCCTCTGATTTTTTTTTTTTTTTTTTTCTTCAATGGGGTACAATGTTGTTTGATCTGGAGGTGCCTGTTATATTGATAAGAGTAAAGTTAAAGTTTTATATCAATCCATGCAGAGAATTAAATAAAAGCCAAATTAAAACCTGTTTTATAGAACTAAAACCCACTTATAGAATTACTTACCCATGTATAATAAAAATCATTATCTCAAGGAGTTTTCAAAAGACAAATTTTCATACAAATTTGCCTTAAAGGTGTCATAAATGATTTTTATAGAATGCTACCCAGAAAATATCCCTTTATCTGACAGATATCAGTGAATTAGGTGTCCTGAAATATCTTAAAATAAATAAACTGCAAAAATAAATGTGACAGGCTGCGGTCAGATTCTTTGTTTAGCCAAATCAGAAGACTTTGATGTGCTTTCTACCTGTCAATCCCTTTGAATGCTCACCAGGCAGAGCAGGAAAATGATAGTTGAAATGAATCAAAGTTAGTGCCATATTCAACTTCATAAGCATCTATCTATCTACCTACCTATCCATCCATCCATCCATCCATCCATCTATCTATAAACCATCAAACTACATTTCGACCAATTTATTATAAACAAACTAATTTAATATAATTCCAATTAAAACAGTACACAGAATCTCGTAGATTACAATTTGCATCTAGACGGATGTATTGTTACTTCCTCTACAGTAAAAAATTTGGGTGTTATATCAGACAGCAACTTATCTTTTGAAAATCATATTTCTCATGTTACAAAAACAGCATTCTTCCATCTTAGAAACATTGCCAAGTTATGGAACATGCTACCTGTTTCTGATGCAGAAAAGCTAGTTCATGCATTCATGACCTCTAGACTGGACTATTGTAATGCACTGCTAAGTGGTTGTCCTGCATCTTCAATAAACAAGCTACAGGTAGTCCAAAATGCAGCGGCTAGAGTCCTTACCAGGTCAAGAAAATATGATCATATTACCCCAATTTTACATTCTCTGCACTGGCTACCTATTAAGTTCCATATCAGTTAAAAAAAATATTACTTACTTTTAAGGCCCTAAATGGTTTAGCTCCTGTTTACCTAACTAGTCTTCTATTACACTACAATCCATCCCGCTCCCTAAGGTTGCAAAACTCAGGACTCTTGGTAGTTCCTAGGATAGCAAAGTCCACTAAAGGAGGTAGAGCTTTTTTACATTCGGCTTCCAAACTCTGGAATAGCCTTCCTGATAACGTTCAGGGTTCTGACACACTCTCTCTGTTTAAATCTAGATTAAAGACACATCTCTTTAGCCAAGCATTCACATAATGTATCTCATAACCTTGTACTTCAGTTACATCTGATCAAATGCACATTTTCATTCTTTTGCTTGGGTTGAACACATCATTTTTTGCTTAGTTGGAACAGCAGCTATGCTAATTTCTCTCTATTACCTTCTCTGTTTCTGCCACGGGATGTAACAAGGAATTACACAAACTTCAGGTTGGATCCAGCCCTTACAAAGACCTGAGATGACCGAACACCTGTGAAGAGATGATGCCAACCCCCAGAAGATCTCAGATGATGCCAACCCTCAGACAACATACAAAACTACCAAATTTTGCTATAAGTTTGATCGCAACATATAATTATCATTGGTGTTAAAAGTGTTCACCGTCTGTTTGATTACATGACATTAACTAACTGCTTGATTTTTACCATACATTTCTGCCATAAGGATATCAACTTGAGATAGTCACCACTGATAAGCTAAATATAATGTAGAAACTTGAATTTTCTGTAAAGCTGCTTTGCAACGATTTGCATCGTGAAAAGCGCTATACAAATAAACTTGATTTTAATTGAATTAAATAATATTGCATATTAATATAACATATTACCATAATAAATATAAAAATTACAATATTAAATTACATATTTGAAATTTAGATGTTGCTTGCTGAACATTTTAATTCTTATCTGAATGGCTGTCAATAGGAAAGATGATTATTGTTGGCAGATGGTGTAGTTAAAACATCTGCCAGCACGGGCTAATGAGGTCATGCTAACCAGCATATCTATAATTTCTAGTGGTGCCATCAGATAATCAGTGTTGTCATGTTAATTTTGTAGATCACTGGCTAAGTTTGGTTCCAAAGTGGTTAACCTCACTTATAGCAGTTTTAATAATAAATACTTCTTCTACAATTCTACTTCTTCTCAAAAAGTCAATAAAGCCTGGACCTTGCAATCACAGTAAACACTTTTTCATCATAGAAACCCTTCCTTGAAAGTAGCCTGTGGTTCCATTACAGACACACAAGAAATCATGATATTGAAGCAGCAGGGAAAAACACGGCATTTCTGCCTCTACAGTCCTGATGGCTATGATGTCTGTGCCTGTGTGAGCCTGCCTGCGGGATCATGATGCAGGCCTTTTTAAATTAAGACTTTCTCGCTCTCTCTTTCATAACACAAATTAGACCTAAGTCAGCTTGTTTTTGCTGACTGATACAGCCATAGTCGGGGTCCTGAGGAGCTGTAAGTGCACTTTTCACTGGCGGAGGTAAGAAACCGGGGGATTTCGAGCAGCAGTGCTGTGGTTCTCCATCAGGGCGTAGCTCTTCTGCTTATATCAAATTGTATTCTACGCCCAAGTTATGACTGTGAAAGAGGAAAAAGCTGTTTCAGGGAACATCTGGGTTAGGTAACCACGATGATCAACAGCATATGCATGTACAGTGTGCTGAATACCATCAGCAGCCTTATATGAAATTGAATCTCTTTGTCATTGCTACAAGTACAAAATCATAGAACAATTGCTAAAGATTAATTTACTACAAAAGGTACATCATCACACTAATAAATCAGACAGGATAATAAGTAATAAAAGAGAAAAAGCAAGAAAAATGTGCCATGCGGTTTTTCATGGATACAATTCTAACGGATTTAACCTTTCCACACTTTTCCCGAAAATCGCTCAGTGTGTGATTTTCCTACTTTCAGACACTTTCACACCCTTAAAACTGCTGTAATCCATCAGGCGATAGGTTTCCATTTTTACCTGCTGCTGATAAAGAGAAGCAGAAGTACCCGTGCACTGAATCGCAGGGTGTGTAACTGCTTCAATCTATGGGGCCAATGGGTGTGAATGCAAATGGCCCCTGTGTAGTCCCAGTCCGGTGATCAATCCTGGCAGGTAGAGGAGCCTAATGTATTCAAACTAATTAAAACGCGCCAGCGGGAAACTCCAGAACCCTGCTATTAAAACAGATACTTTTAAATGCAGCGCAATTAAATTTCCCATTGGCACACATGGCCCCGAGACCATCTGCACCGGTACCAAAGTGTTCACCCTCACAAGAGTCGTTTCAGATCGAGCTTTCCGAAAACAGTTGCATCGGTCGTCGCGAGGGACCGGCAAGCTCCGCTCTAATTATTTCACGACACTTTGCCTCTGTTTAAAGAAATGTCTGCATGAGTTTTCTCAATTGCGCTGCCGAGCTCTGGATATCATTAATCTAATAAGGTAATGCACAGAATACTAGCGAATGTCGTGCTTCTTTTGAACCTCTCAAGAGTTATTCGCCATGTCAAATGTTAGCATTTTTGAACACAAGGGGATAAAAAGAAAACTCACTAATTCCTGCTTCTGTTTTGCCCGGTTTTGTTTTACTGGTGATCCGAATGAAGGCACTGTAAGCCATGCTGCAAAAAAGAGATAAGAATGGCTTGAAGCTTATGACAGCACTCTGATCAACACTACAATGCACACCTCTAATTCAGACCCAACTGCAAACACATTTGCACTCAAAGGCAAAACCCACATGCATTCAGATAGTGTGTGACTTCTTTGAAGTCACTGGCATAATCACAGAGCTGCATCCCTGGTGTACATTGTATTGATGGGGCAGTACATCTCGAAATGGTCTATTCCTCAATGGTGGCAAAACAATCATACTGTGGTAATACATATAATAACTCTTAGAGGGAATAAAAATGATCATCTTGGTTGTTTTACAACAAAATACCTGGGGAAGGTAACCTAACACATAATACATGTGCAAAATGATTTCACATTTGACTAATGGTGTCTTTACACAGAGCTGTTTAATACTGTTCACAGGTGGCATAAATGTATTTACACAGCAATTACAATTGTATACTTTGGGCTGAGATGGGTCAAAGTATGCATAATTCAGTCTGGCTGTATTACAGCTGTGTAAAGATGCCTTAAATGGATGGACAACTTGAGTGTGAGCAAATGATGAGGGAATTTTCATTTATAGGTGAACTGTCCCTTTAACATTATTGTGATTCAGATTTAACCATTTACAATAGTCATTATCATCTTGACTAAGCAATCAGATCAAAACTGATTTGATAGTTTGATAGTCAAAATTGATTGTTCTGGTCCTCAATGCTGATTGGTCATATAGCCATGTCTGATTTGTGAATTAATCATTCTGTAGAGTCGTATCTTCTGGATGAACTTGTTGAGTGGGTTCACAACCAGTTTGAATAATTTGTTGTTGAATCAGAGTGATCCAGTTCTCAAGTTCAACTCAGTCTGAATGATTCGTTTGTAAATCTGACTGATTTGCTTCTCACGTTCAAGTCACTGATTTAGTGATCCAGTTGCAGTGGTTAAAAGTCCAGTGGAAATGAAGAGTATCACTGAGTGACAATGTAAGTTTTGCTCCATTTCTCACAAAGCTGTGAGAGATGACAATGAATTCAGAAGACATGCAATACAGATCAATGTATCATATGGACTACTTTTACGATACTTTTATGGAGCTTCTGTGCTCTTATTTGAACACTTCATTCGCCATACAGATATAAGTTGGAACGAGTGATAAAGTGATGACTATTAGTGCTGTCAAATTGATTAATCGTGATTAATCGCATCTAAAATAAAAGTTTGTGTTTACATAATAGGCTATATGTGTGAACTGTGTATATTTGTATGTACATATAAATACACACACATACATGTACATATTTAAGAAATATTTACACACAACACAAATATATATATGTGCCTTGCGAAAGTATTCATACCCCTTCATTTTTTTTCACGTTTTGTTATGTTGCTGCCTTATGTTAAACTGCTTTTAAGTTACTATTTTTCCACATCAATCTATACTCTATACACTTTTTTAACATCTTTGCAAATTTATTAAAAATAAAAAACTTCAATTGCGTAAGTATTCATACCCTTATCTGGGACAGCTGGAATTTAGCTCAGGAGCATTCATATTGCTTGTAGATGTTACTACACTTTGAGTGGAGTTAACCTGTGGCAAATTCAATTGAATGGGTATAATTTGGAAAGGCACACGTCTTAATAAAAGGTCTAACAGCTGATAATGAATATCAGAGCAAAAACCAAGCCCTGAGGTCCAAAGAACTGCCTGTAGAGCTCAGAAACAGGGTTGCGTCAAGCCACACATCTGGGAAAGAGTTGAGAAAAAAATTCTGCTTCACTGAAGGTTCACAGAAGCACGTAGTCTCTGTTACCCTTAATGGAAGATGTTTGAAACAACCAGGGCTCTTCCTAGAGCTGGAAATCTGTTCAAACTGACCAATTGATAGAGAAGGGCTTTGGATGGTGTGGTGACCAAGAACCTGATGGTCACTCTAGTTGAGCTCCATGATCATATGTGGAGACAGGAGAAACCTACAGAAGAACAAACATCACTGCAACACTCCACCGATCTGGGCTTTATGCCGGTGTGGCAAGACTCAATCCTCTCTTCAGTGTAGACACATGAAAACACACTTAGAATTTGCAAAAAAGCACCTAAAGGACCCTCAGACTGTGAGAAACAAGATTCTCTGGTTTGATGAACCTCAGTTCCAAGCATCATGTTTGAAGCAAACCAGGCACTGCTCATCACCTGCAGAGTACCATCCCAAAAGTAAAGTGTAGTGGTAGCAGCCTCATGCTGTGGGGCTGTTTTTCAGCGGCAGGGACTGAGGGACTCGTCAGAGTATAAGAAAAGCTCAATGCACCAAATTATTGAGATAGCCTTAATGAAAACCCAGTCCAGAGCATTCAGAACCTCAGACTGGGCAGAAGGTTCACCTTCCAACAGGACAATGGACCTAAACGCACAGCAAGAGTGGTTTATAGACAACTCTGTGAATGTCCTTGAGTGGCCCAGCCACAGCCTGAGCTTGAACCCAATCAAATATTTCTGGAGAAACCTGAAAATGTGCATCTGCCCCATCCAACCTGACAGAGCTTGAGAGGTGAAGAGGTGAGGAGAAGATTGACAAATAATTGCCAAATGCTGATGAGCAAAGCTTGTCGCATCAAACAAAAAAGTCTTGAGGCTGTAAAGGTGCTTCAGTTATATATTTAGTTAAGGGTATGGATACTTATGCAATGTACTTATTTCAGTTTTTTATTTTTTTAATAAATTTTACGAAGTTGTGACAGTTCTGTTTTTGCTTTGTCAATATGGTGTACAAAGTGTAGATTGATGTGGAAAAAAAAGTAATTTAAAGGAGTTTAACATAAGGCAGCAACATAAAAAACATGAAAAAAAAGAAGGGGTATGAATACTTTCGCAAGGCACTGTATATATATACATATTGTCACGAATCCTGTCCATGCACTTCTGGTCGCTCACCACCAGAGGTCACCCGCTCACTACATGGACTGTTGCACTACACTAACTGTTGCACGTCACCTCCAGACTACATTTCCCAGCAGCCATTTCACTAATCACACGTTCACACCTGAGACTGATCACACAGCTGATTTCCATTATACCCCTTACTTAAGCCATGGACTTCCTCTCCCTCACTGCCGAGTATTGTATTGCGTATCTCTACGAAGCCCACTTCAGTTATTATAGTCTTGCATTGCCTTGTCTTCTCGTGTTCTGATTCTTGCCCGTGTTTCCTGGATTAACCCTTGCCTTGCTGTTCGGACTCTGTTTGCCCCTGCCTGGATTATTGCTGTGAACCTGGATTATCTCTCTGCCTTGCCCTGTTGGATATTGTACGCTGATCGAAGACCCACGCTTGCTCTAGGATTACTCTTTGTCTTGCCTATGTTGTATCTGTTTGCCATTATTGAATCTATGCCTGTTTCATTACCACGTCTCTAAATAAAGCCTTGCAAATGGATCCGCACGCCTCTCGTCTCGTCGGCTCCGTAATAGAATACTCGGACACACGAGGATCCAGCGGCTTTTCTAAAGGACTCTGGCCAGGTATGGACACAGCAAGAATGCTATTAGCTCTCGAGCAGGGCACACGATCACTCGAGAGCTATATTTATGAGTATTTGGAGATCGTTAATTATTCTGATTTGCTTGACTGTGTCCTTAAAGATTTTTTTTTTTGTGAGTTAACTAGCCGCTCAAATCGCGATTAATCCAGGAAGGTCCCCGTTCGTCTCTAAGTGATTTTATGGACTTTGCTTTGCTTTCCGTCGACTCTTTGTTTACTGTGGGTGTCACGGAAGAGGAACGTGACACTGCACTCACTCCTCAATTGGCAGCCGCATTAGAGCACGCTCACAAAATGGCGGCGACAGCAGAGCCTGGTTGCAAAATGGCGGAGACAACAAAGCTCCGTCATGTCACAGCTGCCATTCATGAATCCAGTCAAGTCACAACTGATCTTCCTGAGCCAAGTCAAGTCACAGTTGATCATCATGAGCCAAGTCAGGTCACAGTTGATCACAAACCAAGTCAAGTCACGTCTCCGCTGATCATCCAGAGTTAGGTCACGTTCTGTCTGCCACACCCATATATTCCAGGTCAGTTCTCTTGTATCGTAGTCTGGTATCCAGTGTGAGGGATGCACTGCTGGTGTCTGCACGCACAGCTGGTATCCCCAAACTCACTCACTCTAGCCCTCCTGTCCCTGAACTGAGTCCCCTGCCTGCAGCGCTTCCCATGATGGGGATCGCTCTATGTTGCGTTTGGGCTGAGTACACCACCACAGAACTGTTCGAGGTGGCGGCGTCCACTGTGATGTCTCCAGAGGTGGCGGCTGATGCTGCAGAACCTCTTGAGGTAGTGGTGCTCGCTGCTGTGCTCCCCGAGGCGATGGTGCCCGCTGCAGTTTCTCCAGAGGTGGCGGCGCATGCTGCAGAACCTCCTGAAGCAGCGGTGCTCACTTCAGCTCCTTGCGTAGTGGTGGCGCCCAACAATGCATGTCCAGCCCGTCATATCACAGTCGAAGGAACCGTAGATGAGCACTTGTACCTGTCCTGTTAATGAACTCTCTCTGGTTCCCTATGGTACCACTGTAGAACCTCCAAAGGTGGCGGCATCCGCTGCAGAATCTCTAGAGGTGTCAGTGGTATCCACCTGTGAACTCTCGCCCTGTCCTGTCACGGCTAAGTAGGCCGTCTGTGAACTCTCGCCCTGTCCTGTCACGGCTAAGGAGGCCGACTGTGAACTCTCGCCCTGTCCTGTCACGGCTAAAGAGGCCGTCTGTGAACTCTCGCCCTGTCCTGTCACGGCTATGGAGGCCGTCAGTGAACCCTTGCTTCGCTCTGGGCCAACCTATGGGACCATCTCCGAACTCTCGTCCTGTTCTGGGTCTGAGTATGAATTGTCTGTCTGTCTAATTTCAGTCACTGAGATGCCTACCAGTCCAGTTTCAGTTAATACATTCAATTTTGAACTGTCAGTCTATCCCATATCAGCCCATGAATCTTTTTGTGAACTATCTGCCAGTCCAGTTTCCCTCAATGAGTCTGATTTTGAACTGTCTACTTCAGCCTCTGTCAATGCCTTTGATTGTGAGCTATCTGCCAGTACCATTCCAGCCAAGGCATTTAATTATGAACTGTCTGATTGTTCAGTTACAGTCAAAGGACCTGGTTATGAACAGTCTATCTATCCCGCTTCAATCACTGAACTGTCTGCCACTTCAGTATCCATCAATGCACCCAATTGTGAACTGTCTGTTGGTTTAAATTCTTCAGTTAAATTTGATTATGAACTATCTACCTGTCCAGTTTCTATCAGTGAACCTGTTGAAGAACTGTCTGCCCGTTCAGTTGTCACCAAAGAATATATAGATGAACTATTTATGTTCCCTGCCTTGGCTCTTAGAGCCAAAACTGCTCTGTCTTGTGTGTCTCAGTGTCCCCTAGATCCCAGTCCCTGCCATGGTCCACAGTTCGGGTCTGGTGGTCATCTGCTCCGCCGTGGTGGTCTTCTGCTCAGGTCTGGTGGTCTTCTGCTTCGCTATGGTGGCCTTCTACTCCGGTCTGGTGGTCATCTGCTCCGCCGTGGTGGTCGTCTGCTCAGATCTGGAGATCTTCTGCTCTGCCGTGGAGATCTTCTGCTCCGCCCTGGTGGGCTCCGTCTGCTCCACCCTGGTGGGCTCCTGCTCTGCTGTGGAGGTCTTCTGCCCCGTCTGCTCCGCCCTGGTGGGCTCTAGTCCCATCTGCTCCACCCTGGTGGGCTCTAGTCCTGTCTGCTCTGCCCTGGTGGGCTCCAGTTCCGTCTGCTCCGTCCTGGCTTCCTGCTCTGCTGGTTCTGCCCTGGTTCCCTGCTCCGCCTTGGTGCCCTGTTCTGCCGACTCTGCCTCGGTCCCCGACCACTCCACTTCCACGTGGACCTGGCCCTCCATCCCTCCCCCTATTCCGCCTCCACTCCACCGCCCTCCTGGATTGTATAGGAGCATCTGGAAGCCGCTCCTTGGGGGGGGGGCTATATCACGAATCCTGTCCATGCACTTCTGGTCGCTCACCACCAGAGGTCACCCACTCACTACATGGACTCTTGCACTACACTAACTGTTGAACATCACCTCCAGACTACATTTCCCAGCAGCCATTTCACTAATCACACGCTCACACCTGAGACTGATCACACAGCTGATTCCCATTACACCCATTACTTAAGCCATGGATTTCTTCTCCCTCACTGCCGAGTATTGTATTGCGTATATCACTCTCCTAGTGATAGCATCTCTACGGAGCCCACTTCAGTTATTATAGTCTTGCCTTTCCTTGTTTTCTCATGTTCTGATTCTTGCCCGTGTTTCCTGGATTAACCCTTGCCTTGCCGTTCGGACTCTGTTTGCCCCTGCCTGGATTATTGCTGTGAACCTGGATTATCTCTCTGCCTTGCCATGTTGGATATTGTACGCTGATCGAAGACCCACGCTTGCTCTAGGATTACTCTTTGTCTTGCCTATGTTGTACCTGTTTGCCATTATTGAATCTATGCCTGTTTCATGACCATGTCTCTAAATAAAGCCTTGCAAATGGATCCGCACGCCTCTCGTCTCGTCGGCTCCGTAACACATATATTTTTATATATAAATATATATTATATATATTTTTAAATATATACATATAAATATACACATTACACACACATACTGTATATTATGTAAACAAACTTTTATTCTGAATCACAATTAAATCGATTATATATAAGGTAATTTAATATATATACATATATATATATATATATATATATATATATATATATATATATATATATATATATATATATATATATATATATTAGTATTAATTTATTTAATTTTGTACTTAAGATGGATCTGAAGACAATAAAACAACCCATTGTAAATTCATCAATCATCAATTCAAAATGAATGCAAATGAATGATGATTTATAATTAGAAGGTGCTGGATATTCTGTCCTGGTGTTTTATAAGAGAAGACTGATAGCAGAGTCTTGTCCTGCTGTTTATGCCGTGCAGTTGCCCAGCAGTGGTCTCACAACAGATCGCTTCTGACCCGTGAGCCCCTGCCAGCCGATTTACATAAATCACACTCCAGATCTGACCGTTACTAGGCAGCGCAGGCAAACAGAGACTCATCCCGAAATGGAAATCAGGCCACCAACCCGGAGAGCATCATACATGCTACTGTGACAAATGTGGCAAGGAGTGAGTTTAACTACTTCCTGCCCGCCCTCGTCCAGGTTAATGCTCACAACAATGACAACTGCAAATCGATATTTCACATAATGTAGAATTAAAATAAAACCAGCCTTGCCAGAAAAGTTTGCATTTAATCATCACATCCTTGGCACATCCATTAAAATAAAGTGATTTTAGTGTAGCTTGAAGCGGAGTACCGGATGTATCAAATGAACTCGCCGCCACATTACCATACGTACTTATGATGAAGAGCCTAAATAGAGATGTGCTGTGACATAATAATCCTTTAAGCGAGAGAATGTTAATCGGGGAAGCAGCGATGTTGATATAAAAGCTCTGAACTGTGGCTGAAAGGTACAGCTGAGAATCTCAATATACTCAGTCTCTTCAGTGTTGTGACCCAGGGAAGCGGAGGTCATATTATTCCCCAACTTCTTTAATTGCTATTTTAAGGATATCTCACTCCTACACCAGCCTTCCTGTCAGAGGCTTTGAAGTGGAACATTGCAATTACACAGGAGAAGATTTTACCCGGCTAATAGTGATTGGATGTGTTTTCTTGCTACCTGCACTTTACAGCACTAATACGGTGACTAAAGGGTGGAATGTTCTTGTTTACAGTCCTGCGGGACAAATATAGAAGATTGATAGGAGAAAAACACCTAGACACCTAAAACTGCGCATTTTAGCCATTTATTCTTAAAGGAAACTGATGGATTTATAGCACCGAGGAGAAAAGATGTGATTTATTTAACCAGCTACACACATATTTCACATAATATCATTTGCTCTGCGAGTTAACGCCCATTTAATCAGATTCCCTTTGTTAGCTAAGGAAACAGGTCATATTCAGTGACTATTCTGTACATTGTGTCCTCTTGGCTAATTAAAATATACTGTACAGCTCACTAGTGGCCAGTTGCCCCTAAATACAGATTAAGCAGTGGTGGCTTTTCAGTATTATCCAATTTCCAAAGGTGTAACACATCACAAAACCATCAGCCGTCTAAATGCCCTTGAAAACCAAACAATACACAAATACAGGTTCTTTATTAGCATTGATGGTTCCATGAAGAACATCCATGGAAACTTTCCATTGCACAAAAGGTTCTTTATAGCGGAAAAATGTTCTTTAGATAATTCAAATATTCTTCACACTAAGAATTTTATTTATTTCGCTGCAAAAACCCATTTTTGGAACCTGTGTTTTTAAGAGTGTATCACAATAATGCAGTTTCATGCTATTCAGAATGCATTTGAGAGTGTTTGTATTGTTGTCTTTTGTTTTATTCTGCTACGTCACAGACTGAAATAAACCAAGTATAGACTCGCAAATAGTCACCATGATTGGAATGAACTTGGACTGACATTGTGGCATGTGTTTCTCTGTGTGTAAGATGTGTGTAAGGTCTGTTTGTTGTTGATCACACAGGAAAGCCACATGCACACACCCCTGGCACTGCGCCCCACACTGACACCACATCTGTTTACATACCTCCACCTCGTTCTAAGGCTTATGTAACTGTGTGGAGAAAAAAAAACCCTTACCCATTATTTAGGATTGGCAGATTTGTCTGTATTGAACTGTAGACTAATAAACAGTTGTGAAGTATTTCTGAGATGCATCTAAATGATTCACATTTCAATGCAGGAGAAATAATGCAAAGCTAATAAAATAAAATAAAAAAATAAAATAAAATAAAATAAAATAAAATAAAATAAAAGACTTGGTCTTCAATTTTTTATTTTCTATATTTTTATTTATTTAGAATTTTTAGTTCACTGATTAAAATAAGTGCATAAGTATTTCATCATTCCACTCAATGTTATGCAACAATTTTAAACCATTTAGCTGCAGTCTAACAACATCATGGTCCAAAAATACATGTTTTCTGTTTTAGGCTCTCATGCATAAGTTTCCTGGAGAAAAAAACACGGAAACTGCGACAATATTAGAAACAATTTCCTCAGGCTGTTTTAAAACGCTTGAGCACTGATAGCATGCAGTTTCGTCCCTGGCATGGTTTAATGGTTTATTCAATCTCGGTGCTAGATCTTTCATCTCGCCAATTCCTGCAACACTTTGCATGTCTTTTCATTCCACGTCTTACTTACACATTTGTTTGATGAAATAATTCAGATAGCAAAAGATTACAGTTGGTCCAGTGATTTCTTTATTTTCCAGCACAGTTTTGCATGCTTAAACGAAAGCATTTATTATTTTAGCGCATTTCTTCGGTCAAAACAAATGTTATCAATTGTATGCAGCACAACAAATAGGAAAGCAATTTGACGCAGGATACTTTGAACCACCACGGCCCTCAGGGAACAGTAATGTGGAGGGAGAAAAGGACAGCCCCAGTTAATTCTGGGAGATTTCACAGTCAGCAGCCTCGCTTTCTGCTGCCTGCGAGGCCACACTGCTCTGATAAATATGTCATTTCCTGGCTGATAGGGCCACAGATGGAATAAGGTTTGTATTGGGAACACATGCGCTGCATTTTGTCACCCACTGCACTAGCTGATAGAGGAGACCCCGGGGGAAGCAACCTGCCAATTCATTTTCTCTCTGCAGATTTTTCATCTCAAAGAGGACGGGTATTTTCTCTGGAAAGACAGGGCAATATAGCTTAAAATGAAAAGGCTTTTAATAACTTCTTCCTGTGGAATGTATGAATCGCCATATCAGCATAAAGGCAGTTCAATCACCCCTGTGTAGACAACAAGAGAGACTATCACCAATACTGAGTGGAACACATGCTATTTTTGCACACTTTAATCCACGATAGACGCATATCTTACAAAAGAATGGCTTCTCAAGAAAATATAATGTCACAACGGAGACATTTCATCAGTCCGTTCCTGTCGCTCTGTGTTTGTTTTACGCTGGAGGCTGTCTAGAAACAGCACAGCTTTGCTCTGCCGGTCTGACACAGCGTGGCATTGTGTGAACTTCTGCTGTGAGTCTCTGTGTGGCAAAGAAACAACGAGGGCTGTTAGGAAGCAGAATGGGAGCTGTCTACTCCTCTGTCACATGTATTCGAGTTTGCAGGCCCACTCATGGGTGAGACAGGGGTAAAAGAGCCCACTTGCAGCTGTGCAAAAAGGCCAGAGGGAGGTTAAGCACAGCTGTCTGGGTGACATGGCATGATGGGAATATTTGGTAGTGTAGGGACCAGGCTGAAGAAGCTCCATGGAAGTGTAATCTTTAAGATTTGCTGAAACTAAATCTCCAGACGCCGTTAAACCTAAAGACTGAGCCGTATCCCAGAACAACCACATGCAGCAAAGCAGAGCCAAGAGACATAAAATTCAAGGAAGCTCAAAAGAACTGAACTGAAATAAAATAATTAGAACAGTCGTAAAAATAAATATAAATAAAAATATCCAAATAAATAAGATCAAATATAACGCATTTAAATGTCTGGATAAAATAAAATAAAATAAAATAAAATAAAATAAAATAAAATAAAATAAAAAAGTGCTATTTTTTAAAATCTTAGTCAATATATCGAAATAAATAAGAACAAATATAATATATATATTTTTTTTGTATAAAATAATATATCTAGCAAAACATCTCAATGTCAGAAGTGAAACAATTTTCTCTGGATAAAATAAAATAAAATAAAATAAAATAAAATAAAATAATAAAGTGCTATTTTTAAAAATCTTAGTCAATATATGTAAATAAAATAAGAACAAATATAATAAATCATTTGTATAAAATAATACATCTAGTAAAAAATCATGATGTCAGAAGTGAAACAATTGTCTCTGGACAAAATAAAATAAAATAAAATAAAATAAAATAAAATAAAATAAAATAAAATAAAAGAATTAAAAATAAAAAACCCAGGCAGCTCAAGAGAACTGAAAACAAATAAATAAATATAAATAAATATACATTATAGTGAATGAAGGAATGAATGAATGAATGACTAAATGAATAAATTGTGATATTATTTAATACAAATAAAAACATACAAAAAAAACTATTATATAATAATTATATCTTAAAATAATACACCAAGTGTTCATTCAAGATATAAACTCTAAGACAAAAATTGTGCCTCTCAAGCAATTGAATCTAGTTTTAAGGTTGTTTAGATATTTAAACTGGGGGAAAAAGACAAAAACAAAGAGTACTGATTAGCAATGCTTTTTAAAGAAATAACCTTTTCACATTCAAATTGTTTCATTATGGCAGATTTGTCAAAGCAAGACATTTTCATCAAATACTGATTTTAAGAAGTCTATTTATTATTACTGTTTTGGCTTTGGCTATAAATAACTTGTCATCCAAAATATCTGAACCAGTTTTAGATCTACCAGTGTTCAACGCGCTAATTGTTTGTTTCCTCTCTTTCTTCACCAGCCACCAACAGATCAGCTGCAAAAAAGCACTACAAAAGCCTGCATTTATTACCCACACGCGTTCCACTGCCTGTCCATCTCAAGCTCACCCCGCTCCCCCATCCCCTCTTCCTATCTGCCTGTGCGGAGCATCTGCCGTCCAGAGAAGAGGGGGAACATGGAGGCACATTAGTCACCAGATGTCACCTTTTGCTGCCAGCCCTATCGAACAGGCAAGCAGACAATGCAGCATGCATAGTGAACATCTGACTGGGGCCCTCTTCAGCAAGACAGAGCTCACTGACTCGGAATGACAGCTCCGACTGAACGGCCCCGGCCCCATTCTATGTCAGGAGTGACACCTACAGTTCTCTCTCGATATCCACGCTGACTGTCACACCGCTGGCGTGATAATACTGCTAATTGCTAAACACTGTCTTTGGTTGATCTGATTTCTGCTTTTTTTTTTTTTTTTTTTACAACTCTGATATTTATTTATTTTTTCCGAAAGAATCTCATGCAGGATGAACAGGCTCTCCAGAGGGACTCCAAGCGTCAGTTGTTGTGCCTGAAATAGTAATGCCTGCAGGCACTAAATCATGCATACATTTCAGATCCATTAAGAATGTACAAAATGCACTTTTGTCATAACTCAGGTCTGTTGTACTTCTGTTGGAACTCAGACAAGTGGAAGATTCCTATTAGATTTTTTTTGTGTTTCAATTAACTACTTTACATTGGCCAATTAAAGAGACAGTTCTCATAACAATTACAGTTCTTTCATCATCGTTCTTTTTACCATCTCTTATTATAAAAGAAATTTACTATACTAGAGATTTACTATGTTCCTATTATATATTATATTATATTTAGTGCTGTCAAATGACTAATCGCGATTAATCGCATACAAAATAAAAGTTTTTGTTTGCATAACATATGTGTGTGTTCTGTGTATATTTATATAAATACTCACACATACAGTATATATTTTGAAAATATTTACAAGTTTTTACATGTCTACATTTATATTCATTTAATTTGTATTATAAATAAATATATTTAATATATAAACATAATATATTTTTCTGAAATATATACATGCATGTGAGTGTATTTATATATACATAATAAATATACATAGCACACATACATACATTATGTAAAAGAAACTTATTTTCAATGTGATTAATCACGATTAATCATTCGACAGCACTAATTATATTATATTATATTTTTACTTTTGAAATAAATACTTTTTTCAACAAGGACTGAAATTTATCAAAAGTTACAGCAAAGACATTTGTAATGTTACAAAAAATATATATATATATATTTTAAATGTTGTTCTGTTCAACTTTCTATTCATCAATGAATCCTGAAAAATGTATCACTGTTTCCACAAAAAAAAAAAAAAAAAAAAAAATATTAAGCTGCACAACTGTTTTCAACATTGATAATAAGAAATTATTCTTGAACGGCAAATCAGCATATTAGAATAATTTTAGAAGAATCACATGACACTAAAAATTGGAGTAATAGCCACTAAAAAAACAGATTTACCATCACTGGAAAATATTATATATTTTAATATATAATATATTATACGTTAATATTTTAAAATAAATTCAAAAGGAAAACAGATTTTTGATCAAATAAATGCAGCCTTGGTGAACTTAAAAATCATCCTGACCTCAAACTTTTGGATCAGTTCATTTAAAGGTCCAGCTAAAAAGAAATTAATGAAGAATGAATCAGTTAGAAATTTAGGCATCACAACATCCGTGGATGAAAGCACAGAGATATTATTGATGACAACATTTTCAGTAAATAGTGACTGGACAAGAGTGGCCAGGATATTCCTCAAAAATTCACCTGTAGTGTTCCTTACAGAAGACAGAAAGTCATATGGGTTTGGAACATGATGATTCATTTCTGGGTGAACTATCCCGATATCATGAATGTGGGTCCAAAATGATACAGAGAATAATCTGGTGTTTTGCTTCCTGTGAGGCCTCTAGACTCACATCGTGAAAACGCCACACTCCTCTGATGCTTTTGAAGAAACAAGAGTGACCTGCGTGGTTGCCAGCTCATAAATCATAACCTCATAAATGTTGAATATTGCAGTGCGTATGGCAGAGAGTTATGAGACCAGGGTCTCCAGTTCAAATCCCCAAAGCGTTTCATCCACAGCTCTGGCCGCAGCTGATGCTCCAGTCCCAGTCTGTGCGGACAGTGTACACAGACGCTGTCAAATCCAAGTGCAGGTAAATATGGGCGGCGATGTATTTTAACATTTTGTCATGAATAATTGAATGGTAAGTAAGTAGTCAGGAGTTTGACCTCCCATCTATCTATCTCCACATCGCATGCATATTTAAACAGTGCTTTTCACCATTTAATTCATTTATAACTGCGCTCTGATGTGAACCTCACTGTGGCACAGTGCACATTACAGATTTCCACTTATTACGGATTAATCGTTACAAACATGTTTCATGAGTGGAAATTAGAGTGCACATTATTTGATTAAAACAAAGCTTTTAATTCCTTGTTTTGATTCATAAATGATGAGTTTCTATTAACGAATGACGCGTGGCTGTATTAAACACAAGGGTAGTGTGAAATTGCTTGTGTTGTTCTGTGGTCAGTCACTCCAGAAGAAAAGGAACCGTAAGGTCAATGGCTATTGATCTGCTTCCCCCACCCAGCTTGTAAGCTGCAGCTGTGTCTGCTAAACAGCATCACTGGCCTCTAATGCTCAACTATAGCATCAGTCTGTTGTGATGACAATCACCAAACACACAAGGGAGACTGGGGCGAGTTGTCACAAGGACTGTATCTCCAAATCCAAATTCAATTATGCAAACGCATGTTTTTAACAGCAGTTATTTTGTATGTTCATATCAAACAGTCTTAAATTACAATAATTTCTGTAAATCCTTTAAAGTAAAATTTCAACAATATAAAATACAATAATTAAAAAATGAGTCCGGTTAATGGTTAAAGCTATCAAATGTTTAATTTACACAATTATAGGAATATTTGTTATAATAATAAATATACACTATACCGTTCAATAATCAGAAAGATTTTTTATGTTTTTGAAAGAAGTCTCTTATGCTGAAACAAGGCTGCATCTACTTGATCAAAAATACAGTAAAAATAGGAATACTGTGAAATATTATTATGAGTTAAAATAACTGCTTTCTGTTTTAATATATTTTATAATGTAATTTATTCCTGCAATGCAAAGCTGAATTTTTATCAGTTATTATTACATTCTTCAGTGTCACATGATGCTTCAGATACCATTTTAATATGGTGATTTGGTGCTCAAGAAACATTTCTTATTATTATTAATGTTGAAAACCATTGCTAAATATATTTGCGGAAACCATGATACGGTTTTTTTTCAGGGTTCTTTGAACAGAAACTTCAAAACAACAGCATTTATTTGAAATATAAATAAATTGTAACATTATAAATGTTTTCACTGTCACTTTTGAATTTTGCTAAATAAAATTATTAATCTCTTAAAACAAAATTCCAAACTTTTTGACAGTTTAATTGAAGGTTTAGTTGTGACAACTTACCCCATATAGTGAACCTGAATTTTACCCTTTTCCTGGACAATAACAGCAGTGCCCAATAGCTTTAGTCTTTAGCCAAAAATTGTCTTTTAAAAATAACTCTATCCTAAGAAATATTCACTGGAGTAAGTGTGACAACTAGCTCTAGTCTATCCAATAAAATGAGACAGTGGAACCACTGATGGTGTGCATAATGAGATTCCTTTGCTTAATTTTACATTCATGGACAAACAGAAGTGATGGAACCACATCTTACTACTCTGTGCTACACAATCCTCTGTTTTTAATAACATGACGAGAAAAAACAGCATTAAGATGAAAAATATTATTTTCAGAATACATCCTCTAATCCAGCAGATGTGAGGTTTTCCAGCACTAAAATCAACACCTTAGTGCAAGAATCTGTCTCTCCTCTTGGCAATCGATAGTAAAATTCCTCATTCTGTGCTCGGGTAAGTAAATGGAACTGAAAGTGAGGCAGAGGGTATTAATGCAGAGGGAGGAATATCCATTTTATCACGTCCTCCCTGCAGGCCCTGTTGATAAAAATGACAGCGGGAACGCATTACTAATTCCACCACTGTCACAGCCCATAGTCACTTACCTTGCAAATGAAGTGCGGTAATGACACCTGCCTGACGGTCTGAACACAGGCTATACTCCCAGTGATACAGCCTAATGTTGAAATGGATCCTGGGAACACATGGGCCTAGACCCACCAATGACATCCATGCACAGTAACACATCAGTAGGCCATTTGCAGGCGTCTTTTATGTACATTCATGACATACATAAATAAAACTACCAATCTGAAAGTCATGTTAATGCGTACTCATGCTCAACAAATATGAAAACAGTTGTTGCTTGTGCTTATCATCTTAAATTGGTTAAAATTATACAGATACATCTTTTTCTAACCTCGTAATGAGAATCATATTACTGAATCGTAGATATGTTTCAAGTTTATTCAGTTACTCAAAACAAATGAGCATAAACAGTGTTTTTGACGTTCAAATGAAAAGTACCAATTTAACTAGTTTGTTTTACTGGCGCCCCCTCTTGTTAGTTTCCTGTAAGTTGTTGGTAAACTGCAAAATGCATCACAAACTTGACAAATAAATCATTTGAGTCAGTGATTTATTGCCCAGCAAAAATAATGGCATCCATTACTGATGAATCGTATTTGCCAACATATATTAGTGTGCTGAAATTACTGAATGAAAGGTCCATTACTGAATTTGCATGAACGTGCACCTTACATCATGCATGCGAAATGTATGACCGAGAGGGCTACTGTCATGTGACTTGAATTTTGCAAATGATAGTTTACCATGCAACAAAGAAGCAACAACCCCCACACCCATGAATTAAACATGGCACAAAAAGAGGAACATTTAATTGGATCTGAAAGCCAATTCTGAAGCCCTCTTATCTCCACATTTAATGAATTAGATTTTGTTCACACAGTAATGAAATTATTTCATCTATATTTGATTAAAAACCAGTTGGCATACAAATACAGAAATGCCTAAAAATACACTTTTTTTTTAGAGGTTCTTTTTTGGGGTGAGGAATTTTCATTCTGAGTTCACTAAAATGCATTTAAGGAAGCCTCAAGGAATAATTAAAATGAACAATTCACACAAAGAGGGAAAATCTGTCATTATTTGAATCATTTTAATTGAATATGTCATTATTTGAATCATTTTAATTGAATAATTACAGAATTTATACTGTCATTCTTGTTCCAGCCCTATATTATGTGATTTTTTTGTAAAACGCAAATGAGAAAATGCATGCATACTCCTCTTAATCATAAAAGCTGCTATTCACAGATAATTGGTCTTCCTGTGAGCTGCTAAACAGACAACAAAATCAATGAATCAGTGAGTTAAAATCAAATAATTGATCAATGAGCAAACCATTCTTTTGAAACAATTCTTTTCAGTGAATCTGCTGATTCAGTTCATAATTCATAATGCTCAAGTTCAACTCCCTGACTTAATCACCAACTCACTGAATCAGTTTTCACACAATGCAATATAATATAACTTTATTAAAGACTAGGAATAAAGCACAACATATGAACTAATATTATGGTATTTTGTCAGTTTTGGAGACTAATAAAAGTGATGAACTGACCACTACAAATGATTCAGGAGCCGAAGTGGTTCACAATCAGTGTGATCTTGTGGAATAAAAACCATTACGAGGGAGTGTTTGTACACAAAACGTAGCTTGATACAGCCCTGACTGGGTTGAATGAAGATGGCTTAATCCCTGACAGCTGATTGAATCATTTTCAGTCAGTCCTCAGCCTCTGATTAGCCTGGAGATAATCAGCCACAGGTAAGCGACAGATGACCGGAGGTGCCAGCCTGTGTGATAACAACAGCCTCAGCTCAGATAAGAGAACAGACTGATGCATGAGTTAAAGCTCTGGTTTGAGATCGTCATCCTATAAGCCCATCACTAGGCTTCCCAATCATTATGTAGAGCACAAAACTTGTTCTTGGATCAGTCCGTTACAAAATCAGTCCACACAGCGTCCAATCACGCCACCGCTCGGCAATCTGTTCAACAAATTGTGGGCCCTCATCCAGGGAATCAAATTTGTCATTCTGGTTGGACCACCAGAGCCTGTTTCTCAGTCCATCCCAGCCTCCTTTAGTGATCTGAACATCTGCTGGCCCTGCTAAAGCCACGACTCCTCAGTCACTCCCTCTCTCCGCATGAAAACAACAGGGATGTGCGATCAGAGGGAGCCAGGAGAGTCCTTTACAGTGCAGATGCTGCCGGTCTGCTGCATGCTGCGATCTCATTCACATTGTTTTCCTGCACAATCAAGCGGGTGAGACACACACACTAACACACAAAACACATCTCTTTTCAACAGTGCACCAGGAGAGGCTTGAAATGGGAAAATGTCGGTCTGAAGGAAAGAATGAAATAAGATGCATGATTGAAAGACATGCACTCAGACATTCATTTCAAAACTGAGAGAGAGGAAGGGGGAAATGATCTGCTGACCAAAAGCATCAAAGCTGCTATGTAGCAACACCAGCATATGTATCTACTTGGAGTGAGAGACGTGACAGGGTCTGTGGGGGATATTGGGGTTGTTTTCTTCATGCCTCATGCTTTTTTTTCTTTGTGTTTGGGAAGAATCGCAGCCTGAGTCGAGCTTGGGATTCAGCACACATGATTAGAATTCTAGCAACCCTACGTGGCCTCTGAAGCAAATCATTTGCCAGGTCCTGAGGGGGGTTAAAGGCAACACATTTTACATATTAGTACCTAGCAACTGACACAATGTAGAGGTGGTGATGCCGATACAACAGACTGCTGCATAGAACAGCAGTAACACACATAAAAAACAAGTAGCTAAATGTTCAAATAAAATAACACATCCTTAGAGTTCATGCACAAATGAAAATTATGTTGTTCCAACCATTATCGTAGATTGTTTTATTTATTCATTTTTTAAAAGTATAATAAAGTAAAATACTATCACACAATCTCGAAAATTCATTATGTAGTTCTAACCACAGAACAGTTCACAGTGACCACTACAAAAAAGTACAGAAATAGCGTAGTGTGATGGACAGGCTGACATTTAGGTGATTATTTACAGATAATTTTACCCTCCCACACAACTCATGTCTAGCCTACGTTCATATGTTCATGTCCAGAATTGAAAAATGACCAGTCCAACATGGTCTCATAACTAATTCATGAGGTGGCAAAATTATATATCATTTGACTCGGTTTGTAGACTATATATTATATTGTGTGTGTATTTTGCCCCTATACAGCCATGGTTAGGTTACGAGTTGGGCTTTTTGGTCAGGTTTAATTTTTGTGGTGTGTTTTTATTTGACCCAACACATCAGTTCTTACAGCTTGAGACTAGGGAGACTAGAGACTCACATTTTGACAAAACAAATGTGAAAACCAATTGCATTTTGCCATTAACAGCGTTAACACACCAATTTTGAAAATGTGCATATGATGGACACTTTACTATTCTATGAGGAATTGTATAAGTGTCGGATGGACATGTATTGCGATGCTTTTATGAAGCTCTTTTGGTGACTCTTTTTTTTTTTTAGAGCTTGTATTTAATGATTGTTCAAAATTTTCCACTTTGGTGTTCAACTGAAAAAATAGCAGCATATGGATTTGGAATAATAAGAGGATGAGAAATAATGACAAAATTTTATATTTGGGTTTATATTTGGGTATATTTTACATCTTTAAAATAATGACTAAGGAAAGATATATATATATATATATATATATATATATATATATATATATATATATATATATATATATTTAAACATGTTCATAGAGAAAACACTGCTTTACGAAAGATAGCGATGTCTGGTTCACAGCATAAAGTGTTGCTGATAAATTATGTAAATCATTCATCGAATTTAACAGGACTTCAATTGAACAACTTTACAAAAAGTTACAACAGATCAAAGTAGACCAGTGATTAATTCAGAGCTGATATTTCCATCAAATCCACTCCATCTCATTTCAAGTGCTGGATGTGTGAATATAAATCTTGTTTCTCACTTTAATTTCCCAAACCTCAAGTTGTATCAGGAAGATCTTTGTCAAAGCATTGTTTGCTTTGACATGAGGTAGTGCGGTAATCACCTCTGCCAATCCTCAACGGTGAGAGACCATTACAAGCTAAGCCATGTGTTCAAGCATCAAAACCTGGAACTGACTTTGTATCCTGCTTGAAGAGGTGCCGCTGAATTAAGGATGACATCTCATTGGTCTTTCTGGACAAATACCAACACACAGTTTGACGCACTTCAACAAATATGGACACATTGACATTGACACACTCCTTGGCTAGGGGATGTCCCTAGTCTGTAACAAAGGTACAGCAGCAAAACATTTGTCTCAGTTTCTCTTTCTATCCACAGAAGCCCCTGGAGAAGGGCAGGCACAGCCCCACCATCTGCTAACTGCGTCTGGAAGAGCCAGAATGGCTGCCAGGACCCAGGTGACAGAACTGGCCAGCACAACCTCACAAATCCATGCATGATAAACCTGCAACTGTACCTATTACCTCTCAGTTCTTCTAATTCCATTCAATTCTGTTCAACTGCAAGGAGAAGACCATGGCATGAGGTCCTAATTGGTACGTAGGATGTCAAATAAATATTTAATAGACTTGAACAACCTGGATGCAACAGAAAAGCTCTACCACATGTGTAATGTGTACTCTCATTTAAAGTTTGAAATCTACCAATGGTTTTTATGGGAATACCAGACAGGAGAGCATTAAAGTCTGAACATTATAAATGAGTCAATTTCCCTAGTCTACTTAAGAGAGAAACAGTTTACCACTTAATGCATAATAGATGATACAGGGCAATTTTGGAGGATGCCAAATGTGGATCACAAATTCACATATCAGCCACCGAGGGATGGTTTTTAAAGCTGAAGGACACCCCCATCTTCAATTGGCTAGAAAAACAGAGCCCCATCCTAAACTAACGCTATAGAGTAAGTTTGAGCCATGAACAAACCAGATACTAGGTGAATCACAAAACTTTGATTTGAAGCAAAAAAAGTAAGAAAGTCAGACAAAAAGAAAACAAGTTCAAAACTGTAAACTTAATGTTCTTAATGAGGGAATTAACTACAGTTTTAAAGCATTGTGAATGACAATTAAATAAAAAATTATGGCAAAATATAAAACTGCTAATTTAAAGATGCTGATTATTTTTTAGACTCATTAAAAATATTTAAGCCTAAGAAGTTTTTCACTATAATTCTACTGTTGAATATGATTTTTTCAAAAATAAGGCTTCAACAAAGCATTAACAACCAAGTGGCGCAAAGTAGGTCTGTCTTTAAAGCTTTATAAGTTATCTTTCTAAATCAATTGCCTTATGTAAAAAATGCATGAAATCTTTATATCCGGAAGCCGACTGTTGCATTCTATTAGTTCTATTAGGATCAACCAGAACAATATTTTTTTACGCTTTTTGGGTAGATCATTCAACCTAAGTCTTACTTATTGTCTCTGCATATTCGGCAGGACTAGGAGAAAACAAGCAATTTTAAAACATACACACATTTTGAGGTGCAAGAGAGATTTTCAGAAAACAGACAGCAGATCTTTGTGTACTTTCTACTCAATTAGGAGCATCTCTCCTCTTGTCGCTCTCTATTTCCCCCTTTATCCTCTTCCCTTTTTTCTGTCTTCTCCTCACCCTCTGTGCACCTCTTTTCACCTCTATTGACATGGATAAAGCAATCTAATGTAGGACTACTCCTATGAGTTCTCTGGCTTTTGCACCTTTGCAAAATCATTGGGGATGAAAGGGAGCAAGCACGAGAAATTGCAAAGAGAAAGAAGAGGGAAAAACAGTAAAGAGAGAATGAGAGGAAAAGAGAGAAATAGAGGGCGGTGGGGGCCTGGGAGTGCACGTCAGCGCTGCTGAGATGAACCTCATTTTCCAAGACCATCTGTTACCAGTCCCTGAGCTGAAAGCTCCATTTATGTCACTCTTACCACTGCCATACAAGCAACGCGTCCTCTTCTACTGCTGCGTACACCACAACTCCAACTCTTTCATCAGCAACTCACTGTCACTGTAATAATTAGAAGGCAGATTTATGGCCTAAGCATAACATAATACAATATTTAAGCAATATCACACGAGAAAGAGCACTGTTGTTCTCAATATGACTGAAATTCAACTGCAGGTAATCACAGCCAAGCTGATATTCAGACCAAATTGTTTAATTGCAAGCGCTTGTTGCTTTTTTCTGGCTGGTGGAATGATCTTCCCACCCCTATGGTGGATCCCTGTCAATCTTCAAGCAACAGATGAAAACTCATCTCTTTCGACACTACTTGACTTCATTCTAAATTTAAAAAAAAAAAAAAAAAAAAAAGTTTGTATTTCTCTTTATTTATTCCTTCCCTTTCTAGCTTGTACTTATTTGAACAATGCCTGAGACTTGGTATTACGAGCACTTCCTCTGTCTGTTTGCCTCTTTAAGATGAATCGCTTTATGTGCTCCCCAATTGTACGTTGCTTTGGATAAAAGCGTCTGCAAAATGACTAAATGTAAATGTATAGCAAACAGGAAAGTTTATATGGAGTAACTTACATTTTACACACACAGTTGCCAGTTACTTAGTTTATTTCCGTATCAACAATGAACATAATATGAATTCCAAACAAAGCCAGCACAGAATTATCACAGCGCCTCTCCAAGAAACACTAGCTGTGTTTCTGAATGAATATATTTTTGTGATTCAATTCGGTTGAGTGACTGATTCAGTGACTTGCTCATAAAATTACTTGATTCAATTTTGAATGAAAGAGCATGTTTTAAACAAATGAATGACTCATTCATAAAGACTTGATTCCTCCATGAATGAATTACTGTGGTTTGACTGAATTGGTTAAATGAACGGTTCATTGACTCACTCGTAAAAACAGTTGTCACCACCTATGGTATAAAGATGGTAACATGCAAAACGAGTCACTGAAAATACCCACCACTATTACACAGGGCTCCTTTTTTTCCCCCCAAAAGCATTGTAAGCCCATAAACACAACTTTTAGAGAGGTCGGATTGCTGTTCTCTCAGATCGCATTTTTGACAATTCACTCAATTTTGGGAAATGCAGCCCAGATTGAGTGTGTTTGGAACTTGCAAACATGGAGAAGCAATACAAATGATAAAAAAAGTCCCAGTGCTGTTGGAGTGAAAATTAGCTAATGAAATTCAAGGACTAAAACTAAAAAATATTAACCCTTGTGCATCAATAAAAAAAAGTTACACATAGGTCCATAGTGGACAAAAATGTCCATGTCAAAAAACGGTCATAAAAATTTGAAGCTTGGGAGCACAGACTTAAGTTTGGTCTCATTTTAAAGAAGACCCATGGCAGATTATTGTTGAAGTAAAAAAAAAGTTTAAAAAGTGAAACCAAAACATGTTGAACTCTAAACCTGCTAGAAAATCAAAGTCATAAATCTAAACAATTTGTGTTCCAAATTTGAGGCTGATATCTCAGAAAATGAGGTTTCGGTAAAATTTTGTTTGGGCTCAGTACCAAATTTTCCCCATTAGATATCAGCAAAACTCAGCTGGTGCAAACAGTGGTTGGATTTGTGATTTACAGTAGAGTTTTTCTCTCTCAAATACTACAAGCACACATTTTTTTTATGACACACATACAAACCACACTCTGACATCCATACCAACACACCCACACAATTATAGCTGCATTATTATATCCAATTGGTTCTATAATATGCAGCAGCAGAAAACAGGAATAAATCGAGTATTTGCTTTATAGGCCAAACCTGAAAAAATGGCACCATCTGGTAAAAAAAAATAATAAAAATTAAATTTTGAAGCTTTGCCAACAGAATGAAAGCCTATTAACAAAACTGCATCATTTTACAGTTAAACAGCACTGCGATTAAAAATAGCAATGGGGACATTTTTGTCCAAAAGGCGCTGAGAGGAACTTTTTTTTGTACCTAGTGTAAAATAGATTTATTAAAGGAAATGAGGGTGGAATATTAAAATTCCAATAAAAATACACACCTGAGCCAAAATTTATGTAGTTAGCATTAACACAGGCAAAATTATCAAAAATAAATAAATAAATAAATAAATAAAATAAAATGGACAAAAATGTCCATAAGGTTGCACAAGGTTTAAATAAATAAAATCTGTAAAAAGTTGGCATGATTCATAAATGCATTCTGAGATGAATCTAAAACTGTTTTATAGCTCTCCTCTGTTATATCTGATTTAAAGGATAAAAGATTCAAAGCAACAGCTGCCAGAACTGTTCCTCTGCATATTTTTACAATAGAAGTCTGAAGTGCAGTGAAGGAAACATAAGAAACGGACTGACAGCGAATAACTGAGGAACAGAGACGAAGCACTGCAGGGAGTTAAGAAGTAGGCATGGAAAATGGCCATGCATGCTGTGTTCAAAGCACTGCCTGAACACAGTAGTTTACCTGGCTGCCTCTTTCCTATCGATGGGTGCTGGATTGTTTGCACTATACTGTGACAGAGTGAGACACTCCTTTAATCAATTTGTGGGGAGAGCACGCTATAACCTTTGCAGTGAGATGCACGGTGGTCAGGAGATATCGAACGCAAGGGCGCCCACACACTCTACATGTATTGAAAAGATGCCTAGTTAGACTAACCTAGTAACCTAACACTGTATTTCCCTGCATAGTCATAAACTTATACATTATTATAGATATAAAATTGCTGTACAGATGTTTTGTTTAGTTGTGCATGCATTTTAATGAGGTTTTCAGGTTGTCATCTGTCATAAAATGCTTTTGTTGATTCTGTTTTAAAATTATGTAAATGTGAACTAAACACAAATTTATCATTTCCTGTCAACAACTCAACAATTCAGCAAGGATGCATTAAATTTATCGAAAGTGACAGTAAAAAATTTTACATTGTTTCAAATAAATGCTGTTCTTTTAAACTATATATTCATTATAGGATCCTGAAAAATTATTACAATTACCACAAAATATTTAGCACCACATCATTTTTCAGCTGTGACAATAATAAGAAATGTTACTTGAGCAACAAATCAACATATTGGAATGATTTCTGAAGGAATATTTAAATTTGAATAAAATGAAAACTAAAAGAATTTCAAATCACATGAGCCAATATTTTATTCACAATAGTACATAGATAACAAATGTTTAAACTGAGAAATTTTACAATTTTATGCACAAAAGCTCATTTCAAATTTGATGCCTGCTACAGGTCTCAAAATAGTTGGGACGGGGGCATATTTACAATGGTGTAGCATCTCCTCTTCTTTTCAAAACAGTTTGAAGACGTCTGAGCATCGAGGTTATGAGTTTCTGGAGTTTTGGTGTTGGAATTTGGTCCATATATGATATATATGATATAGGTTTCCAGCTGCTGAAGAGTTCATGGTCGTCTTTGACATTTTTTGTTTATGATGTGCCAAATGTTCTCTATAGGTGAAAGATCTGGACTGCAGGCAGGCCAGTTCAGCATTCGGACTCTTCTACTACGAAGCCATGCTGTTGTAATAGCGGCAGTATTTGGTTTTGCATTGTCCTGCAGAAATACACAAGGCCTTCCCTGAAATAGACGTCATCTGAAGGGGAGCATATGTTGCTCTAAAACCTTTATATACCTTTCAGCATTTATAGTGCCTTCCAAAACATGCAAGCTGCCCATACTGTATGCACTTATACACCCCATACCATCAGAGATGCTGGCTTTTGAACTGAACGCTGATAACACGCTGGAAGGTCTCCCTCCTCTTTAGCCCGGAGGACACGGTGTCCGTGATTTCCAAAAAGAATGTCAAATTTGGATTCATCTGACCATAGAACACTTTTCCACTTTGAAACAGTCCATTTAAAATGAGCCTTGGCCCACAGTACACAATGGCGCTTCTGGACCATGTTCACATATGGCTTTCTTTTGCATGATAGAGCTTTAGTTGGCATCTGCAGATGGCATGGCGGATTGTGTTTACCGACAGTGGTTTCTGGAAGTATTCCTGGGCCCATTTAGTAATGTCAATGACAGAATCATGCCGATGAGTGATGCAGTGTCGTCTGAGGGCCCGAAGACCACAGGCATCCAACAAAGGTCTTCGGCCTTGTCCCTTACTCACAGAGATTTCTCCAGTTTCTCTGAATCTTTTGATGATTTTATGCACTGTAGATGATGAAATTTGCAAAGCCTTTGCAATTTGACGTTGAGGAACGTTGTTTTAAAGTATTCCACAATCTTTTTACGCACTCTTTCACAGATTGGAGAGCCTCTGCCCATCTTTACTTCTGAGAGACTCTGCCTCTCTAAGACATCCCTTTTATAGCTAATTATGTTACAGACCTGATGTCAATTAACTTAATTATTTGCTAGATGTTCTCCCAACTGAATCTTTTCAAAATTTTGTGGTTTTTCAGCCCTTTGTTGCCCCCATGCCAACTTTTTTGAGACCTGTAACAGGCATCAAATTTGAAATGAGCTCATTTAGTGGATAAAAGTGTAAAATTTCTCCATTTAAACATTTGTTATGTTCTCTATGTTCTATTGTGAATAAAATATTGGCTCATGTGATTTGAAAGTCTTTTAGTTTTCATTTTATTCAAATTTAAAAAACGTCCCAACATTTCCAGAATTCGGGTTGTATATTATATTTTAAATATTCAAATCAAAAACTAATAATATTACAATTTAATATATTACAGTTTTTATTGTATTTTTAATCAAATAAAGGCAGTGTCCGTGAGCATAAGAGACTTCTCAAAAACATTTTTAAAAATCTCATCAACTTGTATATATACACTTCTCAATGTCAAAAATGACCCAGTTTACCTAAAATTACATTAGTTCACAAGTATCTTCATGGGTCCTCTTAAATAAAAAGTTCAAATCTTGCAAAGTGTCTGTCACTAATAGTTTCTGACTATTGTGCCCTTGAGAAGCACCCCATGATGACTTTGTATATTAAGAAAATAACCAACCAATCTGTTATGATATACCTGTTGATATGTACCTGACTGAACAGGAAAATGTGCTTATTTTCAAAGGTGCAAAGAGCCTGGCAAACAGAAAATATTTCTGTGACTGAAAACACAGTACAGGAAACTCAAGGACACTTCATGTTTTGTTCTTCAGAGCGCACTGAGACAGAAACCAAGGACACCTCAACTCATTCGACCTACTTAAGAGTTGGTCAAAGTAAAGTGTGTCATAAGCTCAGTTTCACTGAGAGAGAGAAAAAAAAACAAGCTTGTTAAATGCAGGCGATAAAAATCTGCTGTCATAGTCATACTGCAATGGTCACATCTCAGCATATACAATGAGCTTTTCCTCAGGATCAGCCATTGCTGTACCTTATTAAATCTGCAACCTCAAAGACAACCATCAGCATGCATCTTTTGTCATCAAGGACCTTCTGTTTCTATGCAAATCTCTTTAAAAGGTCGTGGTCAATGTGATGACAATGCTAAAATGCAACTTTTTGCTGACCATTTGCTTTGAGAGGTTAAGCAAGTTAAACAGCAGCCCGAGGAAATCAGACTCCTACGGGTGCATGAGAACGAATGGCTTTCACACTTGGCAGCGAGACCATGACAAACTCAATGTGCAAGTGTGTGCAGAACACAAAGCAAAAGGAAACCCCGCTCTGCCGCTATTGCCACACACAAAGAAACACAGAAGAACATGGGATACAGCAGCAAAAGGAGAAATAATTCAACGTGATATTAATTATATATACTTTCAGACGTGACATTCATTTAGAAAAAGCAAACTGGCAGACGCCAGGTTCGCAGACGAGGAGAAGCAGGAGTGTTTTGACATATTAAATGACTGCAGACAGTGGTGCGCTCGCCTCTCTGCATTCAGCCCACGTTTCCGGAACATTCTGAGCGCGCTCCTGTGGCTCTCTGCCTGACCCACCGCCAGCCCTCCTCAGATCACATTCAAAGTGATTGTGCTGTTCAATATTTCATTGACATCAGCCTCAAAGATTGTTGCTACAGTGACACCAGAGATAATTATTTTTTACCACAGTCTTTTTTTGAGATGTTTTTACCCCCTCCTCTCTCTGGCTCCAGCCATTCCTGTGGAGAATTGTTCTGCATAAATCAGCTGGTGGAATATTGAATCAGCCTCACCACAGGGAATGTGTTTTTGTGTGTGGTATGTGTGACTGATTATTACGAAGAGTCAACGCGCAAAACCAGGCAAACAGCGCCGCTGAGTGGCAGCTCTTAAAATGTAAAGAGATCGTTCACACAAAACATGAACATTTAGTCACCTTCAAACCCTTCAAATATATATATTTTCTGGCCAAAATATATTTTGAATATATGCTAAACATTTTTTAAACTGAAAGTAAATTTAGTTTCAACCTTCATGCACTGTAAAAATCATTTAATAATAATAATATTATATATATATCCTAAAAATAGTTTAATTTATATATTTATTAATAATTTTAGAAATCTAATTCTAATTTTTAGATCAACTATTCATTTCAGTTTCCTGACGTATTGTTGTTGAATCTGACTGAGATGTTTAAAATCAATCTGATTCTGATGGAACACAAATTATCTGCCTCGTACAGAAATCGTATGGCTTTGAAAGCAGCCATAAGCTGTCAAAATATAATTACTGCATATTGCCAAAGGTAAGAACATCTGCCAAGCAAATAAATGTTATAATGCAACGCAAACCTCTGAAATCCTTGGGGGAAACACTATTGCTATCCACTGTGATTATGTGCATATTTAATAGCTTTTTACAGGCATGCTAACGAATACTCTTCAGAAAATGTCAAACAGGTCTTGCATGCACGTCGCATAATATCCATAAAGTTGAATAAACGCCAGCATTCCAACCACCGATCAACAGTTACATGGGGGGGAGAGAGATAAATTTAGTCTAAATGGCAAAGAATCCTTAAGAGTAACAGCAGTAGATCTTTTTATTTTATCATTTATCATTTGATCAACATTGTCACATAATGCACAATATTCCTAAGTATATATCTGAGTACGTGCTTTGCAATGCACCTGTGTGTGTTGTCAATAAAAAAATATTCCTTGGAGAAGTGCAATGCCCTGAGGAAGGAACACAAAGAGGTATAAAATCCTCAGATTTCCCCCTCCGGTTCGCTGTTTTTATGATTCACAAATCACTAGGCCAACATACAGCTTTCAGCAGACAGGGGCCCTGGGTTACTCTGGTTACATGGGAACCCTGAAGACATCATTTGCACAAGACTGTCAGAGCCTGTTTTTTCCACCCTCCACATCAGAAGACCTTGAACTGGTCAGTGCCATATTTGCTGCTAATTAATTGCACAAAAACATAAACACATGAAGACTATGGGGCTATCGACAAAGATTTTATTTTAAATGAATTACATTGTAATAAAGTACACACCCCAATTGGTTTCTATTATAGTTCTGCCAGATCCAGTTCCCATAATTATGTAAGAATAGCTCAGGAAAAAAGGTTTGAAGTCAGGCAATAATGCAAATCTGTAGTAAATCTGTAGTATGAGCTGACAATTGCACTGCACTGCAGTCTTTAGTTCAGGTTGACTTTAATAAAATTGGATAGCTCTTAACCATCAGTCGAGTAAACACAGGGACAAGGGTCGGGAGCCTTTTTTGACCAAAGAGCCATTTCCCCCCATTTTTGGTTAATGCATTTTTCCAAAAGAGCCACGGTAAAAATAATATAATATTATTTTAGGGTCAGGATGACCTACCATCTACGTGAGCTACGAGGGACGGAGAGAACTGTGACATTTAGATGTTTGATTAACAGATGTTAGAGAATCCTGTTCTATCCTGTATTTCTATTCTCCAAGATTAATGGGTGCATAGTACAGTATGTGTGCAACCAACCATATGCTGATAAGATGCTCACTAGAAGCTAGAAAACCTTGAGATGCATATAAGGGCTCTGTGTGTATGTGTGTGTGTGTCGGAATCTGTTCTCTGTGTTAGATGAGAAGACTGTCTCCTGCTGCCATCCTGATCTGAGCTGAGGTGTCTCCGTCTTCATTGCTGATGCCTACAATAATCATTTGGAGATATGCTTGAAGTGCTATAATTGTTGGTGATTTTGAATTGTAAAGCAGAGCGGCCGACAAACTCCGTGCGAGTGTTAAAGCTTACTTCTGCCTGAAACCGCACACTATTTCTTCAGTAAATTTCTTCAATTGAATTGCATCTTTGACTCCTGGTCTTTGTTCATCATACCTGGTCCTTGGGTTTTAACTATTATTCCCCAACATGACAAAAAAACTTTTGAGCGGTGAGTGGATTCTAACTTAAACGTCTAATTGTTTATTGCCTTCAAGAAATTAACAGAAAAGTCTGTTATTGGCTACAATGCTTAACAATAAATAGAAACCTGTGATGCTCCATGAGATCGCGAATAACTGAGGGCGTTCTTGCTTTCGTTTGGGCCTCTAGCACCCCAGTAAAACCGGGCATGGTTTATGAAGTGTGTAGACATAATACAAATGGATTTTTGTGTAGTTAACCCATTTTATCCCACTGATCACAATAGTGACCATAAAGAAGGTTTTCATTTATAAAGCTCTAAAAATGTTACTGGCTGGTGTTTTAGTGCATTTTCTGCAAATATGGAAAAAATAAAGGGTCTCAATTAAATATGTGCAGTTTCGCATGTTTAGTGCAAATTGTCACATGACCAGAGCACTTCCTGTTTGCACTATGAGATGATGGCTGCATCAAAGCTCCAAAACAAAAGGCTAGTAATGTATGTTAACATAAAGATATGACAAAGATTTTTGATACACATCTTTAAGGTGTCTAGTATTAATATATGAATTCACAATTATTTAGTCTTGTTGAGTGTGGACATAGAATGAGTAAACATGTTGATAGCAACAAAAGTGACTGGTGGGATAATAACCCTTTTTTTTTGTATCTTAGTATACCTATTCAACTAGTAACCATAGAATGTGATGAAACAGTTTAAAATGGGTTAATAACTGGGCTGAGACTGCAGAAATAATTTAATTTCAGTATACATATTATCCTACCAGTCACAATTGTGACCAACTGTAAAATACACACTAGACCATTAAAAAAAAAAGAAAAGAAAAGGAATTTAATTTAGCGTACGCAACCCGCGAAGTCCTAAGCACATGCTCGCCGAATGAATCTTCACGAAGAAACTTAACTCGACTGTTGGTATTGAACTTCCCTTTCAGTCCTGCAGTTTAAGACATACTGAGCACAAGAAAAAAATTCAACTGATAAAAGGCGCAATTAATTAGAATGTGTATCGTGACGTCACTTAGACTGGCCAAGTAGATAACTGCAGACCGGAGATCTCCAAAAGTGGGCAGAACCTCCAAAATGGGGCGGAGTCTCTTCTCTCAAAGACTTTCACCATTGGCTCTGGCTTCAGCCAATTGTTATTGACTTACATTTCAAAATAAAACTTTATAAATTAAACATTGTTTCTAGTTGATATAAAATAAAACAGGCTATATAAATAAATGTTCTCCTTGAGAGCAGAGCCCAAAGCTCGTGGCCAGTGCTGTTCGGACCGGAGTTTGAACCTCTGCTTAATGATATACAGGTGCATCTCAATAAATCAGAATGTTGTGGAAAAGTTCATTTATTTCAGTAATTCAACTCAAATTGTGAAACTTGTGTATTAAATAAATTCAATGCACACAGACTGAAGTAGTTTAAGTCTTTGGTTCTTTTAATTGTGATGATTTTGGTTCACATTTAACAAAAACCCAGTTTGATGCCTTGATGTCCCTGACGTATCTTCTCTAGGGCTTCTCCTTGTATACTGCCAGGTATCACAAGTCTCTTTCCTTTCATCAGCAAGCCTTCTGCAATGAGCAGGTCATATCTGTGTTGCCAAAAAGATGCTAGGTGTGGTGAAATACTCTTTTTTCCTTCCCACCCTGTGCGCACAAGAGAACCTAGCTGTCTGCACACTTCATCCTCTTCCTGAGCCCTCTTTATTTGAGTAAGCTTGGTAGGTGTTGCTGGCAGTTGTTGAATGACATGATCAATGTACACTTTTACATCTTCCTCTCTTTTTATGTTGGCTTCGGATGGGTGTTCTTTGAATGGAGCTCTAGAGAGTTTGTCTGCTGTGGCTAAGTTTTATTCCAGCGACATGCATGATTTTGTAGAACCGCAGAAGTCGTAGACGAAATCTCAGTATGCGTGGGGGCAGGTCATCCAGTGGTCTCGAGCCTAGTAGAGTAACAAGTGGCTTGTGATCAGTCCTGACCACGAAATCCAGTCCAAGAAGGTAGGTTTGGAATCTTTCACAGGCCCAAGTGATTGCCAGCGCCTCCTTCTCAATTTGCGCATACCTTTTCTCTGCAGGTGTCATACTCCTTGAGATAAAAGCGACAGGTCTCCATACACCGGTAGGCTGGAGCTGAGACAGTACTCCTCCCAGTCCAAAGAAAGAAGCATCAGCTGAGACTCTGGTCTGTCTTTCTGGGCAGTATTGTGCTAATACTGCTGAAGAACTTATTTCTTGTTTCACTTTTTCAAAAGCTCGTTGTTGTGGGCTCCCCCATACCCAGTCATTTTCAGCTTTAAGCAGGTCTCTGATCAGTCCAGTCAGCTCTGCGATGTTGGGTGAAAATTTTCCTATGTAATTCACCATACCAAGGAATCTTTTGACGTCAGCTGTATTTTTAGCCTCTGGCATCTCTTTTACAGCTTTAATTTTGTCTGGATCAGCTTTGATGCCCTCCGCACTGACGATATGTGCTAAGAACCTAACTTGAGGAGCTGCAAATTGACATTTCTAGTTCAGTGTCAAACCTTTCTGTTCTAGGCGGTTAAGTACTCTGCCAAGTCTCACATCGTGTTCTTTGCGTGTACAGCCGAACACCAGGATGTCATCTGCGTGGCACAGTGTACCTTCCAGGCCGTCAAGCATCTGTGTTAAGCGTTTCTGAAAGTGTTCTGGTGCTGATGAAATGCCAAATGGAAGGCGGTGAAAACAGTATCTTCCGTAAGGCATTATGAAGGTAGTGAGCGGGACTGAATCTTTATGCAAAGGAATCTGCCAGAATCCAGCAGTAGCATCTAGCTTAGAGAAAACTGTTGCGCCTAACAGTTTAGCCAGTGTTTCACCCACTGCCGGAAGAATGTGTCTCTTTCTACAGATATTGTTATTCAGATGTGTTAAATCAACACAGATTCTGATCTTGCCATTTGGTTTTGGTACTATAACCATACCTGAGCACCACTCTGTCGCTTCTTCAATGGGAGCTATGACCCCCAGGTCTTCCATTCTTTTCAGCTCCTCTTTGACTTTGTTCATCATGGGCAAGGGCACTCGACGGGGGACAGACACAGCAAATGGAGTGGTTGACTCTTTCAGTTTAATTTGGTAAGCTCCTTCTAGTTTCCCGAGGCCTGTAAAGACTTTTGGGAAGAGCTCTTTGTAATTTGGCTCTGATATCTGAAGTACATCCATTGTGTGCAGCAAGTTCAGCTCTTTTATGGCAGGAAGTCCAAGGAGAGGGCTCACAAGTCTTGGTATCACGAACACTGGGTGTTTTATCCTTTTTCCTTGATGATGAAGTGATGCTTCGAACTGTCTTCTCACCTGTATTGGCTTGTTGCTTGGTCCACACAGCTTTTTCGTTGTTGGGCTGAGAACACCATGACTCCTCTTTGAGTATAAGCTCTCTGGGATGGCTGTTACCGCAGCTCCAGTGTCTAACATGAAAAGAATTTGTTCACCATTCATTGTGATGGGCTTTTGCCAGACATCAGTCAAATTCTCTGAATTTACAACTCCCAAGAACACAGTCTCTATGCTGTCTGTCTCATCACACTGATATATTTCATGCATTCTTTTCTTTGTTTTGCAGACTGCTGCAAAGTGACCTTTTTTCTTGCACTTTCTACACTCAACATCCCTTGCTGGACAGTTGTTCAGTGAGTGTGTTTGTGGCTTTCCACATCTGCCCCATCCCTTGCTTGCTTCGTGGTATCTTGTAGAGTCTGGTCGTCTTTGCGGTCCTTTTTGTGCATATTTTGGTTTGACTTTGTATTTCAACATGTCCATGTTTACTTCCTTTGAGTCCCCACTTGCTTTCTTAAGACTGTCTGCTGCTTTTTATTTCTTGACTTTGTCTTATTTTTGTGATGGCTTTACTGAGTGTGAGTTCGGGATCTAACTGTAGTCTCTCTGAAAGTCTGTGATCTCTAATTCCAACTACCAGTCTATCTCTTATCCCTTCCTCTTGAAGGACCCCGTACTGGCAATTTTCTGATAATTTATGAACTGCAGTAATGAACATTTCTGCTGACTCTCCCGGTTCTTGGCACCTCTTGTTGAATTTAGCCCTCTCATAGATAACATTGTGCTTGCAAACAAAATGTTTCTCGAACGCTTTTTTACTTTGTCATATACTTTCCTGTCTGCTTCGGACAAAGCCAGCGTGCACATGATATCATCAGCTTTATCTCCCATTGTGTAGATAAGTGAATTAACTTGATATTCCTAACTTTTTTCATTGATCCCCGCTTCTAAGCGGAATCTCTCGAATCTTCTAATCCAATTTGGCCAGCTGTCAAAATCGCTGAAGTCAAAATGTTCAGGTGGGCTTATTGAGAACAATGTATCCATCTTAAATACCTTTTTGCTGATTTCTGTCTAATTTTTCTCCCTTCCTTTTTTTATTTTTGTTTTTATCTTCCCGGGGCTCACTCACACTCTGTGTCTGTCTGTCGTAGCTGCTCGTTGCCGACGCCTTTTTCTGGATATTTTTTTTTTCTTTCTTAAAGGATTCTCCTTTCACTGAACTGGTGGAGATAACTGTCATCACTTGGAAAGCGAGGTAGGTCCACTTCTGACACCATGTTGTGATATTAGTGAGGAAAAGACCAGAGACGACGTGCTCATTTATGCATCTTTTACTGAACTCCTAACTTCCGGCGCGCACCTCTGCACATGCGCACATTACACATCCAAACATCCTACTGCTACAATTCTAAATGTATTTTAATAGACTGAATCATGCAGTGAAAGAACGCACTCTAAATGCGCACGCGCACTAGTCTAGACTTCACGTAATGTATGAGTGCACTCTGTAGGGGTGTTTTGAATGGTTCGATCATGTCAAAACGCACATCAACAACAACAATAATGATATTATCGCAGACTATATATTGCACACCCCTGCCGCTAAGGCATCTCAGATGAGAACATCTGTTACCTTGGCTTTTTATCCTTGCAGCACCAAAGCAGAATTAATATAAGGTAATTATTTTACAACTTCTGTTATTGGAAAAATACCGAGGTCCGGACCTCGGGGACCTCAATGTTGGGTACGGCCCTGAATGCGTCTGATACGGTTGATCAGTTTGAGGATTCAGCATTGGCCGCTAGTAGCACTGGACTGAAGTTTCAGCGAGATACGGAATCACAATGGTTTGACACATGTCCAGACTCTGATAATGAAGTTATTGTCGCTGCCCTTTCTGATACTAGAAGCCAGCAGCGAAAAAATTGAAGCGGAATCTAACGTCAGTGGAAATACTAATGAGGAGGTCTTGGCTGCAATACGTGAACTGGCTTTAAAGCACGACAAGACTTTTCAAAAGATTTCAGCGATCGAAACTACCACCGAAGCAACCTCGAAATAAATCAAAAGTCTGACAGCGACGGTGCAACAGCTCATTGTGGATGTCGGCGTTCATAAAGAGGCTCTTAATCATCTGGAATCAGAGGTCCATGCTTTGAGAAAGGAAAACAAATCATTGAAAGCAAGTGTACAGGAATGTAGCCATTACAGTTGGAGATGGTGTCTAAAGTTGCACGGCGTTGCGGAAAAAGATGGAGAGGATGTCCGAAGCGTGGTGCTTAACACACTAGAGAAGATCGCTCCTGGAATCGGAGACGGGGTCCAGGGTAAGGTTGCACCAGCCATTCGTAAGTTCTTACTTAAATTAGAACGTTAAGTCCACACTAGAGGCTTAGTAACTACTAGCTAGTTTGTAACTAAATCCGTACATTATTTGGTTGCACCAGTTGTTCGTAAGGCAGGACGTAGCTAGTAGTTCGTAAGGTCTCCGTAAAGTAATGCGTAGTCGCATAATATGACGTTTACCCTTAATCATCCAATAGAAACCTTAAAATACACAAGCAAAACTTGTTTAAATGCTATGAATGTTAATTTATCCTTCATTCTAACTTCTTTTGCCTCACGTATACTAACGGTAAAAACAAGTTTCCATTAAAAACGATACATTAATAATATTAGTCTACATGAGCTATTTTTATATGTAAATAACATTCAGAAACTGTATTTGAAATAAATAAGGATCAATAAATACTGAAAGAAACATAAGAAAACATAAGAAATACCATTTATTTATTATTTCATCTGACATGCGCAAACACGCACGGACCGAAGCGCACAGATGCACGCGCTGTAGATGGGGTGTTGAAGACGCGCTAAAAAAGAAACAAAGTACGTTTATTCACATATTGTTCTCCCTCTCTTAATATGTACGTGAGTGTAAATGTCAGCAGCAGCAGCATCATATATGCCTAAAGGATTGAAGGTTGTCAGGTAAAAGAAGAGCATATTGATGCAGTTCACTCAGTCTGCTATTTTATTCCAACCGTTACTCCTGATCAGACACTTCCGTAGATATTTAGTTTATACGTAGAGTTACACTTCAACTAAGTGTAATGGTGCAACGAAAAAATATTTAGTAATGCATAAGTTGTAACTTAGTGCCTATTTACGTCAAAACTAGGCTAAGTTGTAACTTACGTACAACTGGTGCAACCGGCCCCTTTTCGATGTCGCTCACCGTCTGGGGCCGAAACGAGCGGATGATAAGGCCAGATCGATCATAATCCTCTTCTCACTGCGCCGTATTCGTGACATTATTTGGGCGCTGCCAAAGGCCTAAATTTCTAACTGAAAACAGACTGCGTCTTTCGGAGCCGCTGTCTCCTGACGATAGAGCAGCGTGGGACAAGCTATGGCCTCTCGTGAAGAAGGCACGCAAGGAGGGCAAGAGAGCAAGCTTCCGCAGTTCTTTCGCTTTGATTAATGGGAAACAAGTCTTCTATTCGGATGTTATCTAAGCTGAGTTACTGACTGCACTGAATACCTCTCTCATGCAATATTCTAAAACACGTAAAACGGGTAACAACACTATCGGCATAAAAACTCTTTTAAGTTTTGTGTAACATGGAAGTTATTATGTTTGATCCTCCTTAATTGTTGTTGTCCTTAATATTAATTTTGACTTTTTTTTTCTCTCTTTAATTGTTTTTCACCTTGAAGCCAATATACTCTACTAGGTTATTAACTAGCTCTCCCTTTACATTTAGGGTAAAGCTAAAGAAAGCTATTCTTTTGTTGTTTTTGTTTAAATTGTTTGGTGGTTCTTCTTATGGAGTATGAAGTTCAAATCTTTGTCTATTGTAACACTGAATGTTCGAGGTTTGCGGGACAGTTTGAAAAGAAAAGCTATTTTTTTATTTTGTAAAAGAAGTGCAGCTGATCTTATCTTTCTTCAAGAAATTCACTCAGGGGAAACAGATGTTAGGTTTTGGAGGAATCAATGGGGAAACTCAATTTTCTTTAGTCATGGCAGCAATCACTCGGCTGGGACTGCTATGTTACACCGTTTTAAAGGGACTGTTTTAGAAACTCAGAGCTCTGATGAAGGCAGATGGGTTATTGCTGTAATCAAACAAGATAATGCCACCTTCATTACTTGCTGTGTATATGGTCACAACTCTCGTGCATCCAACAGAGTAATGTTCTCTCATTTAGTGGATAAACTTAGGAAGGTAAATAGAAAATATATTGATGCTTATTTTTTTCTGGGAGGAGATTTTAACGAATGTATGGATGATTGTCTGGATAGAGACCCCCCTAGACTTGACGGTGGAATGAATAATGATTTAATTTTGTCTCTTTGCATGGATCTCTCCCTGACTGATGCATGGCGGTTCTTTAGCCCTTATACAAAAGATTTTATCTCTTAGATCTAGGATTGATTTATTTTTAATCTTCTTCTATCCTCAACCACGTAAAAGATATTTCTCACACCACTGCCCCCTTATCTGATCATAAATTAGTTTGTATAAAGATGAGTGACATCCATGATAATCTGAGACTCAGGGGCTATTGGAAACTTAATAATACCTTGTTAAAAGATCAAAAGTTTAACGATAGTATCATCAAGCTTATCAAAGAATTATTCACTGACTTAAATGGAGATTATAAAAAAAAAACATGGGAGTTCTTCAAATATAAAGCTAGACATACAGCAGTTAAAAGAAGTAAAGAAATTAAAAAGAGTAAACATCAAACTGATTCCGAATTGGTTAATAAACTTAATGCATTACTAACCAAAAGTAAAATTACAGAAGAGGAAAATTTAGAAACAAAAAGGTAAAATTTGGAACTCGATGAAGCCTACTTAGATTTGGCTAAAGGTGCATATACAAGGTCTCGTGCAAAATGGATGGAGGAGGGGGAAAGAAATTTTTTGCCCTGGAAAAAAGAAATGGTCAGAAGAAAGCTCTTTCCGCACTTAATTTTGATGGAGTCATTTCCAAAGACCAAAAAGTAATTTCAGACTTTGTTGCCAAATTTTATAGCACTCTTTATACCTCTAATTTCAATTATAATATTTCTGAAAAATTTATTGATTTAATTAAAAACCGTATTACAGTTATTGATCTAGAGCAGAGGTGTCAAACTCAATTCCTGGAGGGCCGGAGCCCTGCAGAGTTTAGATGCAACCCTAATTAAACACACCTGATTCCAACTAATCAAGTCCTTCAGGCTTAATTGAAAACTGCATAGTATGTGTGTTGGACCAGGGTTGGAACAAAACTCTGCAGGGCTGCAGCCCTCCAGGAACTGAGTTTGACACCCCTGATCTAGAGTATAGTCAAATTTGTTATTCTCCTTTATCAATTGATGAAATCAAGCAAACTCTACATAAAATTAAAAAAGGTAAATCCCCTGGGATCGATGGGCTTTCTGTGGAATTTTATCTCCATTTTTGGGAGTTTATTAAAATACATTTATTTCATATGTATAATGAATGCATCAGTCAGGGAGATATGACCACTACCATGAAACAGGCAGTCATCTCTCTTATACCTAAGCCAGACAAGGATCCTTTAATAATCGATAATTGGCGACCTATTACTTTAACATTAGACTATAAAATATTAGCCTCTGTATATGCTAATAGATTAAGTTATGATTTAGACAATATTATTTCAGAATCTCAATCTGGTTTCATGAAAGGCCGTCACATATCTAACAACAAAAGATTAGTACTGGACTTGCTGGATTATTCAGATCTAATTCATTCAGATGGTCTCATACTATTTATTGACTTTCATAAAGCTTTCGACTGCATAGAACACAAATTTCTTTTTCGTACTCTAGAACTATTTGGATTTGGTAAAGCATTTATAGACTGTAACCATGTTTTATAGAGGAATTAACAGCTCAGTGATCGTAAACTTTGAAACTTCTAAGAGGTTTAACATATATCGTGGAGTCAGACAGAGCTGTCCAATCTCCCCATTTTTATTTCTTTTAGCCACAGAGTTACTCTGTCTAAGAATTAACCATGATGAGAATTTGAAAGGAATTTCAATAATTGACAGGGAGATCAAAATGGCGCAGCTAGCAGATGACAGTACGCTGTTTTTGGAGGACAAAAATCAGTTACCAAAAGGTCTGGAATTGGTTGAACAATTTTCATGTGCTTCAGGTCTAAAACTTAATACTTTGAAATGTGAAATTATGTCAATTTGTGATATGGATGATATATTCTTAGGAGGTATCTTAGTTTAAAAAAATAAATAAATAAATAAATAAAAAAAAAATATTTAGGAATTCATATCTCTAAAAATTCAATCAGTAGACATCATTTGAAGACATCAAAATGAAACAGATCTTTAACATCTGGCTTCAGAGAGATCTTTCTTTATACGGTAGAGTTCTTTTATCTAAAGTTGAAGGGCTCTCTCACTTTGTATATTCTGCTCTTTATTTGTTTGTCAACGATAAAGCTATAAAGGAAATTAATAAAATATTTTTGGATTTTATTTGGAAAAATAGACCTTACAAATTAAAAAGAGAAGTGCTTGCTAATTCCAGAAGCGGACTTCGCAGATACTGTAAACACCTTTAAAGTAAACTGGCTGAGAAGATGCCTTAAGAATCCAATGTCAATGTGGTTTTTTGTTCCAAATAAGATATCTGACCAGCTTGGTGGCCTGTCTTTCTTACTAAAGTGTAATTTCTTGCCTGGCAACCTATTTCCTTATCTAACTTCCATCAGTAATGTCTTCTTTCATGGAAATTACATTTTGTCCAAGGTTTCTCCCCCCACAAAGCTCTCCTTTGGAATAACGCTGATATAACTGTTAGAAATTAGTCTCTTTTTTCCCTAGATGGTTTAATAACAACTTGAACTGTATTCTATCTGTGTTTGATGCGTTTGGTAATATTTTAAAATATGAACAATTTATGAATCTCCATAATTTTCCAGTCCCACCAAAAGAATATAATTCATTGATGAGAGTCATCCCAGTAGACTTAACCCAGTTAATTAAAAATCACCTTAAATTCAGTAAAGGCAACAGTATTTATCCGGCTTTATGTTTGGGTGGTATCAATATTTTAGATCGGAAATGCAATAACAGACATATTCGCAAAATATTTCAGACAAAGAGAAAGATTACTCCAAGAGGGGAATTCTACTGGGGTTCCTTTATAACAAATATAAATTGGAGAAAGGTCTGGCTTTTGCCAACTAAATTTTGCATATCTAACAAGGTTGAGATTTATTATAAAATCCTTCATAAAATTTACTGTTAATTTGTCTATTTCTATATATTCTGATGTTGATGAATCTTGCTCTTTTTGTGGTTTTGTTGAAGAAACAGCTGCCCATTTGTTTTTTTGATTGTGGTGTTACCAACAAATTATGGGTTGACTTAAGCACCTATGTTTCTAACCTTACAAATGTGACCCATACCTTCGTCCTCAAAGATGTTGTTTTTTTTATAATGAAAATCTAAAGCTTTTATCCGCTGATTACGTTGTTAATTTTCTTATATTGAATGCAAAATTCTTCATTCGTAAACAAAAATGATCAGCCACTAGGTGGCGCTTCGGTAGCGCGGCCGCCACTTTGGGGTGAAAATTCCAGCTGGACAACAGTACAGATATACAGAAATAGACAGAATAGCAACGAGTGAGGTCCGGTGAGGTCCGGCCCGACTCGGCGATCTCATATCGCATCTTATTAACTGCTTTTCTCCTGAACTGCAACTTTCTATTCCATGCTATTCAGCGCCAATCCTGCCGTGCAGCCAAATTCACTGGTTAAGGTTAGGGTCAGGTGTGGGGTAGGTTTAGGGGTTAGCATTTTTGTAGCATAGTGTAGGAAATTAACAATGTGATTGACACAACCAATAAAATCTTTTGAATCATCTGTGGGGCGGAGTTTGCGCTGAAGTTGATTTGGAGAACAAAAAATTGCGCATGTGTGTCATGTGCAGGTGTGGCGATAAATCGAGTCCCCCCTCGAAATCCTAAGCGATCCCATTGGCTCAAATTACTTTTAATAGGTACTCTCTTTATTGTCTTGATTACAATTCCTATAAAATCATGTTATGATAAATGTCTGTATTCGTTAGCTTATGTACTAGTATAGCATACAGATACCTGATTAGCTGCAGAGCTTATTTTATACAGGAATTTGCGCTTATCCTACATGTATTCACAATTATTTTTTAAATTGTTAAATTAAGTGTTAAATGTCAAATGTTTTATTTTATAAATAAAACTAATTAATGATTTTCAATGTGTCACTTAATAGGATATTACTTTTATTTATTAATTAGCAGTTAATCAAGTGTAATTACATTTAATTTGTTTCATTATGCACTATTTTGTTCTATTATGCACTATATAGTAAGCCATACGTTTTTACATTAATACTTTATGTATTTATTTAGGCAATGGGATCACTCGGGGTCCTAAGCGGACCCGATCTCGAGGGGGGACACCACGCCCTATTTTGGAGATCTCCAGGGCAGTGTTGCCAAGTCCGCGTTTTCCCCGCGGAACTGGGCTACTTTAACGCTCTTTCCGCGGGTTGTTTTTCATGTCCGCGGGTTGAAGCGACCCCAATAACGTGATATTTAGCCCCTGGAATGCGACTTTTATCAGGGGAACCCCGCCAAAAAAACGAGTATTTTAGCCCACCGGAACGCGATTTTTACCGGGAACCCCCCTGAAAAGCGATTGTGCTAGTTTTGAGAAGTAATTGGGCAGGTTTTGCTGTGAAAACCTGGCAACCCTGCTCCAGGGTGCAGTTATACCCTTCTCGTGTATTTAGTAGCTTTGGCGTGAAGACAACAGCTGTTTGTTCGTGTTCAGCTAGGACTGCGCGCACAAAAATCAAGTTAGGATTCATCTTTCTTTCACTGCATATTGCTAATTTAACATTTAATTTAATATCAAGCACATCCCGCTCTTTGTCATTCATCCATGCTTCAAATAATTTCAATCTGTCCGCCCACTGAAAGCTGCGCTGATTATCATACATAAATACGACACATTATAGGACATAAAAGGTTTAAAATGTTTCTTTTCGTCATTACCACAAACAAGCTACACAAAAGTTTGATGTTTATTTTTTTTATTCAAAGTAAAAATAATGTGTAATATTACAATTTAAAAACTATATTTTAATAATATATTTGAGATGAAGAGATCAGGAGAGGCCACATAAATCAGACATTGTGCTAATTGGTATTAAGGTTTTACTGTGCAGGTAGCTGGCTGCTGTAAAGCAGTGGTTGTCACTCTAGTTTTGGGGAGCCACTGCTCTGCACATTTTCTAGCTTTCTTATTGAAAACGATTCAGATCAGCTCATTAGCAGAGACAATCAGCTGAACTGAGTGTGTCAGATAAGAGAGACATACAAAAAGCACAGAGCAGTGGCTCCCCAGGCCGAGTTGAGAAGCACTGCTGTAAAGTGTAATGAAATCCCTACAGGCTTAGATATTATATTTAACATCTGTATCAATCATTTACAGTCCCATGCTACTAAACATTCAAGCAAAAACACAAACTTTGCATTTCTGATTGAGCACTCAAGACATCATGATCCACTTTTTTTAAAGAATTTATTTGTTGTAAATGTACAACAACATTTTCAGGCCGATGGTCTTCCCTGAAGGTCTTACTGTAAGAGGAAAGACAAAACATATTCCAATGAGTTTTCTACAACATTTCAACACTCAAAACTATTATACGCACTACTCAAACAAAATCCCTAAGTATGTCTATCAAGGACAAACTCTCACTTCAAGGGAAAACAACTGAGGGAGGGGTTGTTTCTGAATACTCCAGTTGGTTCTGTCAAACTTGCAGACATGCAGTCAAGTGGCTAGTTTACCTCAAATGAGCGAATGCTAACCACACACAGCATGCTACATATTAGTAGTGATTTATAACAGTCAAATAAGCTGACTGAAACAATTCAAATACATAAACTTAAACTGATCTTTTTCTCTGTGTTAGAAACACAGGATCCTTAAAATATCTGCAAGTGAGGTGAGGTATTGGAACTGAACATGCAAAGCACTTCAATTAAGTGGTCAAAGTGGATCACATCAGCACACCATGCCGATTTCCACTCTACCTGAAACCTCAAGCCTTTCACTTCTGTAAACATCCCAGGGAGGCAAAAGAGGGCAAAAGATTGGACAAAGATCAGAACTTTCAACTATCAAGTTCTAAAATTGCTCTCTGAAATAGGCTTTCATGGAGGGTATGTAAACTAAGCTCCATAAAAACAGTCTCTGTCACATGAATTTGTAAACCATTTTCAGAGAGCAATTGCAATATAGTTTATTCTACTTAACTACTACATAGTCCAGCACTTCATTAGTGAGCACACTAGTTGCACTACTCGAGTGGGATTAAACAGAGTTGCCTGTAAGAATTACTTCCCATCACATACTGATCAATAGCATTAGCCATCAACATAGCAGCTAAATGTTTGGAGTTAACTTTACAGATCACTCCAGACTCTCCTTCCACAGCAGTTAGTCTACTTGTGAAAGTGTTTACCTTCTATAATCCAGATGTATATTTGATAAAGGAAAGATGACAAGTTACACATTAAAACCCAAGGCAGTAATGACTAAACAAACATCTATGATGGGCAACAGAAATAAGTGCTCCGAATCCTAAAGAACTCAAAACAAAAAATGAACATTACCTTCTTGCCAGAAGCACCAACAGAGGCTTTCTTAATGCCTCTAACTTTCTTCATTCTGTTCTTGCGTTCCTTGCGCTGCTTCCTAGATGTCTTTTTCTTCTCATAAAGGCCATGCTGAGGAAAACAAGGAAGAGCTTTATAAAACAAGTAAATGTAATGAACAAAACACAATGTTCACTTATAAAAACTGTCATTACTCATGCCACTCCAAATCTCTCTCTTGCGCATATATATATATATAACAAAAATTGTTGGAAAAAATTTTGAACAAGAATTAATGATGATAATTTAGATTTTCAAGTTAATTGTCTCTTTAAAACAGCAAGGACTAATGGAAATGACTTTTGATTAAAAAAAAAAAAAAGACCAATTTTTTAAAAAGCTGCAGGTTTGCTGTGCTTGTTTACAAGGCAGCACAATTTCAAACATTTTGTGGTTATAGAAAAACAACTATACTACAAAAACAATACTACTGTAAATATTAACTAAAGTTACATTATTTTACATTACAACTGTAAAAGTACAATAACATCTACATCCATATTAACTTCTTCGTAAACATTAAGCTGTTTAATTTCTAATTAACACCACACTTTCACTCTGCAACATGCAGTGCATATTGAAGTCACAGCCTTTCCATTTCAATTCGATTAACCACACAATCCTACAAGCATCATGAGTAGCGTACCCTTTGCAGCCTGTATTTGGGCTCATTTTTCTTGGCGTAGTCCAACGAGTCATAGATCATGCCAAACCCTGTTGTCTTGCCACCACCAAACTGAGTTTTGAAGCCGAAGACGAATACCACATCTGGGGTGGTTTTGTACATTTTTGCAAGCTTCTCCCTGATCTCTATCTTGGGGACTGTTGCTTTGCCTGGATGCAGGACATCTACAACCTGAAACAATAACAAAAACGTGAACGAGCAAATGAACAAGAAGTGCACACTAAATTACATTAAGCTAGCATGCAATATTTGCCACAAACTTACCATTTGCTTCCTTTGAAGCAGCCGGTTTGTCATAAATTTTCTGGTCCTGACGGTGACTGTCTCGTTCTGCAAAATGTAGAGACGTTTGTTAGAAACATCTGAAGAAATAAACAGTAAAACAGTTGAAATATTTCAGGTTTGAGCTGAGCTGATCTTCAACTCGGATGAAGCCATTTCTCTGAGCAGAATTCATTATTCTTGTCATGACAGTCACATTTCTTACCCTAAACAGCACTGTGAAAACGCCAACAGGGTTTATTAGTCGTATTTATTAGTGATATTCAAAAGGAAACGTGAGCATCTTGTATAGATGCAGACCGAAACCTGTGCAGTTTAACACACTTGCGCTTAATGAGCACGAAACCATGGTTAGCACTTAGCTTCATGAGCTAAACACAAAATACGGGGATCAATTTAAGTTTTCAAACGTTATACAGTTCCTATTTTCTGGTCTACGGATACATATATGCTCGCAATGCAACATTTTAATTCTCCTAGCCACTGCTAAGAGTAGCATGATGGTATGAAACGAGACACACTATCATCTTAACCCACCGAAGAGTTCGTACACATTATATTCTCTAAATGAAGCTATATATCGGTTATTATATATATGTAGTGTGCTTTATGGCGACAATGTCAATATAATATCGCTGGATGGAGAAGATTTAATCGGATTTTCTAAATCATTTGTACACAGTCCACTCACCATCTTGGCGTCGGCTCGCTAAGGGACGAGGAAAAGGAAGAAGGGCCTGTAGGTGTCCGAGAATATGCCTGAGCGGTGGTGTAGTATATTGAGGTACTGCCTGACTGAAAAGCGATGCTAAATAAAATTTGTATTAAAATTTTTTTTTCAGAAAGTGTGTAAACATTTTTATTTAAGAGGTAGTATTTGAAAAATACTTGAAAGTGAGAAAAAAAGTTTTATATGGAAATAAAATAACCCACAGATTAATAAATCCATATTTATTAATTGTAAATCACGACTGGCTGATTTGATGTGAATTAATGTGTTAATATTTCTAAACGTTTAAGTAAACAGTGGTAATTTATTGATGTTATGAAATTCCGACTTTCTACAGCTAGGAGTCAGTCGCGCAACTTTCAATGACCTCAGGATAAAAGATTTATTTAGATTTACCTGAAGCTGAAATTTATTTATGCTAACAGTCCTGTTCTGTTTTGGTTTTAATCTGTCGATTTATTTTTTAATTTTTACAGGATTTAAATCAATGTCACTTACTGTCACACTTTTACCCTATTAATTGATTTGACATTGAGTGACACAAACCTCAAAGACAATGATGAGATCAGTACAGTGTATCTAAGAGTCGAGTTTATTTTAAAAATATTTATATATCCTTGCCATTTGCAGAAATTTAATGGTCTGTCACAGTCTTGGAGATAAAAGACAAAACATTTTTTAAAAAATGCTGTTTTTCTGAACTTTCTATAAATGAAAGTATCATGAACAAAGGTATTACAGCGCACAATAATATTAAGGAGCACAACTATTCACCATTGATAAATAAACAACAAATAAATAAATACATACATACATAACACTTACTTGAACTCCATAAGGATATTGGAATAATTTCTGAAGGATCATGTGACTGAAGTAATGCAAATTCAGCTTTGCCATCACAGGAGTTAATTACATTTATTTAATAAATTGCAATAAAAAATATGAAAATATAAAACAGTTATTTTAAATTGTAATAATATTTTGCATTATTACTGTTTATACTGTATTTTGAGTAAATAAATACGGCCTTGGTGAACATAAAAGACATTAAAAAAAATCTTACCAACCCCAAACTTTTGAACAGTATATACATAGAGACATTAGATAGATAGATAGATAGATAGATAGATAGACAGTGATCAGATACATCTCATACATCTTGCATGTATCCTATTGCTCTCAGCAGATTCTCTCCTCCAGAAATAACATTGATTGAACTTGATCAACTATATATGTATGCTAGGAACGACAGACAGTGGTGTATAAAGTACCTGAAAGCCATACTCAAGTAAAAGTACAGATATCTTACCAAAAAATGACTTTGGTAGAAGTTGAAGTCACCATTTAGAATATTACTTGAGTAAAAGTCTTAAAGTATGTGATATTTATTGCACTTAAGTACGAAAAGTATTTATTAAATCTTAAACGTACATAAGTATTGAAAGTAAAAGTACAAGTAAAAGCAAAATGGAAAAGAAGCAAATAAATATATCTAAAAAAATATTCATACAGCTTGAGTAGCAAGACTGTGTTCAGTTTTTACTCTTTCTTCCATTTTGTATTTTTGGATAAGAATAAGAAGCACTTCATCTGGTACTTAGTGTCTTTCATTCCAACATAAGAAAACATTTCTGGAATCTGCATCTGAAATAGCATTTAGATGTATTTACACAGTTTATGTATCTCAGAGAGAACATGGATGCGTTTAAACTGCAGTTACATATGCACAGGCCTAATGTTTTGTTTTTAACATAAAATGTTGATATTACTGATATTTGAAATAATTTAAACATGAAAAAAAAATAGTCGAAATGTGAAATTAAAACCGCCAGTAGGTGGCAGCAAGTGACTGTTAATGAGTGAGTCATTGAGATTCAACCAATTCATTCAAACGGTTGATGCATTCAGAAACAAACCATTTGACTGAGTTAATGAGTGAATCACTGAATCATTTATTCAACCGATTTGTTCAAAAAGCTGATTCATTCAATAAGTAAACACCGTCCATTGCTCAGAGACACAAAACAGTGCTGTAATTTTAGTTTGGAACTATTTTCGTTGGCCAAATTGAGCAAAAATAGCAATATTATGTCTAAAATATAAGTCACATTGCTTTACTGAACTTGTATAAAACTGTTGTGCGCGCACTTGTTTGCATGAGCAAAGGTGTTTTTGTAGGAGTCTAACTTGCAAGCGCCAGACCACTGATTCGTCAAACCTGCTTTCCTGCAGTCAGTCTTCTTCTGACTATATTGTAGTAAGTAACGAATATGCTTCGGGGAAATGTATCGGAGTAAAAGTATACATTTTAATTAGGAAATGTAGTGGAGTAAAAGTAAAAGTTGGCTGAAATATAAAAACTCAAGTAAAGTACAGATACTCCCAAAAATACTTAAGTACTGTAATGAAGTATTATTACTTTGTTACAATACACCACTGACGACAGAGATGTCTTCTTCTTGTCTGGCAGACTTACAAAAAAGTACCTTGTCCTTTATCGATTTGTCCTTAACATCGACACGTTGACCGGACCGCCTAATGCAAATGGAAAAGGTGGACATGCAATTCTTCTGGAAGTTCTCATTCATAAAAGCATAAATAATAGGATTGTTGAATGAATTTGAAAATCCTATGGCCTGTGCAACAGCAATAAGCATATTGACTGTGATGTCATCATACATTTTGTTCAGGTAACCTGGAAACAAGAAAATAAAGCTGAATTTTGAAAGAAAACACACTGTAATGTTCACAGATATATTACTGGACACTTTGGTTTTCTTACTGTATTCAAACAGCATATGAACCGTATGAAAAGGGGCCCAGCAGACAGTAAACAGCACAACAATGGTGACCATCATCTTGATGGCCCTTCGCTTCTTTCTGTTGCATAAAGAGGGTGGATTACATAATGAGTAATCATTAGCAGTTTTTAGATGTTCAGTCCCTTATACACTACCAGTCAAAAGGTAGCTGGAATAACACGTTTATTTATTTATTTTTATTTATTTTATTTTTTTTAAAAAAGTCTCTTATGCATTTATAATGCAAAAAAATATTATTATTTTTTTAAATCTCATTTACTCCAAACTTTTGAATGTATATCACAGTAGTATATCACAGTCTACAATAAAAATTATTAAGCAACAAAAATGGCTTTCAGCATTGATAATATTAAGAAATGTGTCTTGAGCAGCAAATCAAGTTAGAATGATTTCTGAAGGATCGAGTGACACTGAAGAAATTCAGCTTTTCCATCACAGAAACAAATTACATTATAAAATACATTATTATAAAACAGTTATTTTAAATTGTAATAATATTTCACAATATTAATGTTTTCACTGCATGCTTGGTGAGCATAAGTGATGTCTTTCAAAATCATTACAAAATCTTAATTATTCCAAACTTTTACTGGTAGTGTATATTATAAAGAAAACACTATAAAACAAGAAAAAGCTGTTTAGATTAGAGTCAGTCAAATACAGCATGTGCTGAGAAATGTAAAAAAAAAATGACCTGAATACTTTGGAGACCTCCCTTTGGTTCATGGTATTGAGGACTGAAGAGTCTCCAACTTGTTTGCGAATCCAGAGTTCAATACCAATTCTGGTATAGAGTAGCAGCATGGCTGCAAGAGGCAGGAGGAAGAGGAACACTAGAATGAAGGTTGCATACTGCTTCCTGTGGACACTCGAGCTCCAGTGCTCCTGACAGCAAACATGATGGAGATCATATAGAAAATCATACTTCACCTGTACACAGAGGGAAAGAACAGAGATTTGAAATAACTAATTAGGATATGGAAACTATTATCAATAGCATATGAACTGGACCAGTGTTATTATGTGAATTTAATATATATATATATATATATATATATATATATACTTTTTGACTTGGACCAGAAGGCACCTGACAGCTTCTAACAAGTTAAACCCTGGGGAAATCCTCAAGTATAATTTTGTAATGGTAATACACCCACAGACTGCATGCTAAGTAATGTTTCAACAAGTTGTATGGGGATGTTTTGAAAGTTTCAAATGGAAAATTTCAGCCAAAAAAATTTATTGGTACCTCTAATTGTTGAACAAAGAGCATTGGAGAGCCAACCATCATGGCTGCAATCCAGACAACCCCTAAAAGAGAATGAAAACTGTATTATGCAAATGCTTTATGCATAGAAGTGGATATATGTATATGTATATGTATGTATGTATGTATATACATGTATATATCACCAAGTATGCAGTGAAAACAGTAATATTGTGAAATATTATTACAATTTAAAATAACTGTTTTATAATAATGTATTTTATAATGCAATTTGTTTCAACAAAAGTGAGTACACCCTAAGTGATAACAGCTATACGTCGTTTAACCATGCAAAGCCACATGTCCTATTCATCATGTTCATGTTTTTGTCTGCTTAACAGAACTATACAAATTTGTGTATCTTGTATTGGACCAGTTAAAATTTGGTGCTTTGAGTACAGTTCTCTCATACTGACCACTGGATGTTCAACATGGCACCTCATGGCAAAGAACTCTCTGAGGATTTGAGAATTAGAATTGTTGCTCTCCACAAAGATGGTCTAGGCTATAAGAAGATCAGTAACACCCTGAAACTGAGTTAAAGTACAGTGGCCAGGGTCACACAGAGGTTTTCCAAGATGGGTTCCACTCGGAACAGGCCTCACAAGGGTCGATCAAAGAAGTTGAGTCCTCGTGGTGTGCCTCAGGTGCAGAAGCTGGCTTCAAAAAACATATGCATGAGTGCTTCCAGCATTGCTTTAGAGGTTGCAGAAGTGAAAGGTCAGCTCGTCAGTGCTCAGACCATATGCCACACACTGCAACAAGTTGGTTTGCATGGCCGTCGTCCCAGAAGGAAGCCTCTTCTGAAGCTGGCTCATAAGAAAGCCCACAAACAGTTTGCTGAAGACAACCTGTCCAAGAGCATGAATTACTGGAACCATGTCCTGTGGTCTGATGAGACTAAGATAAACTTGTTTGGCTCAGATGGTGTCCAGCATGTGTGGTGATGGCCTGGTGAGAAGTATCAAGAAAATTGTGTCTTGCCTAAGTCAAGCATGGTGGTGGTAGCATCATGGTCTGGGGCTGCAATGAGTGCTGCTGGTACTGGGGAGCTGCGGTTCATTGAGGGAAACATGGATTCTAACATGTACTGTGACATTCTGAAGCAGAACATGATGCCCTCCCTTCAGAAACTGGGTTTTCCAACATGATAATGACCCCAAACACACAGCCAAGATGACAACTGCCTTGCTGGTGAAGCTGAAGGTGAAGGTGATGGAGTGGCCAAGTATGTCTCCAGACCTGAACCCTTTTAACCACATGTGGGGCATTCTCAAGTGGAAGGTGGAGAAGCGTCATGTGTTTAACATCCAGCAGCTCCGTGATGTTATTATGGAGGAGTGGAAGAGGATCCCAGCAACAACCTGTGCAGCTCTGGTCAATTCCAAGCCCAGGAGGATTAAGGCAATGCTAGATAACAGTGGTGCTCACACAAAATATTGACACTTTGGACACAGTTTTGAAATGTTCACTTAGGGTGTACTCACTTTTGTTGCCAGCTATTTTGACAATAATGGCTGTGTGTTGAGTTATTTTCAGAGGACAGTAAATCTACACTGCTATACATGCTGCACATTGACTACTCTAAAATATATCCAAGTTTCATTTTTATAGTATTGTCCCTTGAGAAGTTATAATAAAATAGTTGCTGAAATGTGAGGGGTGTACTCACTTTTGTGAGATACTGTATATATATATCTGTATATATATATATATGTGTGTGTGTGTGTGTGTGTGTGTGTGTGTGTGTGTGTGTGTGTGTGTGTGTGTGAAGGATATTGGTTATCAGAAACTACTCACCGAGCATTCTGTATGCTCTTTGTGGAGTGCACTGTCTTTTGATTTTCAGAGGGTGTACAATCCCCTGGTACCTCTCCACAGCGATGCAGGTCATTGTGAGAATGCCAGTCACAATAGCAGTGGTCTGAACAAAGGGAACTGTTTTGCACACCAACACACCTACGAGTAAATGTTTAGAGAGTTACTTTTGCTTTGGCAAACTTTAATTACAACCCATCAAAGTTTTGGACTGACAAGTTGAAAGAAAAGCCAACTAGAGCCTACATTCATTCATATTTGTCCAGATATGTTATCAAAGAACACATTGAGAACAACTGTTCATATAAAACTGAATTGCATACCTCTTATGAATATGTTTTTAGTTTCTGAATTATTGTGGGGTTTATTGTCAAAAATTTCTAGATGGTGGAACTATTTGGAAATTAAAAAAAAAAAATATATATATATATATGTATAAAAAGTCTTATTAAAGGGCCAAAAAAAGGAAAAAAAGTTGGTATAATTTCGTTTTAATATAGGCTAATTAATATTTGAAAGATTTTAAACAGCCAAGTCAAAGACAGTGAGACATTTCAACAAGCAGGAAGATATTTTATTGTCATGTGACGAGTTTAGTCCCTAGCTTAATTAATTAGGCTAATTAATTAACGTTTTGCCTTCATTCAGGTCAAATGAAGTAACTAAGAAAACTTCTATTTATTCAATATGTAAAAACAACAAACAATCAACAAATAGTCAATAAATAATAATAATAATGGCTGGAATTTCAGAATCATTAAATCAAAACTGTAGAAATTGCCATTTTTTAGATCATAAGACAAAATGTAACCAAAGATTACGCTTCTAAGAACTTGGCATATGTTTTTAAACTAGGTTACAAGAAAGTAGAAAAGATTTCTCTTTTTTTTTATAGATATAAGAAATCCTTACGATACATTTGGCTCTTGGATGTATTTAGGTATAATCAGCAGATTCACTAGAATGAACCTTCAAACTAGTTGTCAACAGAAAACAATAACCTGCAGAACATATTGCAAGCGCACAAAACATGCATATCATTACAAGCATTGCTTTATAAGTGACACTCACCCCCGAACCATTCAGAGGAGATGTTCTGCAGCAGAGTGAATGGGATGCAGAAGAAAGATATCAGGAGGTCGCTGACGGCTAGAGAGCAGATGAAAATATTTGTGGCAGTCTGGATCCCACGCTTTCTTAAGACAATATAGACAACCAGACTATTGCCAACGAGAGCCAGGAGAAAAATCAGCGTGTAAACAATAACAAATGTAGTTTTGGCGCTGGCCGGTAACTCAGGGATGTAAACCAACGGCTGAATCTGATACGTCTCAATAAACTCCTGACGAGTAAGATTGTAAAATTGTAGTAGTTGCTCCAACACCTCAGGAGTAATCTTCGTATCCCCCATGTATAAAGCTTGTCGTCAAAAACGGGACGAAAAAATCAAAGTTTTACGGAGTAGGCTTATAAGTCAGTGCTGCTCTGCTGCTGTTTGGCGTCTCTTCACACTGAATCAGCAGCAGCTCCCTTGATACGGAGTATTTCATCATCGGCTGTGTCACAAAACCTAGCGAGTCACCTTCCCTAACTCTTTAGAGACGCCCAAGCATGCGGTCTATGAAGTCAGATCACTAAGTCTGGAGACAGCCGTGTGCTAAATAGAATCAAAAATAGCTTATAGGCTACATATTGTAGCCTATAAAATGTCTGATCACTTGCACAATATGATCTAAAAAACAAACAAACATGCACACTTTTTTTCACCTTTGCAAAAAAAAGAGAGCAAAATATGAAACATATGTTATTAAAATTCTGATTAAATTTATTTTTATGATATTTACCTTGTGAATTGTATATTGTGAATCTATATGATGACATGGAACACAACTTTACTTTGAAAGAATGAATGAATGAACAAATAAATAAGCAAGCTCAATTTTTATTTGTAAATCAGTGAAAGATTATCTCAAGAATGTTGTAGTATTTATTTATTTAGTCTGTTTTATCTTATATTGCAAGAATTAGTGCAGTCTAATCAATTCAACTGTTTAAACTAGAAGTAATCCATGTGCTGATAGGGCTGCTTACATAAATGTAACCAGTGTTGGGTAAGTTACTCTAAAAAAAGTAATTAATTACTAGTTACTAATTACATCTTCAACAGTGTAATTAGATTACTGTACAAATTACTCTCGAAAAGTATTTAATTACTTGTTACTAATTACTTTCTAAATCAGCCTCGGCAAGTTAATGATACATGCAAGGATAGACATGAAATGGTTCTTTTAATTCTTTCAAGTAACCACATAAATTATTCTGGTCACACTTGAGTCCAATTCTCACTATTAACTAACTATTAATTATGACTTTTGCCTCAAAATACTCCTAATGCTTATTAATACTTAGTAAAGTAGTTGTTAAATTTAAGAATTGGGTTGGATTAAGGATTTAGAATAAGGTTTTGCAGAATAAGATATTAATATGTGCTTTTTAAGTAATAATAAACAGCCAATATCCCAGTAATATTTATGCTAATAACCAACAAGTTAATAGTGAGAATTGGACACTAAAGTGTTACCAATATTCTTATTAACTCACCAAAGTATTTAAAGTGAGAAACATAAAAAGCATGCATTTTAAGGTTAGACTTTAAATGTTGATGTTAAATCCACTATTGTATTGTGTATAAATGTTCTACAGACTATACACAGTATTGAGTTCAATTACATAAGAGGTAACTGTAATTAAATTACAGAAAAAATAAAAGTAATCTACTTTACTTTTTCAACGGAAAAGTAATTCAATTACAGTAACTAATCACTGAATAATTAGCACCCAACACTGAATGTAACTTCATATTTTTTCATCACTTTAACTTGTGGCTGTTTGGCACTGCAATCAATATTCAGCAGAGATCCTGATCAAGAACCTGTCCAAATCATTACTGTTTCCATGAAAGAATAAATTAAGCAAACGTATCAAGACATTTGGCTCAAGATACAAGTGGAGAACTGCAGAGGACACACAGATGCTGACACATGCTGGTGCTCCATAATCAGTTTGAATTAATGTCTGTTTGGTCTTGCAGCTCACAGAAAGATGTTTTTGCTTATATGTATATGCATCTGTTTTGCTCCGCTTCACATTTTTACATGAATCCTCACCCAACACTCTAGTCTCAATCTTACATTTACAACTGACTTCATAGTTCATACTAGTAATGTCATACTAGAGTCAGACAATAGTTCTTTTTTCATCTAAAAACCAACCACATATTTTTACAAATTATTGTTTTTCTGACTTTATTTAAATGTTGCCTTGATGAATGGGTTGTTGTGCTTTTATTGTATGCACAAATTTAAAATTATGAAACAAATAGTACTTAGGACAATTTTAAGACAATAGCTGAGAGAATGTAAATGCATCATTTTAGGTGAGAATGAATCCATTATAAATCAAGGCAAAGATCTTCACGTTTCATCAGCCCTTGGTGAACCTATGGAGGTGGAGGTCTTGAATGAAGACAAATACATTGAGTGGCTTTTATTGCTGGGGTCTGTGTTAAGGTGAGTATTACCAGTCAATCAAGTCAGACTTTCACATTGGAACCCTGACAACCACCAAGAGCAGCTTCATTCAGCGCGTCATTAGTGCATCATTAGTGGTTCTTTGTATTATAGCAGAGTCTTTATTAGGCAGGGTACTGAGTGCAACTCTGAGAGCTATAGATGAAAATAGATGGCATGCTATAAAGGGCACTTGTACTGTATCAAAAGCCATTTACTGTGTACTCTATTCAAACACTACATGAAAAGATGACAGTGCTGAAATCAGCTGCATGTAGTTGACATCAACCACAATACACATGGTAAAATGTTTATGACACATTTCTTTTGATATGGATATTATATAGCACATGATCAGTGACAGAAAACAATTAAATTTGGGTTAAAATGGATAAAAAATATGGCAGTCATAGCAAGCACCACACATTTACAAAAAATATTATTATTTTTATTATTATACTTTTATTTAGCAAGGACACATTAAATACATCAAAAGTGAAAGTAAAAACATTTGATATGTTATAATAGATTCATATATATGTTTCTTGAGGACAAAATCAGCATATTTTACAATATACTGTTTTACTGTACAACCTGAATTCCGGAAATGTTGGGACGTTTTTTAAATTTGAATAAAATGAAAACTAAAATACTTTCAAATCACATGAGCCAATATTTTATTCACAATAGAACATAGAGAACATAACAAATGTTTAAACCGAGAAATTTTACACTTTTATCCACTAAATGAGCTCATTTCAAATTTGATGCCTGCTATCGATCTCAAAAAAGTTGGCACAGGGGCAAAAAAAGGCTGAAAAAGCAAGAAATTTTGAAAAGATTCAGCTGGGAGAACATCTAGCAAATAATTAAGTTAACTGACATCAGGTCTGTAACATGATTAGCTATAAAATCGATGTCTTAGAGAGGCAGAGTCTCTCAGAAGTAAAGAGAGGCAGAGGCTCTCCAATCTGTGAAAGAGTGTGGAAAAAATTGTGGAATACTTTAAAAACAGCGTTCCTCAATGTCAAATTGCAAAGGCTTTGCAAATCTCATCATCTACAGTGCATAACATCATCAAAAGATTCAGAGAAACTGAAGAAATCTCTGTGTGTAAGGGACAAGGCCGAAGACCTTTGTTGGATGCCCGTGGTCTTCAGGCCTTCAGACGACACTGCATCACTCATCAGCATGATTCTGTCACTGACATTACTGAATGGGCCCAGGAATACTTCCAGAAACCACTGTCGGTAAACACAATCCGCCATGCCATCTGCAGATGCCGATTAAAGCTCTATCATGCAAAAAGGAAGCCATATGTGAACACGGTCAGAAGCACCATCATGTCCTGTGGGCCAAGGCTCATTTAAAATGGACTGTTTTAAAGTGGAAAAGTGTTCTATGGTCAGATGAGTCCAAATTTGACATTCTTGTTGGAAATCACGGATGCGGTGTCCTCCGGGCTAAAGAGGAGGGAGACCTTCCAGTGTGTCATCAGTGTTCAGTTCAAAAGCCAGGTGCATACGGTATGGGCAGTTTGCATGTTTTGGAAGGCACTATGAATGCTGAAAGGTATATAAAGGTTTTAGAGCAACATATGCTCCCCTCCAGACAACGTCTGTTTCAGCAGGACAATGCAAAACCACATACTGCAGCTATTAAAAGAGCATGGCTTCGTAGTAGAAGAGTCCGGGTGCTGAATTAGCCTGCCTGCAGTCCAGATCTTTCACCTATAGAGAACATTTGGCGCATCATTAAACGAAAAACACGTCAAACACGACCACAAACTCTTCAGCAGCTGGAAACCTATATCAGGCAAGAATGGGACCAAATTCCAACACCAAAACTCCATAACCTCGATGCCCAGACATCTTCAAACTGTTTTGAAATGAAGAGGAGATGCTACACCATGCTAAACATGCCCCCGTCCCAACTAATTTGAGACCTGTAACAGGCATCAAATCTGAAACTAGCTCATTTTGTGCATAAAATTAGAAAATTCCTCAGTTTAAACATTTGTTATGTTATCTATGTTCTATTGTGAATAAAATATTGGCTCATGTGATTTGAAATTCTTTTAGTTTTCATTTTATTCAAATTTAAAAAACGTCCCAACATTTCCAGAATTCGGGTTGTATCTTATCAAATAATTGCTGCCAATTTAAATATTAAATAATCTAATCAGTCCCAAACTTTTGACCAATAATGTATATTTCCATATTTATCTCACAGTTGCATGATGAAACTTGGGCATATTCATAAAGAGGATAACTGATAATGAAATTACACATTATTCTAAATCATGTCCTTTCAGATGTACTAATATATTTTTAAATATATATATATATATATATATATATATATATATATATATATATATATATATATATATATATATATATATATATATATGTATATATATATATATATATATATATATATATATATATATATATATATATATATGTATATATATATATATATATATAATTTTTTTTATATATATATATTTTAAAAAATTTTAGTCACATTAACTACCACTGAATGAGGTTTGACATTAAACATCATATCAGAGCACAACATTGTATTATGGCTGAAAGTCTCTCTCAGTTGTAAATTGCTACAGAGCAGTTTGAGGGCAACAAAAAAGCACTAATGAGAAGTCATCTGTGGGAGCAGTGGCGGCGCTAGGGCGGGGCTTGACGGGGCTATAGCCCCATCAGAAACTTGCTTAGCCCCGGCACAGCCCCCCCAAGGATTTCCAAATGATTTTCCTGTTTTTTAACACTCGGTGTCACTTTCATCAACATTGAAAAATAAACATTAAAAACCTAAAAAAAAAAATTTAAAAAAAAGTGCCTAATATGTGGCCTATAAACAATTGATATTAGGGGGGAGGGATCAAGCAACTCAGGCAAGTAACGCGCTATAGCCCCATCAGAAACTTGCTTACCACGCAAACTTTGCGCAAGAGTTATGCCGGTGAACATCAGTCAATTCATTATAGAGAAAGTGAAAGTAAAAAAAAAAAAACTGACGGCTAACGCTGCATTAACGGCGCATATTCTCTCAGAGACAACGAGAGCCGAATCTACTTTAACATGTGCTGATAACGGTATATGTCTTAAATTATTCCCTTAATATTTCTTTTGTGGCTCGTAAAGTGAAATACATGAGAAGAAACGTATTTCGCGTTAAACAGGTTGTTTTTGAAAATCGGTGCATGAAATAAAGCTGCTCTGAATTTTCATTGATGACTGCAGTGTTAATAATTTTAATTTTAGGCCTATAGTTCATTGTATAAATTAACACATTCTAAAAAATGCTGGGCTAAAAACAACCCAGTGCTGGGTAAATATTGGACAGAACACATGCTGGGTTGTTTTCAACCAACAATTGGGTTAAATGTTTAACCCAACCTTCTGGACAGTAACCCAACCGCTGGGTCTAAACAACCCAATCGCTGGGTTCGTCCATATTTTACCCAGCGCTGGGTTGTATTTAACCTAGCATTTTTTTTGAGTGTAGACCTGTTTTAAAAAAACCTTTTTAAAAACATTTTCAATGAGGAGTAAGCTAATAGCCTAATCTTTTATTATCCAGCGCATCATGCGGTGATGCGCTATGAAATTATTGCGGGGCAATAATTTAATTTAATACTAAATAGGCCTAATAATAAGAAGAATGTAACAGGCCCACATTAAATTGAAATGGTAAATCCTCTTAATATTGCCAATTTTTGATGCTTTGACAATACCTCTGGCTATCATCGACACATCGTATACGATGCAACTCAGCACAGGGAGGTTATTGCTCGCAATGTCTGCCTGTAAGTTTTATGAATTGTCGGCACTATCTATTGTAAATGGTTAGAATTTACCATGTTTTCCTAACAGTTGGCATTGAGAGTGACTGACACTTGATGGTCAGAAAAAAATTACTAGATATGTGTAAAAAAAAAATAAATAAATAAAATAAGATAAAACAATGAAAAAAGAAAAAATCCCTACTTTTCTATATGCGTTCATAAATTATATTACTTTGTAAGTGTCATATTTGGCAGTTGGCATTGGAAGTTATTTTAATAACAGAGGCATATGAGAAGTTTAATGCCACAGAAAAAAAAAAAAAGTAAAATATGCCTTTTTCGAAGCTGCTGTATAAATAAAAACTGATATCTAAAGTTTAGGCGTTCATTACTTTCTCTCAACTTAATTAGTTTTTTAGCACCCCCTCTGAACTGTTAAGCCACCCCTTAGCATCCCCAACAAAAAAAATCCTGGAGCCGCCACTGTGTGGGAGTGTGTTCAGGTCCTGCTCTGCTGTCTGAGTGAGCAACGGATCATGAGATGTGTATCACTAAACCTCAATGGATGTCTTCTGTGCTACAAGAGCAGATCATTAAATTACTTTCTTTTTTGTATGAAGCGATCTGTTCAGATTCACTTAATTTGAAGTTGCGAGCATTTGTGCTTGTATTAATTATGCTATAGTATTCTGATGAGCCTTCAAGGGATTAGAATTAATTTGTGATCGAAGTGCTCATTTGATTTCGATCTGAAAGTGATTCTCATAGTTTAACATGGATGAGGATCATTACTGTATGCATATAATCAGCATCTTAAAATCAGAAAAGGAAATAGGTGTTTAATTAGGTGACTACAGAGGAATGAAGACTTAAAGAATTTATTTATCTGATGAAATGCTCTCTCATTAGTTTCAGTCTTCAGTTATCATCTCTTCTTTAAATACACGCTCCGTTCAGACTCTCATCGTCCGGTCTACCGTTCACAACCCCGAACAGTTCCTAGACGTTTTGTGCATTTACCTGTTTACTTAAATTTCAGCTCTCCAACGATCCTCCTGCAATACTCCATCTAAGAATTCCCTGTTCCTGGTTCCTGCACTCCATTGATCCTGCAAAGAGACTCACATCAGTCAACAGCTAAGACCCATTGAACTGTTAAGATTCTCACCTGCCATTCTCTCCTCACGATCTTCATTCATCCTGTCAATAAACCATCCTGTGTTTCACTTACCTCTGAAGTGAAAGACTTGCTCGCCTGCATATCTGTGACAGTTCATTGCATCAATTTATGTAATCGAGAATGAGAATGCATTTTTTTTTTTGTATAAATATGTATAATGAGCCCTGTCTTTATACAATATATCAAATCCAAATACATCCTCAACTTACTAATGTTTAAGGATTAAGTGATAAATACACCTGCAGTGATGCAAATAAATAAATGGATTTACTTAAATATTAAGGTTTTTTTTTTTTTTTTTTTTTTGACTGACTGAATGGAATATTTGCATGAGATGCTTTATTTTAAAACACTCTAATTAATATGTGATTAAGTCCATCACCTTGCCAGTATGGCAGTGGTGGTAAAAAAAAAAAAAAAAATTCTTCATTATTCTGATCAATGCTCCTGACAGTCCCGTCCTCATTATACTGTCTATTAATCCCAAATACAACCTTAGCTCCAGTTCTTCCTTCTTCATGCAATGAAATGAAATCTGAATTCAGAGCTGAGCACTTCTACAGTCACTATTTCCTATTACATCGTGCCCTGAAATTATATGCAAACCAAAACAGGTCAGTGGAATATATGGATAGTCGTACTCTAGACTATGGCATAAAGGAACAATGGAAAAACTATTAAAAAGAGTTTTCAAGGACTAGTTCACCCAAAAAAATAAGAATGTACTTACTCTCAGGCCATCCAATATGTAGATAAGTTTGTTTCTAAATTGGAAAAAAAAAATGGAGAAATATAGCATTACATCACTTGCCCACCAAGGGACAACAGGTGATGGAATTTTTTTATTGGAGAAAGCATTATTATGGATTATGGACTAAAGCGATGCTTTAAAGTTAAGATGCCTCAATGATGGATTTGTTTTTTTTTTAAAAAAACACCTTTAACTTCACAAGACATTAATTAATTTACTGACGTTTTTCTTAGCTGTTTAAACTCTTTCTGATGGCACCCATTAGAATCCATTGGTGAGCAAGTGATGCAATGCTAAATTTCTCCAGATGTGTTCTGATGAAGAAACAAAATCATCTACATCTTGGATGGCCTGAGGCTGAGTAAATTTTAAGAATTGTTTAATTTTTTTGGGTAAACTTTTCTTTTTTCTTTGGCAATAAAGCCCAGCAACAATGACGTTAGAGTTAGCTTGATAACTATTGAGACAAGAATTGTCCATAAAAATGTGTTTTTTCCCATCTGTGTAATGATATACAGACACGTATTTTATCATATACGCAGGATATATCTGGAAACATTTCACAACAGCTGTCACTGCCTCACAACCAAATATAAAAGGCTGATGTATGATTTAGCTGAGACGACAAGAAAGTGTTTGTGCCCTCAAATTTTTGGAATATCAGCAAAAAAAAATCTCAGAATATCTTAAAAGATCTGCCAAAATAAAAAGACATTCTAAAAACTGAGGACTGGAAGAAGCTGAGTCTGGAGAAGATAAGAAAATCCAAAAATGAAACCGACAAAGTTTTCAGTCTCCACAGTGAAGCACCGGTCTCCTGACACAAGCTACAGGGCTGTTTATAATCATGATATGAGACAGAGCTACGAATAACAAGAGAACGCTGGGAGGACACTACAGATGGCAGGATACAGTATGTATGAGATACAGTTTCTCCAAAGCACATGGCTCCTCACTGTTCTTGAGTGCCAAGCAGGGTTCATTTTACCTTGCCCACAGTCCTCTACACACAGACAGATCAGAGACATGAGCTTGGAAACAGGGGCAAAGAAACAAGACATTCTGTGCCTAAGACTGCATGAGTTGTTACACCTAAACCTTTTATATGAGGGAAAATTCATATAAATGAGGATGAAGACAAAAAGCTGATCAAAATTAATGTCACTTGTTTTAAATATTACACAGCCTTGCATTCTAATTGGGTATGTCTTTAATGAATTACCAATTATTTATTTATTTATTTATTTTTTGCATACTTGATTCTGATTCGTCAATCTCATCCAGATAATGTAGAGTCAGGCAGTGATTATTGCAAACCTAGAACCTGTCAGAAATCATAAAGTCTATCGACCTTAAAACTCATTTTAAACTTGACATATTTTTAGGACTGAAGTCTATACAAGGAACAGAAAGTTTTTATGTACAAGTCTGAAGGACAAGAAGGATAGAATGATGTCAATCATCCATTTGTTCAGTCTAAATTTTCAGGCTATTCAAGCATTCGAGCTGTGCTATTCTTTCCCTTTTAGTTCAATTTACTGAATGGAATTATTAAATGATTCTTAATGGGTTCTAATGGGCAAATAACACAACTAAACCGTTTTATCCTATGACTGAATGAAGCAATTTGTTTTAGAAATATGTATAATTTAATAATCATGTACATGAATACAAATGATCATCCAGCAAGACTGTCACATTAAGTAAAATCTCAATTAATGAAATGTTTTATATACAATGAGGTGACATTTTTATAACAGTGTGCAAATGTACTTTTTTAAGGTCAGCATTAAAACTTTTATTAGCATTAATGTGTAGTTTATTAGGTTAACCATCTTCTGTGTTTGTTGTCTTATATTTTACAAGGACAAAACATAACATTGCCAAGCCAAAGATAGAGTCAAAAATGTAAATAAGATAACAGGATGCATTAAATCACTTCTTGATTTTAATGAGTCTGACAGAAATTATAATAAAAAAAAATTTAAGAAATGTGAGTCAGTACTTAGTCAGTTTGACATACTGTGGCTTTCTAAATAAGTTGCCCTCGCATGGGAATAGACTGGACACTGTGTGGGAGCCAGCGGAAACGGAGCCTGGCCATCGGAGAGTCGTCAGGGTTCTCAAACTCAGAAAAGCCCAGATGGTTGAGGATGGCATAGACACCAGCTCTAGCTGCCACCTGCAAACCAGCACAACTCATGAATGCACATATATACACGTGTGTGTGTGTGTGTGTGTGTGTGTGTGTAAGTGGGGTTTGCTGCAAGCTGTACACTTATGTTCATAAGTGGCGCAGCTGCTTACTTGTCCTTAAAGGATGGCAGGATGATGTTTTTGTGGCCTTGACAGAATATTAAACTGGTGCATTTTCAATGTACTTCACAATTGAAAAAATCCACAGAGCTCAGCTTTCATAAAAACCTACAAAATGTGTCACCAGCTAAATCTACTTTAAGAACAATTTGGATGTTTTTCTTTGTAAATCCGAGGAAAGACTGTTTAGTGGCCACATGAGGTGATAACCTCTTCTCTTGCTTAACAATTCAAGTTCAACTATCTTTAAACTATCGTGTAATCCAATAAATACACTACCATTCAAAAGTTTTTGTTTTTTTGGTTGTTTTTTTTTTTGAAAGAAAGAAAGAAAGAAAGAAAGAAAGAAAGAAACACTTTTATTCAGCACTGACAGAAAAGACATTTATAATGGTACAAAAGATTTCTATTTTTCAAATGGATGTACTTTTGAACTTTCTATTCAAACAATCCCCTGAAAAAGTAACATGATTTATACAAAAATATTAAGCAGCTTAACTGTTTTTAATATTGATTATAATAAGAACTATTTCTTGAGCACCAAATCAGCATATTAGAATGATTTCTGATCATCTAACACTGAAAACTCTGCTGAAAATTAATCTTACAAAATAATACATTTTAAAATATATTGAAATAGAAAAGTTATTTTTAAATTGTAGTAATATTTCACAAGATTGTTTTTATTGTGTTTTTAATCAAATAAATGAAGCTTTGGTGAGCACAAGAGACTTACAAAAACATTTAAAATCTTACCATTTATCCTTAATGCAATTATATTTACATAATTTGATATTATTTCTATTTTTCATTCTGCTTTCTAAAGGTGGAAAATCATGAGATTGATTAACCATGATTTTTTTTTCTTTTCATAGACAGTTTTCAACAGTAAAAATAAGAAAACACTAGGTGACTAACAGTCTTCCAATTCTCTTACCCTTTCAATCCGAGGATAAAAGATGTGGCTATAAACCTCTGAATGAGACAGAATACATTTAATACTTCATATTGACAGAATGACATTTTCTCATGAATGTTTCATGGAACTCAGAACTATGTTTAGCTGCAGCACAGTGAGCCAGAGAAGTGTTCAGCCATTCATCTTGCCACAAGGCACAGGTCTGCTGCACCGTGGATATCCTCCCATCAGCTTCTCAAGGGTACAGAAACACTTTAACTATAGATAGGCTTGTGTGTTAAGTATGGGTGGCAGGTTATACCTGTATCTTTCTTCAAACTGAAAGTGAACTTACAATTTAACTGCTTTTTTAAAAAGATATTTTTAAAACAGCACACTTTTATATTGAATTCTTAAACAAAAACAGGGTCATCTTTACTGAAGGTTTATTCAGTGATTAAGGCGCTTTTTGCTATTTTTGTCAACATAAACTCATACTCTAAAAGTAGGAGACCACATTGTGAAGCTGGGTTTTTTTTAAACCTGGAAATAAAGTTTTAGTGTTTTGTAAACTGAAAACAAAGAAAAGTTATGAGGTAAAATGAACAAGAAATATTTAAGACTCTGCACTCTTACTAGGCCACTGCAGTGAAAATATATTATGTAAGTGTAAATATATTATGAATGTTTTTTCCCCAAAAGTAAGCAAGTGAGTCAGACTTCACCTGGTACATCCACTGGCTGAAGGATCGCCTCCAGGAGTCTTTCTTCTCCAGATGGAGGTAGCAGTTGAACAGGATAAGATAAATGTAACGCTCGAGGTACTGCAGGCTCTTTAACCGCAACCACTGAGCATTAGCCTCTGATTTAGCCATCTTAATCTGAGGAGGAAGAAGTGCCAGTGAACTCATTGTTATTCCTCTAGTTTCCTTCATATTTTTTGACAAAATGCTGATGGCACGACATAATCAGCTGAGATTATACAGTTATTATCTTTAATGTCTATTCACTTTGGTACGTTTGTCTCGTGTGGTATAAACAGCCTCTGACATCTACACAAACAAGTGATTACATCAGTGTTTACATCGAGGTGCACATTGCTTGGTTGACCGATATACATATTACAACTTCTGTTCTTGACTTTAAGTACCTTAACAATCTACTGAACCTCTATCTTTTTTAAATTAGGTGATATGTGTGAAAAAAGGCCAGAATAATATCACATGCAAATGATTTAGCCAGCAGAAAATTCATTAACTAATTTTCACTTTTTCCATGTTTTATCAACAGAGACAGTAAAGGAGATGGCAGGAAAGGACAGGAGGGGGAGAACAGGATCAGGTATTTGCGTCACCTGCATAAGCAGTTGGAATAATTTTAAAGCCAAAAGTCTTTTTTAAAGCCAAAGTTTGGTGCAAATGAATTAGTATATAAACATTGATAAACTAGTGCAAATTCAAACGTGATAAGAACTTGAATTACATCTCTGTGTATCCCACAGAGGAAATGCATTTCACCAGATTTATGAGCTACTGTAACAACTGTTAGATAATAACAATAAAACTCATAATGTATATTTGGGATCCAAATGAGTTGCACTAGTACCTCAGAACATATTTTAAAAGATAAAAATATAAAGTCTTGGACCCTAACAAGTATTTGCAGGCCTTTTCAAAGCAGTCTTTCGGAAAGCTCTCTGCTCATTTATGCTGCTGTTTTTCAAGGTCTTCACTTTATAATAAAAGCATGTTTTTCAGCCTCAAATTAAACACATTCAGAGTGCTCCAAGCTGATGCACTGCAATGGGCATTACTAATCTCTTGGTCCTTTTCAGCGGATCAGTACAAATGAGAAAATTGTACCTATATAGACTTTTCAAGGCTATGTTAGGTACAAAAACAATTGCTTTGGAAGCAATCTATTATTCAACATGGCTCCTAAAAGCACTGACTAACTGTCCAATTAACTACCTTTTTTACAGTTGACTTTTCCTGCTGAAGTTTATGCATGCGAAACATAAAAAAATAGTCAAATGAACAACATAAAAGTTACTATATATCACATTTCACCTGTCTGTAAGTGGATATGATGATTTCCCGTAAATGATAATGCATGGGGGTCATCGTCTCACTAACAACATCTAGAGCGACGTCCACTTCTCTCTTCACACGATGGCCATCAGGTAACACCCTTACCACCTGCATCACCACCTGAATGCACACACATGCATGCATGGGTCAAATCAAATTCATCAATTCAAATGTTTATCAAATCTATAATAGAAACAATTTTCTATTAAATGCATTAAATACAATCATTTACAATCATTTGCATGGGTGGGTTATGTCAATTAATCAAAGAATTTATATGTTCAAAATTAACAAAATGTTTGCTTTAATGCTGACACTGGCAGCTGTTCAAAGAAACATAACCTCAATGTACCTCAAATTCTCCTTTGGTGTACTTAGCATCTGGAACACTTACAATCTCATCTTCTTCACACTCAGGAAAGCCCTGAAGAAAACAGGGTCAAGTTTATGAAACTGATTTGAGCTCAATTTAAACATTTTTACTCTTCTAATCAATGTCCTGGGGATGAATACTTTAATTCTCACTTCATCCCTCCACTTAAACAGCTGACAGCTGAAAATGACCTACATTAATGTGCCACAGGGTGAGAGTGGCGATCACCATGGCTGCAGTAGTTCGGTCTTTCCCATTATGACAGTTGAAGATGAAAGCACAGTTGGGGTCTTCAGCCAGACTGCTCTTCATGGCCTCCAATAAGTGGTCAAAAACCTGAGGGAGAGCAAACATTTCAACTAAAATGTCAAATCTATGCCATGCTTATAATGTATTCACTTGCCTCTTCTTTAGGTGCGCAGCAGTCAGTCAGGGGAATCCGCTGGTAGCTGAGACCTGGATGAATGCTCTTCTGATGGACAAAGAGCTCTTCTATGGTGTGACAACTCTTAAACATCCTCATCTGTTTATCCTGCCCTGTAATCACCTCCAGCCACTTCTCACACCTCAAGATGTCCTGCTTCAGTGCCAGCTCCATTTCCTGTGGAGACATCCATATTGCTAAAGCTCCTTAGGTTCTTAAATCACAGCAGCAGTTCTTATAAAACTGAAAAATTTTCATCTCTCTTTCATCTTAATTTATGATGAAATCAAAAACTATTGCACCTACATATAAAACTGAAAAACATTTACTTTACATGGATCAAATTCTCATGCAATAAAATAAGAATAAAATATGGCCTAAAATAAGATGGTCACTATGTCACAATGTATTTACAACCCGAATTCCGGAAATGTTGTAATGTTTTTAAAATTTGAATACTAAAAGACTTTCAAATCACATGAGCCAATATTTTATTCACAATAGAACTTAGAGAACGTAACAAATGTTTAAACAGAGAAATTTTACAGTTTTATCCACTAAATGAGCTCATTTCAAATTTGATGCCTGCTACAGGTGGGGTGCACAAGTGCATACGGTATGGGCAGCTTGCATGTTTTGGAAGGCACTGAATGATGAAAGGTATATAAAGGTTTTAGAGCAACATATGCTCCCCTCCAGTGCAATTTTTGATAGCTTAATGTACTGCATTGTATTACATTGCACACAGTATGTATGCTGCAGCTACAATAACTTTGTCCAGCCCAGTCATATAAAGCCACAACTACTCTCTTCAATTCCATTTAATACATACAACTACAGCCCTGAACAGAACTATACCTGGAGCTGGAGCTGCTGTGGATATTGAACACAGACTGGAATAGGCTGTTCCAGACAGCCTGACTCTCGTGGAGTGAACATTTGTCCATTTGCCTCCAGCACAAGCTCCTCCTGCAGATTCAGCCACAGAATTGTAGAGTGCCCTCGCCTCTGGTCTGTCAGGTAGGACATCACGACAGCCAGAGCCTGAAATGGGCACAAACAAGCTTTGATTATTTTTTATTAGACTTTACAGACAGCCACAAATTAGGAGCCTGGGCTGCTGAAATGAGCTTTAGAAAGGATTTACCTCAGAGTTTGGCTGGCCCATCCCATATAGAGCCATTTTGGAAACACGTCTGAAATTGGCTACTTTCATCTCCTTGGCTGTACTGAGCAGATCCGTTGCTAAAAAGTCACTGGCCACCTTTCAAAATTGAAGATATTATGTGCATAATGCGCATGCCTTTGTTTTAGGGAGAATCTGCTGAGCTACGGGAGGAAGAGGTCACAGTTCGTCTCTGATAAGAGCAGGGCTAGAAAATCTCATGTTAAAGAGATTCAGTCTATGCTGTTTTTGTTTATAGAAAGACTGGCATATCAGATATACTCAAGCAAGAAAAGGACTATTCAATGATAAAGTAAAAAAAACTATAACCTGGTGTATATGAACATATTTTAGTATAACTTTGTAATTTTTATCTGTTATTATATATAATCTCTGCGTCACCACAGCAAACACAGAATGCTCCTCTAAAGTTAGTGTGTAATTTCCCTTAGGCTGTATTTTAGATTTTCTATAACCATAAAATTGATGTTCTGAAAAAGTTCTGTGAATCAAAAATTGTTCGCCCTTACCAGAATTCGAATCCCATCAGTTATAAGGCTGACTGGTGCTGAGAGTTCAGAGCTATCCATGCTGGCCAGCAGTCTGTAGATCCAAGCGTTCATACACAGCCACTGACTGAAGCTCTGAGGAAATGCCTGTGGATACTACAGAGATGGGGAGAGACAGCAGATAATGGAAAAATGATTAAAATAATGGCATATACTGACAGAAATAACTGCTTTTAAATATAATCATATGGTAGCATTTAGTTTTGCAATACCTGATCATGAAGATACGCATTGAATACTAATAGGTACACATAGCGTTCAAGACTTTGCAGTGTTCTTTGCAGGAAGTAGCCTTTTGTGCTGCTTCCCTACAAAAAAAAAAAAAAAAAAAGTGAATGACACAAATGTGACCTTCATTTAAAGAAAAAAGCAAAAAGCAACTATTTTATAGCAGTTCAACAACTCTGACATACTTGAATCTGGTAATCTTCGGCAATGCCTTCAAGCTTTAGTTTGTTTTCATACACAGCATTTTTAATGTTATGCATCTCCGAGCACATGGCAACAGCATCATCAACCTATGGTACATATACATTAAAAATTCACTCAAAATGAGTTACGTAAAACCATTCATTCAATAAATCGTAATGTGGTCTAGGGTTTGTAAGACATAAAAGGCTCAATTTCTATTTACTTCTATTACTTTTGCAAATGAATACACTCTTGAAAGCAATTGGACTACTTCATGAACCGGGTTTTACAAACATCATTACACTCTAACCTCATCAAGGACTTGTTGACCCTTAGGTAGGCGACTGATTAGCAACTGAATCACTTGGAAATCCAATTTGTGTTCACTCTTCTGTATTTCTTGCCTGTGAAAGAGATGAAGAGTAAGTTGAACTTAAACAGAGAATGGACCTTAAAACACAATATTACCAGAGTAGAGTGTTATTAATTAAGCAATGCTCTTCTTTGAGAGAGTAAACAGTAGGCTAATTGAAATTGTACTGACAGTGTAGGTACCTGGGGCTCTTTGATGCCCCCTGCAGGTGATGGAAGACTAAGGCTCCCAGAATTAAGCCAAGATTGGTGCGTCCCACCCCCACCTGGCAGCTGAAGAGCAGTGCAGGCAGAGTTCTGGAGCTGTCCCGCATCAAAGAGAGGTTTGGGGTCTCCTGGTAGACACAAAGGTAGGTGAATTTGTAAAAGTATATTGTCCGAACTAAAGGAATCCAAGTGAATAACATAATGATGTAGCGCAATATACATGTCTGTATATGTTTCTGTAACATCAAACAAGAACACAAATTCATTTTTGGCTGTGTCAAACTCAAATAAAGGGAAATCAAGATAGAAAAAAAATCTTTCCTTTTTCTGATCATGAGCAGATACCTTAAGTAATTTTTCATGGTCTTGAGTAAACATTTATAACTTTTGACTGTTTTAATACGGTTTTCAAAGATTGATGTTACTGGTGACTGTGAAATATAAATATGGTTTGCTGGCTAGCGCTGGGTTTAAATTTCTGGGTTCTTGGGATGAATTATTGGTTCAGTGACACAAATCATCAGATATAAATAAACCAGAGCTCACATGGAGTTATTTTAAACTTAGAAAGTAGAGGGAGAAAAAAAAAAAATATAATATTCATGGAGATCTTACCCTGAGTATATTAACAAAGGCATCAAATGTCTCCTCCAGTGGTGCCTCTTCCATAGGGAGCGGCAATCTGTAATATCTAAATTCATCAAATTTTTATCATTAAACAATACACAGAACTAAAAGAATCTAAAAAGTAAGATTAGTTTTGATTCACATATGCATGTTTTTGTTCATCTATGGGCACTACTTTTTGCCAGATTTCAACAGATTTCTGCTATTTTTAAACAAAGATCAAAAAAGTGTCTTGGAAAGTTTTTCCCATGCCGTCATCATTTATTTTTGATACTGTTCAAATGCCTTTTATGTTTGGGGTCGATAAAATACTTTGATTTAGCAAGGATGCATTAATTTATCAAAAGTGACAGTAAAAACATTTATAATGTAACAACTGTATGCAACATTGTTAATAAGATGTTTTCTTGAGCAACACAAAGAATGATTTCTGAAAACTAATTTGACACTGGAGTAATGGCACCTGAAAATTCAGTTTTGCACACAGGAATAAACTTTTAAAATATATTAAAATAAAAACAGTTATTTGAAATTGTAGTTATATTTAACAATATTACATTTTATTGTATTTTTGATCATCAAAATGCAACCTTGGTGAGCATAAGAAATTTCTTTCAAAAACATAGCAATCCCAAACTTTTGAACAGTATTAGATTTTATTCTGTCATAAAATATGAGCAATTACCTGTGCAGTGGTTGACAGAAAAGTGGTCTTTTGTAGACCTCCTCAGTAACATGAATGTCCTCCTCTGACAGAATATGTACCTGCTGAGGTTCATCTTTAAAATGCTCAATGTCATTATAGACATAGAACATATTTTCACTCAGCTTGGCAAAGTCACACAACTGGAGAAGATATCAGAGAATTAAAACCAGACACTGAGCAGACACTATGACCTCTGTCAACATTTCACCATAAAAGGATGGTAAGCGATCCTCCTCATACAACTTATTCTGCTCTATAACAGACCTCTTTCCGGATGGAGAGCTCTATTTGCTCTGCGCTGAGCTCTCTGTCTAGGTCATGCAGGTTCTCATGGAGGTTCTCTCTTGCTCTGGGAGTGTACGGAATAAAGTCTCCATCTGAGCGGAAGAAGACCACTGGTTCCTCCCTCAAACAGATGAAAATCACCTCCTGTTCAAACAGCAATTAACCTGATCATTATTTGAAGGTCTATCTGCAGAACATATGGTAGTCAAGGTGGTTAAGACCTCTGAGTTGGGACAGATGAAAATCACCATTTTACAGGATACTACAGACATTTGATTGTTACTTCACATGCTACACTCTTAAAAATAAAGGTTCTTTATTGGCATTAATGGTTCCATGGTTCCTTTCTTTAGATTTTTAAATTGTTCTTCACACTGAGAAAAATGGTTCTTAACGGTTCATTGAAAGGTTCTTTGGTAAACCCAAAATGGTTTTTTATGGCATTGCTGTAAATAATTTTTAAGAGTGTAGGTCAGTTTTATGCTACATAACATATTATCTAACATATCTAATGGTTCTTACAGGAAAAAAAATAAATAAATAATGGGACCCCAAAGTAAACTGTATTCATGGAAAGTGCCTCACTGCCTTTCATCCTACTGGACAAGGACAAGGCGCACTCACTGACCTCACAGCCGTCAATCTGCAATCTCTGGAGGACCTGTTTGAAACCATTCAGGCTAGGTTGGCCCATTCCAAACAGGGGGTAGTTTCCCTTGACCTTGCGGAAGTTGGGGGCCCCGTGACTTTTTGTAGAATTTAAGACATCAGCTCTATTGTTTACATCCTGTACCATAAAAAACTCCCCCTGGACAATATAAAAGCAAGTCATAAAACTTATTTCAACGTAAATGACAAGAAATTTCCATCATTGATCTACATTTCCTGCTCATTAATACATTTTCCATTACAACTCCAGGCTTTTTAAAGTATTAAGCTCTAAATATTTAGTTTAAATCTCAAAAGGTGAAACATACCAGCACTAGGTAGTGCTCCGGCAACAGGTCAGATATCCTTCCCATTGAGTAGTTAGCAGATTGGATCTTGTCATGAATCTGAAACTCTTCCCTGCAGTTGTTTCTGTATAGAGACAACAATCATAACATCTATCAAACTGTCATATATTTAAAAACCCACAATTGGACAAAATAGTTTGTCTTTTCCTTTAAAGGGACAGTTCACCCAAAAATGAAAATTCTGTCATCATTTACTCACCCTCTGCTAGTTATAAACCTGCATGAGTTTCTTTATTCTGTTCAGCACAAAAGATGGTAACCAAATGGTTGATGGTAGCCACTGACTTACATAGTATTTTTTCATACTATGGAAGTCAATGGCTACCAGGAACTGTTTGTTAACTAACATTCTTTAAAATATCTTCTTTTGTGTTCAACAGAAGAAAGAAACTCATGTAGGTTTGGAACAACTTGATGGTGAGTAAACATAGACAGAATTTTCATTTTTGGGTGAACTGTCCCTTTAAGTCAAAGTGAAGTTGTTGACGGTATCTACAATAGTTTTCGCTCAAATAGTAACACACAGGTGTGACATTTTGTGCATATGAGGGCCCTTACAGCCAGTTTTAGAAAGCATCATGTTGCACTTGTCACTTACGTGATGACAACAGGGGCCACCTTGTTTGTGATGATGGACTTCGCCTTGCTGTTGCGAATGTTCACCGACTGTAGTGAGCGTCTGTGCTCAGCCATGCCGTTCCCTTGGTGATCAGCCTGGTGTGTAGGTGCAAACGGAGCAGCCTGGGAAGTTGCACTGGCACTCGTACCCATAATCTGCACAGAGCTGGAATGAGAATTTATACTGTGACTAATATAAAGTAAACAGACAGACATGTTAGTCATTTTACATAGGGTTATTTCTAACATTTGCACTTTTTAAAGAGCCAGACGCACTTTGTGATGCAAGACCACAAAGATTCAATTTCCTGGAACCCCAACACATGTAATGCACTACAAAACCCCCTAATAAACACATTATTGAAGATTTGAATGTGTTCAGACCCAAAAGTAAATCAGACATCAAATTTGAATCTGCATAGCATATCTGTCATATTTGATTGTTAAAAGAATGGCTTACGGTCTCACAGCTGTGCCGCGTGTGTTCACATCCTTTGGTTTTTGCATCTTAGTTTCAGCAAGGGTTCAGGTCTCTCTTTAAGTGCAAATCCTGTCAACATGAACTCGGTTTCCTGTTGCTAACCGAATCTTAATTTAAAAAGCCTTTTGTTTTAACTCCAACCACCACCGAAGTTTTGCTAATCTTTTTTCTTCTCTTTCTTGCTCAGTGCCTCTTTGGTTCTCTTCTCACAGTGACAGGATAGCCGTTCCAACCCTTCTGGGGGCCATCCATGAAGAAATGCATTACATCTGGCAACCAGACGACAGTGTGGGTGGCTCCAGACATTCACAGGGACAGCCCATGCAAAGGCCATGACGGAGACATTACAGAAAGCCAAAAGTGAGAGAAAGTGCAAGATGAAAGATTTCTGATGCCTTTACATCTACCGAAATCTGAAAGTGTTTGATGTCAGAATCATGAAGCCAAACGAATTTCCTGCATGTACTGCAGCGATAATGCAGTTAATTAAACAAATCCTGTTTTTTCCCCTCCTCTTTCATAAGATCAAGTTTGTGCCAGAGAGATATCACTGGGAAATATATGATAGCTCTGTGAATGTCATTAAGACATTCCTGCCTTATGTTTATATAACTGGCTGGTCTATTGAAAGTTTGGGATACTGAGTCGCTGGCACCAAGAGCAATGCTTCCCTTTTCAGGGGCTTGATTTAAATTCCAGTTGTGTCTGAGTATCACGGTCACAGAACAAAAAACAACAACAACAAAAAATCTCTAAATATGGATAGGAAAGGCATTTGTACAATGCTGCACAGATCAGTGCACAGATATGCAGTGAGTGGGAGTGAACAGTGATTGGCACATCCTCGTTCTTGCTAAGAAATGAGGATTTTAAATACGATCACAGTGTTTTGTTCATGTGTGTTAGGCTTTCAATCAACATCACAATCAGAATTTGAAAATACTGAAACAATGATCATAAGAGGCCGTGTAACACATACACACACTGCAACACGGTTTTTAAAAATGCATGGTGCCCTAAAATAAAATAAAACAAATCAAGATTTTCTCTGAACCACTAATAACCTTTTCTAATAATAAAACCTTTTTATTTTATTATACTAAATAAATGTTAACCTATTGTAAATTTTAATTTCTTTATTAGGGGATTTAGGCTTCTGTGGTAACTGTATTCGTTAAATGATGTCTTCATTTGTTTCTTACTTTGACCATTAATAAAATGAACTACAGAATACTTGGAAATAAAGAATATTTTCAGTGAATCTTTCTGCATATTACATTGATATGCCAGGAGGTGGCGAGTGACTTGCATTGAATCATTCACTCAACCGATTCGTTCAAAACACTGATTCATTTAGACACTCCACTATTAATCTGTGGCTTCTTTGGAACTGATTTTGTTGTTCGTTTGGGAGTAAAAAAAATAAATAAATAAATAATAATAATAATAATAATAATAACTGGCAATATACTTTACAATATACTGGCAAGTTACTTTAACTTTATTAAACTGTTGTATAAAATCACTATTTACAATATCCAATTCTCTATTTATTTTGTTTCACAATGCTCTGAGAGTTCATGTAAATCAACTCTCATGTAGTACACTTAGTAAGTACACTTGCCCACTAGCATTTCACAGGATGCTGACTGATAAGACCAGAATCAAACTTAGCTATGCCAAGCACAGTTTAAGACAAAATTACATAGCCTAATTGAACACTTAATAGAGCACATGTTTCTGAAGCCAAGACAAGGTAACAGGGGAAGTAAATATCATAAAAGTTTCCTCACCTGGCTACCCGCTCTCTCAGACACCTGTCAGGACTTTTAGACATTTTGGAGACAATTAAAGGTAGAAGAAAGACCAAGTCCATTTAACACTCATCTTGAGTCCTGTCCCTCACATGTCCAAAGACATGCAGTCAGGTGTCAATCCAGCAGAGGAGTCTCAACAGACAGCAGTGCAGATGGATAACCCAGAGGGAGGAGAGAATAGACAGCTCCTTCAGCTGCCTCTTTCACTGGCAATAAATGTTATGGGAGAGGACAGGCACGTGCACACATAGACATAAATGGGGGCTTGAGCACCCGCCTTTTTTCTTCCTCTAGAGCAAGTGCCCTTTTTTTCTGGGGTGTTTTTTGTTTTTTTAAATAAATGAATATATGTATATATGTGTGCGTGCATGTGTTTCTGTTTACGCACAGCTTTCCCTGTCAAACAAATAAAAAATCAAAATATCAGGTCGGGTCGGGAAACGTTGAGACTTTCTCCCCTCCGCGTCTCTGCAGCACAGCAGTGTAGCGCACATTGATCTGCGCATGCGCATCACAGGCAGAGCCCTCCCTCTCCAGTTGTGCTTATCTTGGTGTGGAGGTGAGTGGTGATGAACAACAGACTAAGCTACCTGTGCCTCGAATTTACAGCTAATTATCCAAAAGACAAAAGGCAATTATAGTTCATTTGTCTTGCTAACATCCATGACTCATGAGAACTACCATGTAAGTTAGCTAAATTTTAGCTAAGGCAATAGGAAGTCTAGTAGGTTAGACGGGTGCGCCTTCTTTCACTGCATGATTCAGTTTATTAAAATGCATTTAGAATGATCACAAAATTCAAGATATGGGGGCAGAAATGTATATATTTATATAATTTCATATAGTTAATCAGTATCACGCAAAGACTGAAGTTTTTCCACCAAAAAGCAGCATGATTACAAATGTGATATTGATTTTATAAAGCAGTTCAATAAACAAGAATTTAATATTAAGACACTTATGTTTTAGACACAATATTGACTGTTTTTGATCTATTTCGCCAACAAATATAATTCCAATTTGCGTCTCTGAGCAACACGAGATGTTTTGTTCCTGAATGAATCAACCTTTTAAATGATTCGGTTCAGTCGCAATGACTCACTTATTAACAGTGACTTGCTGCCACCTACTGACAGTTTTAATTTCACATTTAAAGTATCTTTTCATTTTTTAAATAATTTCAAATATCAGTATTCAACGTTTTATGTTTAAAATATCAAAACAGTATTAATTCATTTGTAACTGCAGGTTAAATACATTCATGTCCTGCATTAAACAGTGTGTAAATGCATCTAAATGCCACTTCTAATAAATGCATCTAAATGCCACTTCTAATGCAGCTTCTGTGTTTCCTCTGCATTACAAAGCTTTTGTCAATAATGATTTAATTTGCTTGGTAACAGCCCAAATGACTTATTCTAATTGACTGATTCAATTTAAGAATTTAACTGAAAAGACGATGCACACCTTTAGAAAAAAAAATGGCTTTATAAAGGTAAAAATGGCCACAAAATCAATTTAAACTTATTGGAAATGATTAATTTCTATCACTGCTGTGAACTGATCACCACACAGAATATGAAGAATATCAAAAACTTTAGGAGTCAGCTGTCCACGGTAGTCCTTAATATATCAGCACAATAACACACTCAGCAAATGTCATCTAATTATCGTTATCGATAAAATCCCAGAAAATATTGAGATATATTTTTTGTCAATATCGCACACCCCTAATATCTTTAACGTTTGTTTTTTTTTAGAAATAAATAAAATAAAATAAATATGAGAAGTGCCCTTTTTTCCACTTGAGCCCCTGCCTCTCAAAATGTATGTGCACGTCCCTGGGAGAGGAGGATGTCGGTGGGTATATTCTCATCTTTTAACCAATCAGTAACAGCTCCATCTCTCAGCAACTGTGCTGCAGACATGCCTGAAATGTTGAAAAGCCTGCGATGTAGGGGGCAGAGTATGAATAAGCTGACACTAATAAGTTTAAACAGTACGATCTTAATAATATTCTGGGTTGGACTTGATTTTCCTGTAATGGTGCTAGTTAATCGCAACGTCTCAACATCAAGTTGTTGCATTTTGCAGAGGGTAATATTGCTCACTGACGGCCAAGTTCTTAATTTTCACTAATGCCAGTGTGTCGAATGTCTTTCATTGCATTGAAAACAGCCTCCGCTTGAACTGTGAAGTGGACACATTGCGTTGCCATGAGTTTCCAAGCAACCAAGCTCTCTTCACATGCATTCATCTACTGTAATCTAGCTACAGACAAGAAAATAAACATTGAGAACTCCCGCTTTGGTATAAAACAGTTTAACATTTACAAAACCAGAGCCAAAACTAACTTACAGAGGACCAAAATCTTTTTTTCGATTTTGCATTCATAAAACGTAGAGCTGCCTGGTACACTGCTCCATCTAGCGGCAAAAGCTAGTATTTCAAACATATTGTTTATATAACATTCAAGCATATTGAAATGCACAAGCATTTGGCAGAGAAGACAAACAGACAAGTTGATATCAAGGTACTTTTATTGATCTTGCTGTAACAGTGTCCACTGGCATTGGCATTTCATTAAAATTAAATTTGTCAGGGTCTCAAAGAAGAAAGAAAATACAATTTCCAATTTCTGCCACATTAGATAAAACTTTCAACCTAAATCCCATCAAACAGAGAGCTAAATGCATTTCTGAAAGTTTGTGAGACCTGGGGAAAGTATGAAGAAAAAGTAATCAGCGATCTTTTTTTAGAGAAAAATAATAATAAAAAGCAACTAAACGTCTATACTTCAGAGTTGAAACAAGCTGGGATTTGACAAATCTAATACAGAAGGCCAGTATTTCAACTTCCCTTTACTGTAAATCATTATTATTTGAATATGACTTAGACAAGAGTCTATAAATCAAACCGGAAATGAAAATGTGCATCTAATTGTCAAAGATTTCACCAGTATTGAATATTTTATAGAAAGTTAACTGCAACCGATCAAAGTCGAACCTAAACCGTGTTTATTTTTAACCCGTCCATTACTTTTACAAATATTACACTGCTGTATCTGCAAATCTTTCCATCTCTGTAAGAAAGTAAATAATAAACATGTTTCCAAAAATATAATGTTTCCTAGTAAAACATAGCAATATCTTGATTTTATCCTCAACTTGAAAGTTGGAAAGAAATCAAACAGAAAGCTACTGATCCTGTATTTAAGGTATGAAAGGGAATTGTATTTGACACAGCTGCTCAGCTTAATAAAGTAAGGCATGGATACAGAGGCTAAGCACAAGAGATCACTGTGAGAGAGAGAGAGAAAAAAATTCTGTGCTTCAGAGAATGACCGGAGCACAGAACGAGACAATTAAAAGTCATGAGAATAAGTCTTATCCTCTTTAAGTCACTTTGTTTGGATAATCTCTTTGTTTAATTCTATTTCAATATTAATCAAGCCTTCTCGCCTTCCACAAGATTTGGCATCCCAAAAAAACTCAACATATAAATGATCTGTGAACTAAAGACTAAAAAGCAGACCAAAAGAACATGCATAGAAGAGCATTGGAAAGATTCAATTCAAGTTTAAGATGTCTGATCTGAATCAAAATATGAACGTCTGGTCACTACAAAACTATCCATCTTTCAAAGGATTGTTCACATTGTGTGGCTGTGAGACAGACAATAGTAAAATGACAAACACTTCAGTGCTTTCCTACCTTTGATTTGATAATCAAGGTTTGTAAGGATTGTAGTAATCGGAAAGTGACAGTAGATGTCACAGCTGATATTAGTTAAATATTCACCGTGCTATTTCTCCCATGAACGGAGCCATAAGATGTGTACTTGTTAGGTACATAATGCAAGTGCTTCCTGAGACCAGCTCTCTTTTTGTCATCGTTTCATAAAGTATATTAAATCCTTGATTAGTCCAACGGTACTTGGTATTGTCTACCTTTAACCAGACGATGTGAATTAAGAGCTGATGTTAACATTTCAAGTGTCTTGCCATGCAAAGGTAGGTACAAATCACACAGTAAGCAGGACAAATCTGAACGGAAACATTCTCTCTGACCGAAGGTAACAGTTTGGTCTTTCAAAATTGCAATCAAATGTTATTACTTAAAATTAACCAGCTAAAAGGGCGAAAGGAAATTAGAAGACTACAGACTGAAATGCTGAAATTCTGGGGTAGTTCTAAATAAAACTAGAAAATTTGTTTGGCATCGTAATCCTACAAAAATTCAACTGAGTAATTAAGGTCTGTGGTCTGTTTTTGGGCAATTCTATAAAACAATTTTTCTGAGCTGAACAAATACCTGAAAGTAAAAATCTAGAAAAAAGTCAACTGTTTTAACTGATATAAAAAGTCCTGGAATGAATACGGAATCCTTTCATTTTTTTTTTTAATTAAAAGTATGATGATAATCCTGCTATCCCTTTTAATAAAATTAGAAAAAAAAATCCAGTAATTGTTTTGGATGGGGAAAAAAAGATCTTCCATTTGGGAGGACATGTACATACAGATAACTGCATTTCCTGACTTGAGTTTTGTTGTGCCAAATTCTGACCCCCGCCAGATTACTACCCCCCTAGTATTGGTAGGTTAAGGGTTAGGTGTGATGTGAACCAAGCAGACTGCATTAAGGGTATCAACTGGAACAGTGTACTCTGATCTATCAGCAGTGAATCTCTGATGGCTGATTTGTTTATGAGTCTATTACGGTAAATTTGTAACATATCCGGGCACTTACGATACAAAATTTTTCCCTTGCTCTGTGACTTAAGCAAGTACAGCTGATGGCTGCCCTGAAACCTAAACAAAAAGAGCTCAACAGGCTCCCAGGTTAACTTTCAGGGCTCCAGCAGCCCCACTGGGCAAACGTTTAGTCATTTATCCCCATGATTATGCAGCACCCAGCAGCTAGAGAGAGCTAAAGGAGAGGGCTCACAAAATTGGTTTCTACAAGCCAAGCCACTGGCACACAGGTACCAGGTAATTAATCATTCTTCACGTTGGTTCCTCATCTTTAGATGTCCATCTCAAACTGAGCATCTTCACCTGAAACACACAGACAAAAAACAAACAATCATGGACGACAATTAAAAGAGAATAGTATGAGTGAACACTAGTCTAACCCTAGTCAACCAGACCCATTACTGTTTGTGTACATAAGATGAATGAGCACAAAGCAGGGAAGTTCCAGTAAAAACATTTCCAGTTTGGTCAGTTTTAAGACTAACCTTGCCCTGGCTTGGCATCATGGTTGTTGATGTTGTTAGCCTCATTCCTCTTGTTTTCATTCAGGACGTTCTTGCTTGTCACTCCTGGGATAACTGGCAGGTGTGCTGGTGGGGTCTGGGCGATGGGTGAGTTACGCCGGTCTAACAGGAACTTGCGATCATAGATTATTCGGGTTCCTGCATTGTCATAATAAACAGTGTTATAAAGCTGGTTTTATTACATAACTACCAGCATGCATAAAATTTCATAATCCTGAAGCAATCTGACATTTCCTTTAGTGTTACAAGGAAGAAAACAAGTCACACTGGGTTGAAAACAACATGGGAATGAGTAAATCATGACAATTGAGTGAACTTTGCCTTTTATGATAATCATCTGCCTTTAAAAAGTGAAACAGATGTTACTATGGCACATTTTAAAAGACTAATATCAATGGTCGCAACAAACAATAATAAAATTAAGTAATAATTGACAGCAATCAAGACACTCAGTAGGGTGTTTACTGCTACATGTGCTGTTCTCTGTATCTGTTTAATCTAATCTAATGCATTCCTTTGTTCTGTTCTATTCTGTCCATCAGTCACTGCGGACCAATCATGTTGATCAGAGAGACGCACAGGCGGCGCTGTTTTTGTTTTGAACTATATGGCTGTGTCTCAAAACCACAGGAAGCAGCCTTCCTAGGCAACATGTTTTGGTCATCGTCGATTAAAACGTCTCGACGTTTTGAGCATAATCAGACTGTCTACATTATGCAAGCTAACTAAACAGTCTGCAAGCTAACTAAACGTTCCTACGACCCCTAAAAATACTGTCTAAGCAGGTTGAACACTAGGTTTTGAGACACAGCCTTTTATGTGGTTACGGCTTCCTGGCCAACACAGGCCACCCTCTAACATTAGACGGTCTCCACCCAAACAACAGGCAAACGGCTGCAGATATAAGCCTGGGTTATTACCCCCCGGGGTGGTGGAGAATAAAGTGCCTCCAGGAGTGGTGCAATAGTCGTGAGGTAGCTGCGTTGAGTCGTTGATCAGCACCGTCCTGGTCGGGATGGCCCTGCTCTCACTAAGCTGACGACTGGACGACATTGCACTTGCTTCGGGTGCTAATCAGAGTCGAGCGACAAGTTTTCCCGATGGAAGGTAAAATCCTCGGGCCCTTTTCCCTCGTTTCTTATCGCTTTCCCAAGGCTTTCTTAACGTTCAGCTCGTCCTCCCAGCCGTCAGCACCGACCCCTCCCTCCGCCAGGCAGGAAGCGAAGAGCGCTAGGAGGATATGACGTCAACGGAGAATTACGTCGAACAAACGCCCACTCCGCGAAACGTCATCATCATATTTATTTTAATCTTTAATATTCCGCGAGGAAAGATGGCTAGATGGTAGAAAGTATAAATAATAGAATTATATATATTTATTAGAAAATAAAGGTAACGAGAGCGTAAGAATATAATATAGCGAATAAACATATTCTGTACGCTTCAGATTATATATAATGAATAATTAATAATTTTCAAATGTTTTAGAAAGAAATCTCTTATGCTCACCAAGACTGCATTTATTTGATAAGAATGCAGGAAAAACAGTAAAATATTATATATTATATATAAATATTACTTTATATTATAATAATATATTATTATACAATGTTATTTGAATTTTCAGCAGCCAGTCTTGAGTGTCACGCGATCCTTCAGAAATCATTCTAATTTGATGATTTGTTGCTCAAGAAATGTTCAAGAATTTTTTATTTTTTTTTCTCCCTTGCTTAATATATTGTATAATATCTGGATTTGGGCACTTGGGTAGGGACAGTCGGTTAGATTGAGAGAACACCTTGCTGACCAGATAAAACAGGTGAACTGTTTAGAAAATAAAGGTAAGACTTGGCCAGGCTGTAAAACCAACTCAAACCAGCCAAGAGCAGAAAAAAACAGCTTAGACTTTAGGTGCAAATATGCAAAGCTGTCTTAGTTTGAACACATTAAAAGTAACCGCATTTCAAAGTGTGATATTTCATATTTCCTTTCACAAGATCTTCTAGCGCTGTCTATCACTGCCGATTCACAAATCAGACGCACTATGAAAAGGTTACGTCTTTTGCGCACTTCAGTCTCTGCGCATGCGCGATTTCCTCTAGCGCGTCGCTGCTGCTGTCCGGAATCAATACACAGAGCGCACAAAATGAGTTTCTCCACTGAAGAAAGAGGAAACCCTAACACTTTGAGTTATAGGATTTATTTCAGTAAGTATGAATTCTGTTCTTCGGGGATTGGTGATGAGAAGTTTGTACGGTCAGGAGAGATCATTGATTTAAGATGAAAGGGGCTGGGCCGCAAGTCCCACGTGTCGCTTTTCCTCGCGTCATTTATGACCTAAAACCTAATCAAATTAATACATTTAATGATGTTACGAATTAAGTTGATATTCGATACATAAAGTTTATTGTAATGTCTGATTAACTGTAGATTTGTGCAAAGTTATTCTCAGTTTGAAGGAAGTAAACCTGTTAAAACCGGTTACATAGTAAAAACCGAAAGTCCCAAAAATGATAATATTTTCTTATTACTGACAGTGCAACATCGCAAACGATGTTATTTTTGTTTGCACTGTTGGTATAACCTAAGCTCATTAAAATGTGTAAATGAAGGACGGGTAAATATAGGGTTGCTCACTGCAGCACTCCGCTGCTTTTTACAAATTTTCATAGAATATCTTTTTTTTCTGTTATACTGTCTGAATTGTTTAAAATGATTTCGGATGAATAAAATATGAATTTACTAAAGCAGATATACTGGGCTATTTTCCACAAAATTGGGTGTGCTTTGTTTATTTTAGTTGCCAACTGTGCATTAGACCTCGATATATACAGGTGCATCTCAATAAATTAGAATGGCATGGAAAAGTTCATTTATTTCAGTAATTCAACTCAAATTGTGAAACTCGTGTATTAAATAAATTCAATGCACACAGACTGAAGTAGTTTAAGTCTTTGGTTCTTTTAATTGTGATGATTTTGGCTCACATTTAACAAAAACCCACCAATTCACTATCTCAACAAATTAGAATAAGGTTACATGCCAATCAGCAAATCAACTCAAAACACCTGCAAAGGTTTCCTGAGCCTTCAAAATGGTCTCTCAGTTTGGTTCACTAGGCTACACAATCATGGGGAAGACTGCTGATCTGACAGTTGTCCAGAAGACAATCACTGACACTCTTCACAAGGAGGGTAAGCTACAAACATTCATTGCCAAAGAAGCTGGCTGTTCACAGAGTGCTGTATCCAAGCATGTTAACAGAAAGTTGAGTGGAAGGAAAAAGTGTGGAAGAAAAAGATGCACAACCAACCGAGAGAACCGCAGCCTTATGAGGATTGTCAAGCAAAATCGATTCAAGAATTTGGGTGAACTTCACAAGGAATGGACTGAGACTGGGGTCAAGGCATCAAGAGCCACCTACAGTTGTTGTATTCCTCTTGTTAAGCCACTCTTGAACCACAGACAACGTCAGAGGCGTCTTATCTGGGCTAAGGAGGAGAAGAACTGGACTGTTGCCCGGTGGTCTAAAGTCCTTTTTTCAGATGAGAGCAAGTTTTGTATTTCATTTGGAAACCAAGGTCCTAGAGTCTGGAGGAAGGGTGGAGAAGCTCATAGCCCAAGCTGCTTGAAGTCCAGTGTTAAGTTTCCACAGTCTGTGATGATTTGGGGTGCAATGTCATCTGCTGGTGTTGGTCCATTGTGTTTTTTGAAAACCAAAGTCACTGCACCCGTTTACCAAGAAATTTTGGAGCACTTCATGCCTCCTTCTGCTGACCAGCTTTTTAAAGATGCTGATTTCATTTTCCAGCAGGATTTGGCACCTGCCCACACTGCCAAAAGCACCAAAAGTTGGTTAAATGACCATGGTGTTGGTGTGCTTGACTGGCCAGCAAACTCACCAGACCTGAACCCCATAGAGAATCTATGGAGTATTGTCAAGAGGAAAATGAAAAACAAGAAACCAAAAAATACAGATGAGCTGAAGGCCACTGTCAAAGAAACCTGGGCTTCCATACCACCTCAGCAGTGCCACAAACTGATCACCTCCATGCCACGCTGAATTGAGGCAGTAATTAAAGCAAAAGGAGCTCCTACCAAGTATTGCGTACATATACAGTAAATGAACATACTTTCTAGAAGCCCAACAATTCACTAAAAATGTTTTTTTTTTTTTTTTATTGGTCTTATGAAGTATTCTAATTTGTTGAGATAGTGAATTGGTGGGTTTTTGTTAAACGTGAGCCAAAATCATCACAATTTACAAGAACCAAAGACTTAAACTACTTCAGTCTGTGTGCACTGAATTTAATACACTAGTTTCACAATTTGAGTTGAATTACTGAAATAAATGAACTTTTCCACGGCATTCTAATTTGAGATGCACCTGTAGATATATATACACACACGGCAAGATCATTATTAACTTGTGCTGTGTAACGCAATAATTATGTTCAACATATACATTCTGTCATCACTAATGCATCAAACCTGACTTTCTTCTTTGGAACACCTAGTGAGAAGTTGTGCAGAATATCTCAGCTTTCTTTGAACATGAATAGTGGTGTGATAAATTCTGTTATGTTTTGGGTTATATGATATGCTTCATAAAAGTCCATAAATGCACCCATAATATACAGTTTAATAAAGATTAAGTGCCTGGGCTTGACCATAACACATTTCTGAACGTCTGATATACTCTTATAGAAATACTTCCTTCACACAGATATATTCATTTATATATTCAAATATCACACAGATATATTAATTTTTTTCTTACTTTGAAAAATAAAAACTAGGGGAAAAAAGCTCATTGTATGTTATGTATCAATATCAACATAAACAACAAAGGACATGGGATTTTTTATTCAGCTATTTTTATTTGTGCCTTAATATGGAAATCAGGTGCTCAGCCAGGTTTTAAGTGATCAGATAACACTGATCACATAAAATCAGGATCAGCTTCCTTTTTGAAATGTTTATTTGTACAGAAATATATTATGCAATTCAAACTTTTTTTTTTTTTTTTTAACCAGAGAACTCAGATGGAAAGTACATTTCACCATTCCATGATATACCTATGTATGCAGATGAAGCTCAGGTACAGTATGTTATTTTAATATGTTCTTAGTTTCTCTTCTCGTAGTCTCAGTGTAGATCCCCCTCCCTTATGGGACCCCTTTGGCAGTGAACGGCCATTTCACAATCCAGCACAGTGTATATCAGCTCTTTATCGGGTGAAGGGACTTGGTCTGTAAGAGGAGTGATCTTTACTCTTTCAGTAGTGTCATCTTAAATCGTTCAATACTTTGGACTGTTCTGATATCTTACCTGTGTAAAATCTTGATTAATCATTCTCATGGCTTTACATTAATTATTTTAATAATATGAAGGTTAAAATTATGGGAATGTCACATTTAGGCTTAGTAAAATTGTTCCCTTTTTTTAGAAAAATATCTTTTTTTTTTTTTTTCTCTGTAGAACATTTTCCACATGGTTGTTGAAGTACCACGATGGACAAATGCAAAAATGGAGGTAAAGTATGACCATCAGTACAAAACTACACCACTTGCAGTATAACAGAATAAAACAATAGAATATAGGACTTTTTAACAGGCTATTTATTTTGCAAGGTCATATATTTACACAATTAAAACATGAATGGTGACAGTACAGTTAAAGGAAAAAGACTTTTAACCTACATTATGTGGTGGGTTGTGTATTGACATTTAAACAAAATGATGACTCATCAACTATTTGGTGTTTGTATGTATAACATTATGGTTTACTTTTCAGATTGCTACAAAAGACCCACTGAACCCCATTAAGCAAGATGTGAAGAAGGGCAATTTGCGCTACGTGGCCAATGTTTTCCCCCACAAAGGCTATATTTGGAATTATGGAGCAATACCTCAAGTAATCTTTAAATCAGCACTGATCACACATTAAACACAAAGAATATAACAGACAGAAGGTAGACACAAATGACACTACAAACTACCAACTGCTTCAGTTTCTGGAATCAGTTAACTTTTTAAACCACTACTGTTCAAAAATTTGGGGTCAGTAATATTTCTTTTAATGCTTTTGAAAGAAACCTCTTATGCTCGCCAAGGCTGCATTTATTTGATCAAAAATACAGTAGAATATTATGATATATTACCATTTTTAAAAACTGTTGTCTTATTTAATATATTTTAAAATGTTATTTATTTCTGTGATGGCAAAGCTGAATTTTCAGCAGCCATTTCTCCATATTTCTCCATTCTAATATGCTGATTTGCTGCTCAAGAAACATTCATCTTTTATAACATTATAAATGTTGTGATGGTCACGTAAGTGTTAATTTGTTTAAAAATCGACTCCATTTATCGACTCCAAACTTTTGAATTTCAGTTTATATGCATTCCAGCTTCATGAACAGAACTTTAAACTGATTCTTTTAGTAATACATGCCTTTAGTATGGCTTGTCAATAGGAAAATACGATTGTACAGATTTTCCTTCATTGCAGGAGAAATACATTTATTCCAGGGCACTGCATTCCAGTGATCTTGGTGGAGACAGTTTAGCATTTTTAAAAACCTTTCTTGTAGATGTGAATTGCATGTGCCATTGTCTTTTTTTGCCCTCAATTTTACAACGACTTTCTTTAAATCTTTTCTGACAGACTTGGGAAGACCCTGGGCACAAAGACAATGACACAGGGTGCTGTGGTGACAATGACCCAATCGATGTCTGTGAAATTGGAAACAAGGTATACATATCAGTGTTTGTCTTATTCTATGAAATAAAGCCAAATTTATAAAGCAAGCTGTCATATGTGCAGCTACAGTTGGATTAGATAAACAAACCCCACAATGCTTGATCTTCACAGGTGTGCTGTCGTGGAGATGTTATCAAAGTGAAAGTGCTGGGTGTTTTAGCTATGATTGATGAAGGTGAAACTGATTGGAAAGTCATTGCAATCAACGTTGATGACCCTGAGGCAAAGGACTTGAACAGTAAGTAACACTCGTTGCTTTCCACTTGACTTAGAAGAGAGACACATATGTAATTATCATTTTTCTGGTGTGAAATATAGACATTGGTGACGTGAAGCGACTCAAGCCTGGCTACCTTGAGGCCACAGTTAACTGGTTCAGGAGGTACAAAGTACCTGATGGGAAACCTGAAAACCAGTTTGCATTCAACGGAGAGTTCAAAGACAAGGTGTGTAGTTCAGAAAGTTGTTGTAAACAAGCTTTAATTTCTGATTGGTCATATTTGTCAAAAGTATGCTACATTTATTCTAGAACTTTGCTATTGATACAATCAAAGCCACACATGGCTTCTGGAAGGCACTGATCTCACAACAAACCAATGCTGGAGAACTAAACTGGTAAGGGAATGTTTCTTCAGTGGTCTGCGTTTGTTTGCTCATTTTGCATAGCATTTTATTTCAGCTCTGACGGTTTGCACTTTCATTTTCAATCACTACAGATAACCTGTTGTAGACATGGTTTACTGCTGGAACACATCAACATAATATAAAATATAAAATAATTTTCTTTGCTCACCCCCCCATCCCCTATTTAACATAAGTCATGTTGCTTTTTTCTCTTTTACTGCGCAGCAAGAACACGTGTGTCTCAGAGGGAGACAGTCCATTCTGCTGTTCGGCAGATGAAGCCAAAGCAGTTGTTGATGGAGTAAGAACTTTGTTTTTGCTTTCAATTAATTTATTCACGGTTTTATTAATTGTATATACAGATGACTATCAGTAATAGTGGTTCCTTATGACAAGTAAGACTTCACTAATGTGGTAACTGAAACTAATTTTTCTTTTCATTTTTCAGTCTTGCCCATGTGGAGAAGCTAGTCTAGTTCCAAGCTCAGGTTTGATTTTAGTTTTCTTCTCTTTTTTTATTTATTTATTTATTTTACAGTGAAACATCAGATCTGTCCATTTTTAAAAAATATTTTTACTGTTACTTATCTATGGAAGCCCGTTTCCGCAACTTTAAGAAAGAAATATAATTCTGTCGGTCATAATAATGAGATACTTTTTCATAATTATGACTTAGTATCTCGTTATATTGAGAAACTTTCTCGTAATAATGACTTAGTTTCTCATTATTATGACTTCGTTTCTCATAATAATGAGAAACTTTCTCGTAATGAGAGAATTTCTCGTAATGGCTTAGTTTCTCATAATAATGACTTAGTATCTCGTTATATTGAGAAACTTTCTCGTAATAATGACTTAGTTTCTCATTATTATGACTTCGTTTCTTCGTTTCTGACATTAAATAACGATTTCAGATAAATTATCTGCATGTATTTGTAATGGCTTTCATTTCTTCATAAAATGCGTGTGATTTTTGTTGGAATATATTCCTCTATACCTGAAGCCATGAACTTTGTCTTGCAGAGTAACTTGTTGGTAAATGCTACAAATTAACAAAAGACTTCATGTAGATAATTTATCTGAAATCGTTATTTAATGACAGATTATATAATTATTATACAGCTTTAGATTACAGAACAAGCAATGTTTGCGGTGTTCCTGCATGGCTTTGACCAGCAGATGTCGCTAGCGTGCCGTCACTCTTGCGTTGCGCATGCGTACATGAAGTCTTTTTTTTTCTGAGTAAGTCATTATTTCGAGAAAATAAGTCATTATTACGAGAAAGTTTCTCATTGTTATGATTTAACATCTGAAATAACGAGAAACTTTCTCATTATTATGATTTAACATCTCGAAATAATGAGAAACTTTCTCGTAATGACTTATTTTCTCGAAATAATGACTTAGAAAAAAAAAAGACTTCACGTACGCATGCGCAACGCAAGAGTGACGGCACGCTAGCGACATCTGCTGGTCAAAGCCATGCAGGAACACCGCAAACATTGCTTGTTCTGTAATCTAAAGCTGTATAATAATTATATAATCTGTCATTAAATAACGATTTCAGATAAATTATCTACATGAAGTCTTTTGTTAATTTGTAGCATTTACCAACAAGTTACTCTGCAAGACAAAGTTCATGGCTTCAGGTATAGAGGAATATATTCCAACAAAAATCACACGCATTTTATGAAGAAGTGAAAGCCATTACAAATATAAACTTAATGAACAGAGGTTCATTTCGATGATTTGTTAGTTTTATTAGCTGTCACTTTCATGCATCAGATGCATAAGCCTACTATGTTTATACAGTAGCCCAATCTCTTCACGCTAGCACAAAGCGTAGTTGTTCGTTACCACGGCAACCGCTTGTTCTTCAGCATCCCACACCGCTTCTCGCAGGACATGTGAACGTGAAAAATGCTTAATGTAGCTTAAAGTACAATGACAAATTCAGGATACAATATTATTGATCATGCATACAGGCAAGCATAAGAGTCCAGAATTTGAACAACACCCAAAGTTGCGTTTTCCTATAGAAAACTGTTATAGAAAATACATAAGCGTTGCTGTTTTGTGTTGCATTCATATTTTGGGCCCACCTGAATGCCTGTATATACAGTATACAGTATCTGTCTTTGTACTTCAAGCCACGTTAAGCATTTTTCACGTTAAGCGTTTGTCCTGCGAGAAGCGGGACGCTGAAGATCAAGCGGTTGCCTGGTAACGACGCTTTGTGCTTTTGAAATGAGATGGCTTACTGTATGAACATTGTATGCATGTGATGCATGAAAGGGACAGCTAATAAAACTAATAAATCATCGAAATAAACATCTATAAATTAAGTTTATATGTGTAATGGCTTTCATTTCTTCATAAAATGCCTGGATTTCTTAACTGAAATATTAGTCTGGAATGTTTGAAGCCATAATTTTCTGGCAGAATAACTTGGTAAGTGCTACAAATTTGCGGTGTTCCTGCATGGCTTTGACCAACAGATGTCGCTAGCGTGCCGTCACTCTTGCGTTGCGCATGCGTAGATGAAGTTTTTTTTTTTTTTTTTTGTTTTTTTTGCGTGGATTGTCATTATTTCGAGAAAGTTTCTCATTATTACGAGAAACTGTCATTATTATGAGAAACTAAGTCATTATTACGAGAAAGTTTCTCAATATAACGAGATACTAAATCATAATTATGAGAAAGTATTAGTACAGAATTATGAGAAAGTAGTAGTACAGAATTATATTTTTTCTTAAGGTGGCGGAAACGGGCTTCCATACTTATCCATTCAGTTTGAGTTTACACTTTTTCTTTCAAGATTTGACATGATATTTACTTTGTTGTGCTGTCTTTTTCAGTTGACAAATGGTTCTACTATGCAAAGAACTGAAGAACATAACACTGTGAACGGACCAGTCTGATCATGTTTCAAAAATGTATGTCATTATCTGTCTAGAATAATGGTATTTTATGAAAACAGGGGCACTTCACACCTTATCTGGGGACTGAATCTCACATTAACATTTAGGGGCGCTAACCAATGTCTTGCTAAGTTAAATTGTATTTGATAATGGTTAGATATTCTGTGTAACAGATACTAAAGTTAGCTAATAGTCTGGTCAAACTCAGGTACTGTAAGATTCTGAACAAATGCTTTGCTTTAATAAAGCTTTTCTCATATGGCACTACTATCAGACGTTTTTTTGTTAATACCTTTTGTTCTGTATTAGATTGTCTTTACATAATTGAAATATTCTGTTGATTACTCCAACTCATGTTGTTTCAACTCACATGACTTTCTTTGTTCTGTGCAACAACGGATATTATGCTGGCAGCCTCGTTTACTTTCACTGCATGTTTCTTTTTTTGTTGTTGTTGTTGTTTTAATGGTGACTGGAGATGCCATTCTACCTAGCATTCATGGAATAATGTCATACAAGTGTGGAACAAAAAAATGATGACAATTTTTTTTGGATGAACTAATGCTTTACCATGTAAAATTTCAACAACAGTTTAACTTTTTTTTTTTTTTTTTTTTTTTCCTACACTACCCCTACCATTCAAAATTCTGGGGTCAGTAAGATTTTTTTTGTATGAAATTATACTTCTATTTGGGCAAGGATGCATTACGTTGATCAAAAGTGCCAAGAAAAACATTTATAATGTAACAAAAGATTTATGCTTTAAATAAATTGCTCATCAAAGAATCCTGATTAAAAAGACAGTTTCAATAAAAAAATAAATAAAATAAAATAAAAATTACGCAGCAGAAATGTTTCTTGAGCACCAAATCAGTATATTGTTATGATTTCTAAAGGATCATGTAACACTTGAGTAACGCCTGCTGAAATATAAGCTTTTCATAGTAATAAATTACCTTTTAAAATATTAAAACAGAAAACAGTTCTTTTAAACTGTAAGAAGTTTTCACAATATTACTGAGGTTTTGACGAATGCAGCCTTGCAGTGAGAATAAAAGACTTGTTTTAAAAACATTAAAAAAAAAAAAACAAATCTTATCGATCCCAAACTTTTGAATGTGAAGTCTGTCAGAACCCACAGCCGCACGTCGGTCAACATTTAGCAACCAGATGCCAACACATTAACCTACAATCGATCTGAGACCACCCTATGCAGCTACGCAGTTCCGGTTAAACGTCAAATTCGGGCTGATTTTTAGCAGCAGAACACAGACCGGACTGACTGGTCTACACCAGAAGCGGACCCTGCCAGGTATTGAGACGAATATTCCCCTTTTACAACGTTTTGTGTTCTGTGCTGTTTACAAATGACGCACCATTGCAAATGACGCGACCATAAATTTAGGCATTGGCTACAATGTTTAATAGAAACATTTTTAACACCAAAAGCCAGCTTTTAAGGTTTTATCTATAACCTCATAGTGAGCGTTTTACCTTTACAATGCTCTACTTTGCTCATTCAACTTCAGCATATCTGGCTGTTGTTTTGAGTGTTTTAAAGCGCCTCCACTGTATGGACGCGTTTCTAGAAACATTTAGGCTGTGTATACTGCGATTACATTTAAGGTACAGTTGGGGAACAGTAATATTTACTTGCACATGCATTCATCTTAATTTACAATGCAAACCCTTATTAATGTGTAAAAATGCATTGAATTTGAACGCGAGTTGCTGTCATTTGAGTGACAGCTATGTCTGTGTGCTATATCCATGGCGTCAAGTGACAAGGTCTCGCAACTAGAAATAGTTTCTTGCTCATGTTATGTGCGGGATATTGGTTAATAGCTACGAGGGGTATATGTTTCTTTTCTTAAATGCACTCTTGGAGACAAAACGTTAACTTGGGTCATTTAGTAAGGTAGTATCAGCTGTTTTTCACCTGCTTACAGTAGATTTAGGTAAAGAGCTTATTCTGGAGTTAGCAGAGCCCCTTGAAAAGTCTTGGATCTTGTACTGCATTGGAACAGTTCTCTCATTCTGCTGCTATTTTATTTCAGGGAACAGGCTACAAAAATGTCTTTCATACTTGATTGGCTGTACAGAGGATTCAGCAGTGTGTTACAATTATTAGGTAAAGTATCAGACAGATAGCCTACTGAAATACTGATGAACACAAATCATAATGTAGCTGATCTTTTGTGCTTTCGTAATCTCATTTCATTTTAGGACTCTATAAAAAGTCTGGGAAATTAGTTTTTCTCGGATTAGACAATGCCGGAAAAACAACATTATTGCACATGCTTAAAGATGATCGACTTGGGCAACATGTTCCAACACTTCACCCTAGTAAGTATCCTAAAGTGCCATGTTTTACTCTTTTAATATGAACTGTATACATTTTAAAAGAATGTACAAAAACAGAATGGCTTATTCTTACAAACTAAATCCTATATATGTTGAAGCAATCATTGTACCGTATCTTATCTGTTAGCATCTGAAGAACTGACTATTGCTGGGATGACTTTCACAACATTTGACCTGGGTGGACATGCTCAAGGTAAATATAGCATTTATTAATAAATGATTAATATATTTGGAATTTAAATTTCAGAATTTAAAAAAAAAAAATCACCACTATAGTTAAAAGTAGATTTATTTGATATATATATATATATATATATATATATATATATATATATATATATATATATATATATATATATATAACAAATTTGTTTAGAAATTCTAGAACAACCTTAAACACAGTGCAAACTGATTTTGTCTATTCTCAATCCTCAGCAAGAAGGGTTTGGAGGAATTATCTTCCAGCAATAAATGGGATAGTGTATCTTGTTGACTGTGCTGACCATGAACGTCTACTAGAAGCCAAAACTGAGTTGGATGTAAGTGTACTTTTTACTTCTTTTTGTTTTTTTTTGTTTATAAATATAATCAATGGTTTTGTCTATGACCAAATATTTACTAATGAATGTTTAACTTTGAACACATCCAAACTCTCAGAAAAAAGGTACAAAGTTGTCCGCCCCGTAAAAGTTTTGTACCTTTGTTTGACATTGCAGAGGAATATCACTCCACTGACTTCAGTGCACTAATTTAAATTTCTTCCCAGTCCCACCAATCAAAAAACAGCAATGTATTTGAATAATAATGAGGGCACCTTGCTCTTTAATCATAGGCCCTCTTAACTGATGAAACCATCTCCAATGTGCCAATCCTTATTTTGGGGAATAAAATCGACCGTCCAGAAGCAATTAGTGAGGATGCTCTGAGAGGAATGTTTGGTCTTTATGGACACACCACAGGAAAGGTAGGTCATTGAGGGAATATATTTAATATATTTATTACTTGTACAGTATATTTAACAAAATGAATGATATTTTCTGGAGCAATACATGGTCTTTTGTCTCACACAGGGGAATGTATCACTGAAAGAACTGAACCTGAGGCCAATGGAAGTCTTTATGTGCAGTGTGTTGAAGAGACAAGGATATGGTGAAGGTTTTCGATGGCTTTCTCAATATATTGATTAACATATTTAATGTGTTTATTAATTCAAAACCTGTGTATCCTTATTTATTAATTGATTATTTATCTTGTAATGAAACTAGTAACAGGGGTGTTATATATATTATCTGAGCCTATAAAATCCAGTGTGGTGAAAGAGAAGTATCTGAGATATGCATTCATTCAAGCTACAGTAGCAATTACTTAAATAAGTTACGTTTACCTTAGCAGTAATTTATGCTGTTTCCTTTTTCTAAAAGCAGGGATAGAAATACAGTTTGCTTTAATAGTTGACTGAGCTGGGTTATTTTCAGAGGTGGCGTCAAGTTACAGAACGCTTTTTTTTCAATCCAGTGTCAATTTTGTACCATGTGAAAGGTAAACATACCATTGAACATTTGAATCAAGAATCACTTGTGCTGTGAAATTCTGATGTCAAATCATCAGAAGATACAGAATCAGTGTTTTTGTTTTCATGTTACATTACCTCAGTGCCTTAATGTTGGTGTTTTTTCCCTAGTTCTGTATTTCCCACCTGTTCAAAGGAAAAACTTCTGAAGTGGTTTGGTGTGCATTGCCAATGTATACATGCTTGCTTATCAAAATTACATGAGATTTGAAATTAAATATTTCTAATATATAAAAAGTACAAATATTTGATTTGTATGTAGTATTTTGATACTTTTAAGACTCAGTGCCAGTAATGTCTGCATTAGCCTGTTTCAACACTAAACTACCTGACTGTGTAATGAGTACTTGTTGACTGCCATCTGTAACTTATTTGCAGTTATGGCATGAGAGTATATAGGCTTTTTTAATCCATAGAAAATATGCCTGTGCAATAGAAAATGTGTCATATTACTAGGTCACTTTTACCCTTGTACATAGGCTTATGTGAAAAGATTGGGATTTTCAATGCTGCTTATCTTTTGAAATGGCTGATTATGTACATGCCACATGTAGCACTTTGTAGCATTTATGCACTGAAGTAAGCAAAGAAAAATAAAAATATTTTGAATGTTCAGTGTGTACTTTGATCTCAAAGAAATCATACATATATGTAGGCCTATGTGAAATTATAAATTGTAGAAAGCAATTTGAATAAACATTTAAAACAATTGTGACATTCTAGTGAAGTTAAAAAAAAAAAAGTTATTTGGCCATAATGCATCCTTACGTTTGTGACGTGACCACTAGAAAGAACTAGCACATTGTTGCACAAGAACACAGTCCAATGTATAAACGACGTCTGATTTGTTAACGAAACTTTCTTTGGAGTTGGATCTTTTCAATGAATCCGTTTAACCGGTTAATGTCTCGTCTATTTATTTACAAAGCGAAAACGACTCGTTCACGAATGGTTTGACTACGGGAGAAACATCTCATAACGATAGTGTTTTTATGTCAGTATGATAACAGCGACGTAAAAGAATCACTGAACCGATTCTATGAAACGAATTGTTCGAAAGAGTCGGTCTTCCAATTACAGCATTCATCCACCACGTGACTACTTTTACGCCAATGAAACCATACCAGGAAGCTCTGCAGATGGATAGCGCATGCAACAATATCAAGTCGGCGATAAGTTAATATAGATATTATTAAATTATCTAGCTTGTCAGACGTATTCGTGGCAACTCTAACTAGTTGTTATTGACATACTGTGTGTGTTAGCATGGTGTTCGTATTTATAATTTGACCTCCAGCGCCGCGTTTGACATTTGTATCTTGAACTCATCTCAAGATGCAAGAATTAGTATTTACTATTATTATTATTAGCTTAAAAAACTGACCATTTTACTGAACCAACTTAATACTGTTATATATACATATCTATATATATATCCAACGTTTGAAAATGAAGAATGTGGAAGAAACATGTTGTGTTGTCACAGTGTCCGAGGGGCCACTCAACCTCAGATCTGGATCTCAGAATAAAGAAATGAGCTGCAGTGGAGTGTTTCTGAATTACCAGTCTGGGATTGTAGTCTGTAGTGGCATTTTGTTCTCACGCTTTATCAATGACAGACAGTCCATGAAGAAAGACGCGAAAGTATTGCATTCTGAAAGTTTCACTGAAGAGATAAAAGTCCATGTAGATTACATTCACCTTTGCGCCAACCAATCGTGTGTGACGGACAGACGCAATACGAGCCGTCAAGAGGCTCAGCTGATAATGATGATCAATTGTGTGGAGTTTCAAGATGCATTTCACAAGATCTTCAAAGGGGCTGATAACTGGGGCTTTTATAGTGGCACATTTGATACAGAAGTTCTGGAAGACTCCAGGTTTTTGAGCTGGTTTGCACTTTTAAAAGTGCCCACTTCATCCTCATGCACCTGTAAGAAAACTATTCCATGGGTGAGGAGTGGCAGTCTTAAAAAGGGATGTCATGTCATCACATGTGGGTCTCCATTCGGTGGTCTCTGTCCAGACCTCTTCATGAACACAATTAGTAAAGGTATAGTTAGTAATGTGGCAGGAGATGAGAATGCCCTGATCCTGACTGATGCCCGCTGCTTGCCTGGCACCGAAGGAGGCGGTGTGTTTGTTAGCAAAGGAGGCAGCTCTTACCTTGTGGGTTTGATTGTTTCACCACTGTGCTGGAAATCAGATGAATGGGTTGGGCTGACACTTGTGTGCTCGGTTCACCTGATTCTGAAAAACATGCTACAGGCTGGTGCCATCCAGGAGTCGCTGATAGAAAAGTCCTCTCAGTTCATCACTGGCTCTCTTCAAGCTCCATTAACTGCAAACCGAAAGCCAGGCTCTGAATTTTACCCTGGAGTGGTGCTGATTGAGAGTGGCCAGCTGTGGGGTTCTGGTGTGCTGCTAAACCAGAATCTGGTTCTGACCTGCAGGCATGTGGTGAATGAAAAATCTGTGCTTACAGTCAGAGTCAACTTTGGAGAAAGGTAATGGGCTTTGAATTCATTCATATTCATAATTATAAGGCCTAAAGGAGTGACATTTCGTTTGGTGATCTTTGTGAAACATGTTACATGTTATTGGTATTTTTAATCACCGTGGGATTTGGAATAATATCTAAACTTTCCACCTCAGATTTCATGCAGTAAGTGGTAAGGTGCTGTATTCATCAGCAGCATCGTCTCCCTTTGATATCGCTGTGGTGGAGCTTCAGGAACCCCTCGCAGACTCAGTAAAAACACAGTTTACCACGTTCTTTCACCCGGGTAATGTGCTGCAAACCTGTTTTATTGAAACTCATATTCAGCCATGTTTGTTTTGAGATTTTGATTTTGTTTTGTGATTTTTCTGTGGATGTTTAATGCTACCAACATAAGACAAATAATATTTGTTCTTTCCAGTGTGTCAGTTTATGTGTGTGATAAGTTCATATCCAAATATCAGGTGGTTTTATATCAATTTTGACACTACATTTATATTTTTATATATAACCGTAGTATTTTACATACAACAACAATTAATGTGATATTTGATACTATTTTTTTTTTTATTTAACTCCAGGCTTTTACATACAAAATATAACTATGGAAGCTTATTTCTGTCACATTAGAACAAATCATGTTTTGGTAAATCATATAGAAATAAACAGACTATGTCATAATTCTAAGATAATTAACAAAAAGTCGAAATTATAAGATAAAAGTCAAAATTATGAGAAGTCGTAATTAAAAAGTGTGACATAAAAAGTAAAAATTATTATTTAAATTATTATTAATTATTATGACTTATGGCATGCAAGTTGAAATTATGGCAAGTCAAGTGAAAAAATACACATAAAAAGTAAAAATTATGACAATAAGTCAGAATTGTTAAATTATGACTCGTGTCATTTCAACATAAAAAGTAGTGTAATTAAATGTCAGTGATACTTAAAATTTAAGATTACACAGAAATCCTGCTTAAATTCCTGCATCCTTTAAACTGATTTTTTTTAAATCAGATACAAGCAAGTGAACATAATAACTGGTCAAAACAAAACATTTTTCTTCTCAGCACTATGTATCATCCTGTAAAGAAACATAGATACATTTAAATGTATTATAAATATAATGATCCATTTCAGTTTATATAAAATAGTTTGTAACTGTGTGTACTTTGTCCCTGTGCAGCACCTGGAATTCTCATGTTGTGTTTTTTGTTTAGGTGAGGATGTGCTTGTTGTGGGTTATGGAGCTTTAGGGAGCAGCTGTGGCCCTTCACTGACCTCAGGGATCTTATCCAGAGTTATGACCCATCAGTCACGGCCTGTGATGCTGCAGACTACTTGTGCAGTCCAGTCTGGAGCCAGTGGTGGTGCTGTGGTTCGCTCTGCCACTGGGGAATTGTTAGGTAATATCATTACACATTTAATTTTAAGTAGTTTGGAATTCATGAAAAAGGTTCTGTTTATCAGAATATCAACCAGTTGTTCAGTAAAAAACAGTATTAAGTGGAGATTGAAATTTACAACACCTTCTCTAACCAGAAGGGGGCACCATGTGACCAGTTAAGCATTTTTTTCTCTCAAACTTCAGCATCAAAGCATTCCGGCTCTCATTTGATGACAATGTCTGTTTAAATCAAGCTTTCATAGGCAGATTCTGTCTCTTTTTTTTTTTTTTTCTTATCTTATATATTCCAATATTAGGTATCGTATCCAGTAACACAAGAGACTTTGCAGCAAAAGTGACGTATCCCCACTTGAACTTCAGCATCCCAGTGACTGTTCTGGAGCCTCTACTGAGACGTTTTGCTCAAACGGGAGATGCTGCTGTGTTTAAGGTCTTAGACAGTGCAGAGGATGATGTAAGGAAGATATGGAGACTACAAAGCCTTCAGAGCAAGCTTTAATCAGTCTCCAAAATTTCAGTGAAAATTAAAATTTCTTTTAACTTGACTATTTAAGATTACACAGAAATCCTGCTTAAATTCCTGCATCCCTTAAACTGATTTTTTTTTTTTTAATTTTAATCAGATACAAACAAGTGAACATAATGACTGGTCAAAACAAAACATTGTTCTTTTCAGCACTATGTATCATGTCATATAATTTAGGATTATAAAAATACATTTATCATACATTCTTAAACATTATAATTAAATAAAACCAACTGTGTAAAAAATGTTTTCAGTCCTGGTTTCTAATTCCAACTTTAGAACGTTTGCTGCACTGGATCACTAATATATGATTGTGTGCCAACTCTAAAACAATGCCGTGTAGTGTTACAGCAGAGCTTCATCATATGCTTTTTTGTAAAATGTTTAGAAACCAGGGATGAAAACCTATAATGGTTAGAAACCAAGGCTGAAAACTGGTTTCTAACTATTTTAGATTGATGCCAAGCAAGCTACACTGGATTGCTAAAATATGAAATGTGTGTCAATAATGAATCAATGCAGTATTATAATAGAGTATAGTAGCAAATAATTATAATTTCATCATGCACATTTTTTCTTTTTACTGTTAAATGCGGTTTAATTTTCTTAATGACAATAAGTGAATATTTGAAAGACGTGTTTACATCATGCCTTCTATTAAAGTTAAAATATGTCGTCTTTTTTGAACCCTCTGGTGACTCTTATATGCCTTGAGAACCAGCTTTTGTTGGGTATTTTTGGTAGTTATTATAAATTGCACTTGTCAAAAATGTTTAAAAGTGGGTTGAAAAGATTTGTTTTCTCATGTCTCCAGTATCACATGAAAATTAGCATGTCGCAGAGTCTTGGGAGTAATTAGGAGAACAAAGGAACAGCACTTTCGGGCCCAGTGCCTTTAATCATATTCAGGCAAGAAAGATGACACACTCGGACATAGAAACATGCAACTAAATGCAAATATACTGCAACTCAGCGTAAATATGTTTTCTAATCAGTAAATCCAAGTATTTACAATAATAATGGCATGTACAGTACAATACAATCATACACTAGTCCAAGTGGTATAACATCACTGTTAGCAGACTCCTGTACACTGCTGAGTAAGACATCAGGACATTCACTATTGACTTAATGAGGAGGCCATCTTTCCACTCCATCTCACCAGCAAGGTGGTATCGTTTATGATAATCTACAACTAATTTAAATATCAGCAAGATTCGTCTCAATGACAGTTGGAGGATTTATATTCTTCTGTAGACGCCGTGGTACATTGATGAATGCGTTTACGCTGGGGATGTTATCATATCAAATGCGTTTTCTCTTGCCTATGTGAAGCTTCGAAATTCTGTCTGAGTGAATTATCATACCAGGCCGAGTCTGTAATTCATACACGTTTTACAGCATTTTAACCCTAAAAACTGATGCTTTACATATTTTTTTTTTTACTGCGGGACTCATGTACTTCACCTTTAGTCGTAAATTTTAAGATTCAGATCTTGAATATAAATCCCTGCAGCACCAGATTTACATCTAGGAACATTACAGCCAACACATCTTTCATTGCAAATGATGGGAAGATCTGATTAGAAGACATCTGCAAAGACAGATTGGTCCCTTTGGGTATATGAGAGAGAATATGTCAGAAAACCTTTTCGAGCTCATTCCTGCCTCTCCTGTTCATCCATACACTGCCTCGTTATAATAGCCATGTTGCATCAGAAGTACCGTATTACAGCCTGACCTAGTGGAGTATAAGCAAATTCTATTATGACAGACATATGAAACCAGAGCGCACATATCTCAGGATTTATGACTGTCCATTTCAAATAAAACAATGATTTGGACGTCAGGGTGAGGGAGAAAGCTACTGCATTGAGGCGTAATTTATATGAAAATATAATGCTTTGCCATCTCTGGTTTCAGTGGATTATTACACAAAAGACAGGAAAAAAAAAAATAGTGCCTTTAGGACAAGGATCGTCTTGTAGAAGTGCATTGTGTATTTCTGGCAAGTAGCCTAAAATCGGTTGTAGTTTGTGAGCGTGGAGAAATAGTTCTTCAAATACACTGACAAGGCTACTTTATCTCAAGACATTTACAACTATATCTACTTCAAGGAAGCAAAGAAATGATGCAGAGACTGTTTCAGCCAGAACAGAACAGGATAAGTCTTAGCTTTTTGAGCTAAGCTAAACTAACTTACCTTTGAGTGTTTTTGTACTTTCTGTCTCTTTGTCTTTATAGTAATCTGTGTTCATATACGCTAAATCATTTGGAGGACATTTAAAAGAATTTACAGAAACTTTAACAGCAAAAACATTAGCAGCAGTCTCAGTTCCCAAAGAAAGCAGTTGCTGATGGTCGACACAAGATCTAATGAAACAGGCTTGACCCTGAAGCCTGTCTATCTTTATATACATACTTTAAAAAGACTTGCATAAGAATGCATCACATCACACCTATCAAGCGCCTAATTCTGAGCTCGTGTTTGCAGATGCTAGAGACTGATTCAGGAGAAAACTCTTGCACTTACAACAAAAATATGTTTCACAAGTATCCATAAGCCCAATAATCGAAAACTCTTTCCCAATACCGTAATCTCACGACAGCTAACACTAACCAAGCAACCCTCCCGCCCACCCTCCCCAAGTCAATGCTGTTTGGAGTGCAGTATAAAGATGAGAGACCCTCCAGTGTCCACCGTTTAATGTCAGAAGATAGAGCTGCCTCTGTAGAAATGGGCCACAGAAAGCTACGTCGAACAAGGCGAGAATTGCATTTCGTTTTACCAAATGTATCCGCCATCATCTACCTCCCCCACCTCCCCTTCTTCCTCCTCAGCCTCCTCGCCATTCTCCTCCGCCTCCTTTTCCTCCTCATCTTCCCATCCGAGCCCGCTGCCAAAATCGCCCGAGTACGTGACCACCTCGTCTGCAAAAGGGAAATGTTGTTAAAAAAATATTGCGAGCGATTTAGGCTAAACAATATGCGCTTGGTGCGAGGACAATAAACAAACAAGAGGTGTGACTTTGACGTTGGGCTTTTTAATCGCTATTTTATGTCCAGTCAGGGGATTTGTTCTTATCACCTGCAGGTCCGTCGCAGCCAGTAGTAATTAATCTTAAGAACCTTTATTTCGGTGAGACAACTGCTCTTTTGGAATGGAAATGAACCTGGCCTAATGAATGTAGCACTTGGTCTTCTGTCAGATGGGTGACTGATGATTTTGTGGATCTAAGCCCTAAGCCCTGTAGCTACAGAAGGAGCATTGTCCTCTGTGTAGTGTGTGTGTGTGTTGTGCTCGTGCTCACCACAGTCGGGGTTGCCATGGATTCTGGAGCCCATTAACTCTCCTCCATGCTGGTCCACACACCAGCACTCCCCTCTGCTCTTGTCACACTGCAGTCTCCTGTAAAAGCCGTCCTCATCACAGCTGGGAATGTATGTATCTGAAACAAGAAGTAGGGAGAGAAACACAGACACGCACGTTTTGAGAAACACAATGTGTGTTTTATATTCATTTTCATATCCTATACAAAATGAGTGTTGCATCACGGGTGACATTGCAAACTAGTTTGCATATTGCTGTAAATCATGTGACAGACTCAAGTGACACTGCTCATTGTAATGCATAAAATGTAACCTTGGCGAGGGTTGAGGGCTGGGTTTCTGTCTGCAGTGTCTCGAATCATGATGCACGATAAAAACCAACTGCACAGAGTAATAAACATCTATATGTCCACATAATCATCATGATCTATTTAGCAATGAAATGCAGGATTTAACCCTCTGATGCATTGAGTGTACAAAGCGACAAATCTTTAAAAGCCAGTTTTAACCATTCAGAATGTGATGTTATATCCTAAACACCACCACGGGTGATTCCATTGACCCTTACCCATAATTCAACCTGACTGTCCTATTATGTCTTTGTGTGCTTTTTATTTACGAGAACATAAATTAAGCATAGCTGGTGTAAGTGATGACCATGTTACAAATTATAAAAAAAGAAATTATTTATATATATATATATATATATATATATATATATATATATATATATATATATAAACATTTGCATTTTTGATTTAATAATTAATGCCTCAGAGGGTTAAAGACAGATTGCTTTGTTTTTTTTTTTTTTAGGGTTAAGCTTTTCCTTTGACACTTACCCGTAATTCTACATGACTGTCTTCTTTTTATGTAACTGTTTTATGTTTATGACAACATAAATTAAACGAGGCTGACAAATATGGTGGTATTCCATGAACCTCTGGAATATTTATCATAATCTTGCATAGCAATAGACGAATGCATAGTCCTCTCAAAATATGCAATTAAAAAAGACAGAAAATTATTATATATCTGTTTTAAAAAGAATATAAGTAAAAATAAAAAAAAAAAATTATTGTGATTTGACTATAAATTCATTATAGTGTTAAACACAGGTTGCACTTTCTAGGTTAGGCTTTTTCTTAGGACTGTCACTTTTCTATTTTTGAACATTATTCAACATGGCTGGCAAAAGTAGCAATGCACTATACACCTCTGGATGTTAATTTGATCTTTTTTGGAATGCACAGATTTGTAACTCTCTTAATATGTATCATATAGGTGAAAAAAAGGTTTATTTTATAGGTTTAGATATTACATTAGGAGATTTTCTTCCTTTTGTGATTTAATAATAAATGTACCTCAGAGTAAACATGGGTTAATCTTTCACAATAACAATGAAACACTTTATTTGTATTATATACATTGATATTTGTTCTCAGGCTTTGGGGGCTGTTTGCATTTTGGCTGAAGCATCTGCAGCGTGTCCTTGGAGAGTCCTGAGAGCGCTGCAGCCAAACATGCAGCACTGCCCACAGCCATGAGCGCCGCTCTAATCCACACACCTGATTAGGGGCTAATCCCAGCCTTGTGCTTGTCATCTGTTAAATGAAACTCCTCTAGAGTCACTTTTGCCAGAGCTGCCCTCTTCTTTGTTTTTCTGAGTTTACATCTTACCTCCCTTCTGCCTCGCTTTTTCCTTTTACTGACCTTCTTTCTTCCATTCTTTCTTCTACAAGTTGTATATATTCTATATAACCTCTTTCTTTGGTTCTCCCTTTGTTCCTCTCCTTCACACCTTAATTTGCTCTTCCCGCGATAGTACACCGAGTCTCAGTGGAGCATTCATTCTTACCTGGTTTCTTCTTGGCTCCTTCTTGCACTTGGATTCGCTCTAGCTCAGCCAGGCAGGGAGGCTCTGTGGAAGAAAAACAATCAGTGCCTTTAGGGAAGAGCCGGCGCTAATCTCCTCCAGACAAATGCTTCACACGAGCTCCCCCACCAACTCCCAGATGAGGCGGCATTACACCAGGGCTGCTCTCCGTGCAGCCGCACAATCAAATCGCACTATCACAACCAAACACAGACGCATTTTAAAAGTGGCACAATAGACAGTTCTAATCTCTAGTTTTACGGCAGTACAATTCATGAAAGAAAGAGTAAATTAAATTTTGAGTAATAGAACTTGCTTTAAATAGGTTTTGAACAAAATTAACACCAGTTATAGAATATTTCTATATTGCAATTTTCTCTTTAATGCCCTGAGGTGAAATGTACAACCTTCTTATAATACATTAGAGGAATATTCTTCTCAAAATGAAAATTCTGTCATCATTTACTCACCCTCGAGTCATTCAAAACCAAAATGACTTTCTTCTAAAGAACACAAAAGAAGTTATTTAGCATTATGTTCAAGCTGCTCTTTTCAATTCAATGAAAGTAAATTGTGACCACAGCTACTGAAGAGGAACCAATATGCCCAATTAAAAAGAATATTTCTCTTTTTAAAAAAGGTATCGTCTTTAGATTTAGAGATTCTTTCAGAGCAGATCACTCTACAGAACTACTTATTTTTCTTTATTCATCATACATGAAAACATTAATACTGACATTTTCTAACCTTATTACACTATAGTCTTTTAAAAATAAAATTATGAATACTGGAATATAAAATGATTTTAAAAATGAAATTATATGAAACTAAAACTGCCAGTAGGTGGCAAGTCCCTGTCTTAATGAATAAATCATTCATTCAAATTATTATTATTATTTTCTTCTTCTTATTATTTTTTTTAAATTTATTTATTTATTTATTTATTTATTGCTGCTTATTCATTCAAAACCAAGCAAGTGACTTTATGAATGAGTTACTGAATCATTCACTCAATCAATTTGCTCAAAAATGCAAATTCACACAACACTTCTGTTTCAGCTTGTTTGGAACTTTTTTTACATGACGTAGTGAATGAGTGGACTTTTTTGTTTGGTTTCTGCAACATACTAAATGTCAGCTCACACACTGTTAAAACAATAAATACAATATTGTTTCAAATGACACATACCACACACCACTGCTATCAAGCAAGATTTGGTAATCACACAAAGAGATTATATGACTATGAATCCAGAAGACTTCGAAAGTAGCATACAAATCATCCACTTTAATGATCCTTTTTGAAGCTTGACAACCCCATTTACTTCCATTACAAGGAAAAGAGCAGCCTGGACATTCTCCCAAACATCATCTTTTGTATTCCACAAAGGAAAGAAAGTAATACAGGTTCAGGAATGACATGAAGGTTAGTAAATGATGACAGAATGTTTCCTTTAATAAATAAATCATTGTAGCACATACTGGAATATTCGCCAATGCTTCAACACTATCACTATGTGAGGGCTGGACAGGTCAAGTCAAAAAAAAAAAAAAAAAAATGCAGCGGGTTTCTGTCTGACTGCCCATCTGGTTTTAGTCCCAGAGAGTTTGAGGCTGAGCAGGCTGTCAACAACCAACACTGATGTTGTTTCTCCCTCTGCAATGGCCATTTCCTGTCCACCAGGGGAAATACAAGGGGAAGACAAAGTGTGACAGGCCAAAAGCAACTGTGCCCTACCCAGGAGAAATGAGAGTGCCCAGCCACATATCGTGAGCAGAATCACATCAAACAAGAGGCAGGCTGGTCTATAGTGTGTGTGTGTGTGTGTGTGTGTGTGTGTGTGTGTGTGTGTGTGTTAAGATACTGCTAAGATATAGCTCTGTGCCCCTCCAGTGCGATGTACAGTGGAGCATATGTCTGTTTGTGTCAAAAAACTTGCTATGCTCCATGGTTTAAGTAAACACACACACTCAAAGGAATTCCTCAAACAAAAGAACACACGAGTCTCATTAATATGTAGAGCATGTTGCCGATAAACACATGCACATGCAAACAGACCTACGCTCTCCCCCGCTGACACACACACACACACACACACTGACTGTCAGTCACCCTAGCAACACACACTGAATAGCAATTCCTCCAGACTTATGCATTTCGTCAAAATGAATACTCTAAATCACCCTCTCCACATGCCACAAACAGCTAAAGGTCAATTTATGCCTTCTCCAGCTCTCCCATCTCTCATTTTCTATCCAAAGGGGGTGTTTGTAGAGGAAATGAAAGATTTGGATTATAATAATCCAAACATACGGTTCCCCTCCCCCCTTTAATGTTTGATTATATTTAGAAAACCAATTAAACTTAATCCAGTGCAAACTGAATGAGTTAGTGGCATGAGTATGCAGAACTCTCAGCACACAGATGGATTTTTCTAAAGCCCTGCCTCCAACGACTGGTGTCTTTATCTTTAACGCCAGTCCAGTGCGTGCCGATATAAAATAAATGCGCTCTGCGACCAGTCTTTCAATATCATCTTCTAGGCTTTTGTAATGGAAACCAAATATGCCCTTCAAATCCAATTCAAACATCATTTCAGATTTGAAAGCCCCACCTTTCTGAAGCAGTGTTCAACACGCTCAAACACGGACTAGTGCTGGCACTGATGTTCGGCCATGTGTGCCCCTTCTGTCACGCTGATATAACCAAGCAGAGCAAACTGTGGACCGTGGCACTGACCAGCAGGGTGCAGGGCAAAAATATGCAATGCTGAGGCAACGATCCCGGTTAGAGCTGATTTTAAAAGTGTGTAATGTTTAAATGTCAAAACAGTGTTACTCTTTTGAGTTTTTGCCTTTGGATGAAAATATTTTACTAAAATGCCTTCTAATTTTAGTCAGAGTTGACGCTGTTGATTAGGAATGAAACTAACATATTCTTTCTAGATTTTTTTGTAAATATATGTATTGCATTGATAATATTTTATTTTTTCATGTATTTTTATAAACAGTACGTTTTAATTAAATTTGGTTAATTATCATAATGATACAAATTTTTAAAAAGGATGTACAGTCATGGCCAAAAATATCGGCACCCTTGCAATTCTGTCAGAAAATGCAACACTTCTCTCAGAAAATTGTTCCAATTGCAAATGTTTTGGTATTCACATGCTTATTGTTTTTGTTTGCACTGCAACAACACAAAAAACAGAGAAGAAAAGTCAAACTTGATAAAATTTCACACAGAACTCAAAAATGGACTGGACAAAATTATTGGCACTTTGTCAAAATTGTAAGAAATAATTGCTTTTCAAGCATGTGATGCTCCTGTAATTTGTATTTAGACATGCCTGTGGCAGGTAACAGGTGTGGGCAATATAGTAATCACACTTGCAACCAGTTAAAATGGAGAAAAGTTGACTCAACCTTTGTGTTGTGTCACACTGAGCATGGAGAAAAGAAAGAAGTGTAAAGAGTTGTCTGTGGATTTGAGAGAAAAAAAATTGTGGAAAAACATGGACAATCTCAAGGCTACAAGTCCATCTCCAGAGATCTGAATGTTCCTGTGTCCACTGTGCGCAATGTCATCAAGAGGTTTACAGCCCATGGCACTGTAGCTAACCTCCCTGGACGTGGACGGAAGAGCAAAATTAATGAAAAATTACAATGAAGGATTGTTCGAATAGTGGATAAAGAACCCCGATTAACTTCCAAACAAATTCAAGCTGATTTGCAGACACAGGGTACAACGTTGTCAGCTCGCATTATCCATCGCCATCTGAATGAAAAGGGACGCTATGGTAGGAGACCCAGGAGGACACCACTGCTGACACAAAGGCATAAAAAAGCAAGACTGGAGCTTGCCAAAACTTATGTGATAAAACCACAATCCTTCTGGCAGAACGCACTGTGGACAGATGAGACAAAAGTAGAGCTTTTTGGTAAAGGACATCATGGCACTGTTTACAGAAAAAGAAATGAGGCCTTCAAAGAAAAGAACACAGTCCCTACAGTCAAACATAGTGGAGGTTCAAAGATGTTTTGGGGTTGCTTTGTTGCTTCTGGCACTGGATGCCTTGACTGTGTGTCATGAAATCTGATGATTACCAAAGAATTCTGGGGCGCAACGTAGTGGCCAGTTTCAGAAAGCTGTGTCTCCACCAGAGGTCATGGGTCTTCCAGCAAGACAATGACCTGAAACACACTTCAAAAAGCACTCAGAAATGGTTACAAACAAAGCGCTGGAGAGTTCTGAAATGGCCAACAATGAGTCCAGATCTGAATCCCATAGAACACCTGTGAAGAGATCTCAAAACAGCAGTTGGGAGAAGGCATCCTTCAAATCTGAATGACCTGGAGCAGTTTGTAAAAGAAGAGTGGTCCAAAATTCCAGTGGAGAGGTGTAAGAAACTCATTCATGGTTACAGGAAGCGATTGATTTCAGTTATTTTTTCCAAAGGGGGTGCTACCAAATATTAAGTTAAGGGTGCCAATAATTTTGTCCAGTGCATTTTTTGGGTTCTGTGTAGAATTGTATCAGATTTGACTTTTCTTCTCGTTTTTTTTTGTGTTGTTCCAATGCAAACAAACAAAAAAAAATAAATGTGAGAACCAAAACATTTGCAACAGCAACAATTTTCTGAGAGAAGGCTTGCATTTTCTGACAGAATTGCAAGGGTGCCGATATTTTTGGCCATGACTGTACACTACTGTTCAAAAGTTTGATGTCAGCAAAATGTTTTTAACAAAGTAATTTTTTTTCGCAAGGACACATTAAATTGATCAAATGTCACAGTAGAAGAATGATAATGCTACATAAATTATGTATCTATTGTCGCTTTTAAAATATATTTCAGCTTTTTTTCAGCACAACATTGATAATAATAATAATAAATTTATCGTGAGCACCAAATCATCGTATTAGAATGAAGATCCAATTCTCGCTATTAACAAACCATTAACTATGACTTTTGCCTCAATAAACTCCTAATTTGCTGCTTATTAATAGTTAGTAAGGTAGTTGTAAAGTTTAGGTATTGTGTAGGATTAGGGATGTAGAATAAGGTCATGCAGAATATGTGCTTTATAAGTACTAATAAACAGCCAATATGTTAATAACATACATTCTAATAAACAAGTTAGTTAACAGAGAGAATTGGTCCCTAAGTGGTTTTCAAAAAATGTAAAAATATTGCAGATCCCAAATATTTCAACGGTGGTGTACTGAATATTTGTTAGTATATAGAATATTTCATTATATTATTATAAAAACCTTTAAGGCCTGGTTTAATTGTGTAAAGATACTAAAAACTCACTTTCTCTCCAAAAGCAGAGGCACCACTCAGCTGTGGAGACTTTGCCATCACGGTAGGAGTCACAGGAGTTGAAGAAGGGCCGTATGCACACTTCATACTTGTCCAGATTAATGGCAGACAGCTCAGCTTGATCCAGATACAGGTCACTGTTCGTGTCCAGCTTAGAGAACATCCAGCCAATAGAGTCCTTACAGGTCGCAACAAGAGTTCGGTCCACAACTGTGCACAAACAATCACACACTACATGTTAGAGTAATGCTAGCTTACATAGTAATACTGTAATACTTGTGTAATACTTCTGCATTTTGTGAGCTTTTTAAATTGGATTCCAAGAGCCATCTCTCCTAGAACAGATAATTGCATCATATTAGCTGTAAAAATTTAATTAACGTCCTTTTAAAAGCAAAACTGCAGTTCAAATGTTTCTGATAAGACAGTAAACCACTAATGGAAACCATGGACCTTTTTTATAAGTAAATTAGAAGCAAACAATATAAATGTAACAAACAAAAGAGGCATAGCTAGTTAGGGAATTGATTAGCACATGGTTGATCTGGTCATTTTTTTCTGCCATTAAATGTACATTTTAAATGGAAGTGCTTAAGCATTCAGCTGCATTTCACTGCAGCAAAACTTCTTTTTGAGCAGATAAAATGCTGCTGGTGCTCTTTGGCCATCAGGATAGGACACAATTCAAACATAACAGCTTTGAATCTGAAGTTGTACACTGCAGTTTTATTAGTGCCAATTATCATAGGTAAAAAGAAAACAGCATTTGTGCCATTTCTTGAAAAGATACAACCAAAATAAATGAGGTTAGAGTCACTGTATGCTGCTGATCAGTAGTGAAGCTGCTGTAATCTCTGAATATAAAAGCACTGGCTAAATAGATGTTAGAGCCTCACTTGATGCAGAACTGGCTACGGGATTCCCCGTGCTGTTCTGCTTGCCGTTGCCTTGGAGCAGTTGGAACCAGTCCCGCAGGCGATCTCCCAGATCTGCCAGGTCCTGCCCTGTGCAACTCTCTATGGACAGAAAAGAAGAGAGATGGAGACAGTGAAAGGAGATAAGGGAGTGTTGGCAGACATTGGTATTAAAGAGTGCAGAACCAATCTTCCTGCTTTTGCCCTTCTGAATTTGACAAGAAAAGCCTGTGGAGACTGCAGACATAAATCAGACATAATCAAAGTCAGCAGAAATTCACAAAGCAAGCAGCAAAGAAAGAAAAAGAGCAGCATAGTCTGTTGATAAATCAATAAAGCCTTTGTTAGAGCGAGAGCTGCAGACTGCTCAAGGGGATGTGAAAGAGACAAATGGCATCAGAAGCAATCTCAGAATAAAACCATTCATTATCATCAAAATATGATCCTATAAACTTAAAACCTGGCCCTTCTATTGTGCTTCATTCAAGACAGAAGGTGCTTCTTTACAAGATCATGCTCGTGCAAAAATTTACATTCTTTCATCATTTACTTAAATCTTTATGACTGACTTTCTTCTGTGGAACGCAAATTATATTTTGAAGAATATTTCAACTGTTTTGAAATTTGGTGAGCAAGTGAAATAATGCTAAATTCCTCCAAATCAGTTCCGATGAACTCACCAACAACTTGGATGGCCTGAGGGTGAGTACATTTTCTGAAAATTACCATTTTTGAGTGAACCATTCCTTTAAAGGGGTCCCAAACAACTGATTTTCAAAAATATCCTATTTTGTGTTCCACAAAATATCGGGTCTTGAGTAAATGATTTTTGGGGAAACTATCCCTTTAACAAGCTTTGCAAGACTAAATTGCAGCTTTTGGGAGCGTGTGGTGGGTAAATACCGTGTTTGCTGTCCACGTCTGTAGCAGGAGCCACGGTGGCGGTACAGGGGCAGAGACCAGCACATCTTACTTTCAACTCCTTTCCTGTGAGACAAGCCTGCTGCTCCAGTTTACACTAAATTCAGGTGCAACACACACACACAGACACACAAAGAATAAGCAGCCGCCAAAACACTTGTCCAGTGTCACACGCTCCAGTTCAGTGGCATGAATTGTAAGCCCAGATAGAGCACAATTATTTCTACAGATGACTGAAAATCGCTGGTTCAGACATGACATCTCCATTAAAAGAAGCTGATGTCAACCTTCATTTCTTCCCTCACAAGGTCAGAAATAGATATATTTGAGATAATACATAATTCAACAGAACGGTTCTTTCATCTCCAAGTACCTAGCATCTCTTCAGACAATTCTTTGACTTTTAACGACGTCAAGGGCCAGAATACAAGGTATAAAAGACACCATTATCCATACTGCGCAAGCAGATTGATCCATGAGTCACAGAAAATAATAGAGATAGAAAAAAAATGTTTTTTTGAATGGCACAGAATAACAAGAATAGAAATAATGTCACGATGCATTCATTGTCCAAAGTTGCAGGACAGTGAAAGGATTATGAAATTTCTCTTCAGGTTTGTTGACAGGACTAAGAAAATATTTCTACCTGATCTGACTCTTAAAAATTACCTTAGCTAGTGTTAATTCATTTCCAAAAGTTTTGAATTATATTGATATTATATTATACTGGATATTATTTATCATTATTATCAACAATATTAAAGTGGCCATTATTACAATGATTCACTTAAAACAACAAACTTACTAAGTGCTTTTCCTTCCCTTTAATGAGACATGTCCTATTTGTCTTTCACAAATTATTGTGTGCTCTTTGGGAAAATGTTCTGAGGGCATTCATGAGGAAACGTTCTCCAAGAAAGGCCTAGCGGCAAATTTCTTTATAAATGAATCCAGATGGGACGTTTAACAAAATTAAAGAAAGATATATGTGGTCTTTCTTGTGTGGTGGGATTCAGAAGCTCAACAAGTATGAAATGTCACCTTTGACAGAAATAAATCATCAGTTTACACAAATGTTGGATCAAATGAATGCAGATGAATGCAGTTAAAAACATTATTAAGCATGATTAATTATTTTAATCTACTGTCAGCCACAGAAGTTCAATTTTGTTTTAAAGATAAGCAAAACCGATCACAGGCTGGAATATACTGATGCTCATTTTTGGGTTACCTAAGTCGACCCAACAAAAAACTAAAAACGCTGAACAAGCAAAAAACTGCAGCAAATCCAATTGTATTAAAATAAGCTGAACTGTAGAGAAATTGATCATATGATCAATTTCTCTGCAGTTCAGCTTATTTTAATACAATTAAAGGAAGTTGAATGCAGTGTGAAGTACCTGAGAGGCATAGTTGTGTCCATCAGAGCCACAAACGGGACCAGCGGAAGTTACTGGGCAAGATTTACAGTTACTCTCCTGCTGCTGTCTAATGACCTGCTGCTTCAACCTAAAACACATCAGTCAATATTGACATGCCATCAATAATATCATCAATATTCAATATGAGATATAAACTGAGGCATGCTTGAGTATTACTCACTCAAATCCACAGGAACAGTGCATCACTGGCCCATTTTTTAATTTAAAGTTAACAAAACGTTCTCTGTAGTCAGTTGTGAGCTACAATGAGAACCAGTAACTAAGAACAAGTTCAATTTGTAAAAAGAACAAACGTCCAGGGACTAAATCTGTGTACCTCACAATGTGCCACCAAACAACACATGCCTGCTTTAATAAATTGCTATTTCACCTCTATAAAAATATAACTTTCTCTTCACAAGTGAATGAACATTTTCTAACGCTTGTGGAAATAAACAGATCATAACCATTTTATTTATTTATTTTCCCCAAGGGTCCAGTTAAAATGTTCGTCAGGGTTCTTTGCGCTGTAGTTTTATGACCATTTTTAACCCTGTCTCATTTTTTGCTGTTGTGTCTTTAAGACTTCTTTCTAAACAGCCATCTTTGCTCGTACACACTCAGCCAATCATCTGAACCTTAAAAGCTCAGAAATGTGATTCTTCATGATATGAATAATGAAAAGCTAGACTGGACAGTTACATTCTGCACAGTGCCTTAGAATGGCACCCAGTTTCTTTTATTCATATACCCTAAAAAACAAACACTATCCTGTCGTGTATTACTGTTATGTGCATGAAGACAGTCCTGTAGATGAAAGGCTCACCTGTGCTCCAGCTTTTTGCGGTTGACGCACACAGCACGCTGGTAGCCCTGAGCGACACACACCTTATGCCGGCTGCATTTGACCTTCTGGCAAGGATCCTTAGTAGTGTCCACATCTGTAATGAAGAGAGATGTACCCCAATAATCTGCTATGCATTCAGATTTTTGTAGATGCTTCCAGGTTTTTTTGTTTTGAGATTTTGCTCCCTGAGATTTCAATATTGTAAACTTTCAATAAATATTAAGAATGATGTATTTAATTCCAATAAAACATTTAATATTTATTCATATTTAATTATTATTGGTTGTCTTTTTTTAGAAATTTTATTAAATGCTGCCACCACAACCTGAATCAGTGTTATTTTAGTAACTGATACACTATTGTGTATGTTTTTGATTATTAATTGAATTCTGATTAATATTTGCATTTTTATTTTAATTTTAGGTAAAGTTTTTGTCATTTTTATTATTTTTTAAGAATAATGTATTGTCTATACAGTTTTTTTTTCTGAATTTTCATTTCAGTTTTAATTATTTTAGTAAAAAAAAAGAAGTTAAAATGAAAATAAGAAATGCTGCCTTGGCAACTAGCTGAAATAAAATACTTTTTTTTTTTATTATATCTGTTAACATTTATTTTATTTAAATTTTTAAATTTAAATTTTTTATGTTTTTAGTTTTAGTTAACAATAATAAACACTGACCCAAACATAAACAAGCAGCAGGAAAATTACGATATTGTTTTTTATGCATATTTTTTATAGGGCTGGCTCGATACCACTTTTTCAGAACCGATACCGATCCAATAGCAAAAATTCTGAGTATCTGCCGATACCGATATCGATCCGAAACCAGCGCAGTTTTTTTAAAATCAGGGTAGAATTTCTATACCTCAGTGTGTGTTGACCTGCTCATCACTCTTTTGTGTTTTACACACAATCTACTAAATATAGACAACTTTACTGTAAAGAAAAACAATAAATGAATGAATATGTTATTATAATCTATGACAAAAATACTTTTATAAACTAGGTTAGTGGATAATTCAGTAGCAAAAGTTACTCTAGAAAAATCATGAGTGCACAATAATTTTATAAAATCTAAAATTAGTGAAAAAAAAACATTTATTGGGGAACAAAGTAAAGTGAATAAGTGTAGGACTAAATCTGGTAAAAATGATATACTGCTCTTTGTATTGTTGTAAAATACATTCATGGAAAACAAGTAATATATTTATATATAAATATGTATATACTGTAAAATTAAAAGACATTTCTTTTAAACGTACTGCACAATAATGAGGCAGCACCATATGACAGATGAGACGAACAAGAAAGGCTATTAAAAATCTTTCATTGCGGAAAAATATTATAATACGAAAGGCTCCAATACAGATGATGCTCTTGAAGCAGCACAGAGTCACAGTGCGCAGGCACAGCGCTCCAGAGTCCGCATAGAGAAGTTCAAAGCACAAAGGAAAGAGATATTAATGCGTAGTGTATTAAATCTGTGCGACAGTTTATTGAGCCTTTTCTTTTAACTGTTTTAAATGTCAGTTACTGTGCTCATGAAGAACCATTCATATTGATCTCTACAACAGTGTTATGATCTAACAGACACCCGGTAGAAAGTAAAACGATTTAGAAACAGCACGAAACTCTAGCAAGATAAAGTCCTTTTATGCAAAACCAGTTAACTTTATTTACAGATCAAGTATAATAGGAACAGTGGATTGAGTTTTGTCGTCTTGACTGTCGTAACTGAACGCAGTTTGATGCTGAATGGAAGATGACACACAGCCGCGGCGGAGAGAAGTGTTTACGTGAACTTGACTTAAATATTCATCTGTACCTCACATTAAACTATGGAACTGCTTCAGAACACTTGAAATACAGTGCACAAAAACTTTATTGTGCTTTATAATGGTTTTTGTGGCTTTCGTGGGTCTTAACACAATAGCAGCTACGCAGAATATCGGATTTGGATCGGTCTCTTCTGACCGATAATATTACCCCGAGCAGAAAATGCCAGTATTAGAGCGATACCGATACTGAATATCGGATCGGCGCACCCCTAATTTTTTATATATATATTTATTTTATTAATTTAAAATGTATTAATTTTTTTATTAATTTAAAAATTTAATCATGAATCTTTAGGGAAACTCCTATTTACACCAAAAGGAACATCATGACAAGCACCCTTTGATTCATATTTAAGAATGCAAAATACAAAAATTTAGCATTACACAAATTCAAAAGCACCCTGTCCATCTGCAATGCTCTCTATGCCACAGCCTTAGAGAAGCTAAGAGACAAAGATGTTATTTTACTGTGTTTTTCAGTAAGCAATCATAATTACACCTTATATTTTATCTCACCATACTACTTATAATATTACAAAAAACTCATAATCCTCACTGCACAAAAAACAATATCTCAAGACTACAGATTATTACGATCTATACACAATGGCAAAAGGTTGATCGGTAAGCCTCACTTCATCACAACAGGCTCAAGCAGATTAACGAGAACACAAGAATAATGATGTTGCTATAGCAACAGTCCAACTCCAGAGTGAGGACTGATTAGCTGCTCATATAAGTAAAAAAAAAAAAAAAAAAAGAAACAGAGAACTCTCTCTCTCTTTCTGTCATAACTCCCTTTAACATTAAAATATTTATCACTCCCTATATCACACTTATCACTCCCTATATCATCACTCCCTTTAACATTAAATATATCTTGCAAACAGTGGCCCTGTGAGCTTGTCCCTATAAAATACATAAAGAAGGTCTCCATGTGTAAGCGATGCCAAATCTGGCTTAGAGAGCTGAGGAATCTCGTCTAGTCACTGTTGCATCCTTTGTTCAGGGCAGCATTTAATGTGATCATTACAATCGCCGAGTAGAAATAAGGAACTAGTGACTCTATCAAGCAAAGCCAGTGGCTGAGCTAATGCAGCTAATATACATCAGCAGCCAGAGCCACTTAACGCTGAGCATATCAGATCAACTCGCAGGGAAAGGTTCACGGAGATAAGGATACGATACATGCTGTGTACACAGGAAAGAGAAAATACAATCACGCTGATAAATAAAACGCACGCTGATTGAATAAAGACATCTCCATTTGTTTTTAATGAACTGAAGCTTTGTATCCTCTTGATGGCCTATTAATTCTGGTACAGGTTGACTCAACAGACTGCTGAGATGTTCTTTTCACAGGTACACACACTGGGAATGTGAAAACAAACATCTGCTTGTGATAAATCTGTCCACATACTGACAACACTTTGTTGACCTATTAATTCACATTCAATTTATAGGATGTGTGCAGCTCATATGAGATCATAACATCATATCTGAGTCGGATGATTAGCTATAGATATGCATTCATATGTGCTGCTGTGAAAGTTTTGCCTTCAGGACTCAGGATAAAAAAGTAATACATGAACTACTGCTTAAAAGTGTAGGGTAGGTACTTAAAATATATATATATATATACATTCTGTGTATGCATTAATTTGAGTGCCTATTCAAGAATCCTGAAAAAAATGTCTTCCACAAATGTTTCCACAAAAATATTAAGCAGCACAACTGTTTCAGTATTGATAATAATAAGAGATATTTTCTTGAGCACCAAATCAGCATATTAGAATAATTTCTGAAGGATCATGTGACATCGACAGGACTGGACAAGACAGGAATAAATTACATTTTAAAATATATATTCAAATAGAAAACGGTTCTTTTAATTTGTAATGATTCATTTTTACTGTATTTTTAATCAAATAAATGCAGCTTTGGTGAGCATAACAGACAAAAAACATAAAAAAAAAAACTTACTGACCCCAAACTGAATGATAGTGTATGTGAATGTGTGTGTAAAATATGGAAACCTGTTTCCACATTAGTAAAAAATAAATAAATAAAAGGTCAGGCAATTTTTAAAATATAATTTTGAATCTATATCTATCTATCTATCTATCTATCTATATATATATATATATATATATATATATATATATATATATATATATTGAATTTACTTGATAGTAAATGTCCCTTTTTTTGGAGCAAGGAGGTTTTTATATAGACATGAGCAAGTATCATGACTGGTGTTTTGAGAAAAACTATTGTCACAATAGATACATCATAGATTTGTCCTGAAGTTGTGTGACAACTGCTGTGTTGATAACTTGTAAAATGCAAATTTGTTCCTCATTAAAAAGGTAAGGACCAGTGCTACCTTTCAAGAAGACACTGTAAATAAGGCTCTTTGGGAATTCCAGCTCTTTGGGAATTATCTGTTAGCTGTCTGATGCCTGAAAATCGAAACATGGAGAGCAGATGCTCTTGAAATATCAGACTATAAATAAAGTCTTACAAGGCCAATTAGACACCAACATAAAGTAAATAATTGATACTATTTAACATTTCTTCTACACTGCAGATTTATCTCATCTAATTCTTATCATGCCACAACAAGGGTGTATTTTAACACTCTTAAAACTTGGCCAGAACAATCTCTTTAATATATTTCAAATAGATTTCCTTTTACTTTTGAAATTCCTTCTTCAGAAATTGCAGCTCTTTACAAAATACAAGGGATTGTGACACTATAAGATCAGTGAGCTGTTCCTTGTTTTTCTCTTTGAAATTTCTCTTTGAATTTGACTGATGCCTGCACTGGCTGCTTTTTAGAGGAAACATCATGTTTCTTGGAGCGTTGAGGGCTGGGACAAATCTCTTATCACTGCCTCATTAATTATCTCATAACGGAGACAAAATGCATTCAATGCGGCAAGATAAATAGGTTTTATTTAATACATTTTTAAAATTGAGTAGGTGCATTATATTTGTGTGTACACGTTTTTCAATTCCAATTTCAATTTCTAAAAATGTGGTGCTCAAGTTAAAAGAAGTTCAACTTTAAAAACTCGTCTTGAGACCTTGTGTTGTTCTCCCCATTCCATTCCCTGTGTCTCACGCTTTTTAAAGCTAAAACGTCTTCTGTGTGAATGGCCTCTAAGAAGAGTCCATAAAAATGTATTGTGTTATTTTGAATACATTTTCAGTATTTATTTTTCACAGGTGTTTTACACATATTTTGAACTACACACTGGGTTAAAAGAACCAGTAGGGTTAAATGTCAGTAAACTTAACAGAAAATGTCCTGGAAGAAAATTACAAGTACCTTTTCCATTTTTCTATGGATTTTTTCTTACAGTGTATGACCACCTTATGTATGTGATTAATACTGGTTTTAATACTGAAGTGTTCAAATTATTAATAGCACAAATGCGAACTCTTAAATATCAAATTTATCATTATATGTGTGAAATCTTGCTCTATGGATCTGATAATAATTCCCTATTGTCACAGAGAATCAGTTCAAATAATAAGTTTCAAACAAAAGATTTGTGGTGGGAGTAGTGACGGCTGTGCAAGAAGCTTTAGTGCCAGCTCAAAAAAAAAAAAATAAATAAATAAATAATGGACCATTGGGTTCGTGGACCTCTGTTCTTGGACATATGAAGCTTAAGTGGATTTGTGTTTGAAGGAACAAAGCCAGTGTCAGTCAGTGCTAAATCAAGCCTCCTGGGCTCTTACTGGGCCTTCAGTGGAACTAGCAATTATCCATTAATTACATCCTGAGATATTTGCTAATGGACTCCTCCATTCTGAGGACTTCACTTCAACTGAAAAATCAAGACATAATGTTCAAATGTTGCTGGGCAGTCTCTTTACTCTAGCAAAACGAGGAGATGACCTCATCTCTTGTGTAAGCAATTAGTGTTTGGCAGCCAAGAAGAAAAGAAGGGCTGTCTGCTGTGAGAAACATACGCAAACCACAGTCAAGCCTAACCGCACCATTGAATGATAATTACAGTGCTTGCACACCACTGTTAGGGGTTTGTTTTAAAACACTAAATATTACATTTCTCACTAAATTAATTCAGTAATTAATTAAAGCACTTAACATGCTGTCTGGGTTCAAACTTTAATTCTAGACTATTAAAAAAAAAAAATAAAAACTTTTTACTTTAAAAAAAAAATTAGATTAGCTAATAAAGTTTGAAAAAATCTCCCACTGACTTGCTGAAAATGTTTAAATCTATTCAAATCACTGTAGTATTTGCATACTGAGTACTACTCTTTCTTACATCTATTTGCATACTGAACTCTGATTGGTCCTGACTTCCTCGAATATATTACACTGCAACTGTGTTGACTCTTGTGTGCAACTGACAGAAAACAAAATGCATGTTGAGTATCATGACAACAGAAGACTTCATTTACACAGAAGAAAAACCTAAAACTGGCACTAATTAGTCTGAATATTTAACCTAATGTAAAATCCAGCTCCGTTTGAAAATAAACTAGGTCATTGTTCAGCACATCATGCGATTTTAGGCACTTAAATAGAATGGCTAAAAGATCACTCCAATAAATGTAATGTGATACTATTACCAATATTAAAGATGACTTACTTTCATTCGATCCTTGACTTTCATCCCATGATCTGATGTAATCGTCCTGACAAAAACAAAGAAGTGAAACACTCAGATGTGCTGCACAGAATAAACGTCAAGAATTTAGTCAAGAATAATACTTCTTTCACTGTGCATCTATCATTAACCAAACTTAAAAGTACAATTAGATACTTTAATTATGAAAAGCAGTGGAAAAGCACTAATGGAAAAAGGAGGGATGGAACTTAAGAAAAATTCTGAGAGGCAAACAAGACAAAAAAGGTGAACGCTTAAATGATATGTCAAACGAAGATGCATGAGCAACTTAGATTGCATAAAAAATGGGTTTCAGCTTTGATAGCGAATATTAGATCAAGCATTTTAAAAGAGACATCAAACACAAGCAAAGTCATGATACAGCACTACTGACCTCCACTTCCTGGTGTAATGTGAGAAGGATGAATCAAAGACAAAAGAGAAGGAGACAGTTAGATGAGAGCGATGCATCTCTAAGGAGCAACTATCAAGAAAAAAAAAGACAGGCTCCAACTGCTAAAATCATCTAATCGCCTCCTGGGTAAAACTTTGAATATATCCTTGATATTCCCTCATGTGTCCTTATAAAAGAGGCAGTTGCTTTAAGATAATTATACATATAACACTTGAAATATTTCAGCACTCTGACTAATAATAATAATAATAACAACCTTTTTTGTAAAGTTCACAAGCTTATTAGTGTCATCATCAGCAGTCATTTATCTTTTCAGTTGTAGGTGTAAACAGGAGGTGAAATTGCTTATATTGACTGAATTTGGCTTTGTCAGCTACAGCAGCGCTATAAATTATTATTTTTCTGCAGCAAATGTTTAAATCACAAGTTGCAATACATATGCTTTATCACTCCTGAAATATAGACCATTAAAAAATGACATTTTCATATCCACTTCATGAATATTTACCAACCGCTTTTGTGGGTCTTAATGAAATACATTATTGCTAAATCTGTTTAAGACCTGACTTATAAAAACATGCTAAAAACTATGATTTTACTATATGAATATGTGCTCCAGATATGATATAACCTTGTCAAAACAAATGAAAGACCAGTGGCTCAAAATTCAGTGCCGCACTGCTTAACTGCAACAATCCCTGGTGCTGGACAACCTTGTTATTGATTTCCTGATACCTGCATTATTTAAGTCAGTTTTTGCTGTCTTGGCAAAGTAGATACTGTGTGGTGTACTGAGACATTAGATGTCCATATCAGTAAACATCGAATGGACAGAGTGTTAAAATCTCTTGAATATATATTTTTTATCTTTAGTTTATGCAAATTGTAGCAGCCACCCATGCAAACACAGCCATAAATTCTTTTGATATGCACTTTTATTAAGAGGAGAATTGTACACTCAGTAAGCCTGAAGTATGTGGAAAATACTGTGTCACATCAATGTGTTCCACCTCGCTGAAAAGATACAAGAATGAGTCAGAGTAGAGAAATATCGCCATGGCTAACAGAAATATTGCCAAAACATATCCTCATCATCTAATTTTATATGACCGTCATCACAACACATCATCATCAAGATTTCTTAAAAGCTTAAAAAGCTTAAGATTTCTTCAAGCTTAATAGAAAGCAACAGTGCCCAGCCACATTTCAGTGGCATTGGTTCCAGAAGAATTTTTCCCATGGTGATTTAAAAAAAAAAAAAAAAAATCTTTATTTAAGAGTTACAAACCATTAATTAAATCAACAAGCTATGAACTTTACAAACTTTAATTTTGAAGCAAACTACCCTAGTAAAAAATAAATGCCTGATTGGCACTAGCTGATTGGTTCAGCCAATGAGCTCACTGCCTCACATTTAAATGGCTGGCTAGCAATCACTCGAGCAGTTCGCAGCGCGCTTTCAGAGTTCCTCTGAAACCCTCCACCTTCCCTAGCTCCACCTGTATAGACCTGTTACGGGTTATTATATATGCTATTTGTGCAGCAGCAGTATGCCTTAAATACTAACAGCACCATATCATTCCTGTACTTGCTTTGAAGCAGAAGCAATAATCTACAACAACAGCAATAACCAACAGCAGCAGCAATTAAGCAGCATCAGCGTAGCAGATCTATTCCGCCAAGACCAAATACATTAACACTGTCATATCCATTACCATGCTAAAATCTACCGAGTTGTCATGATACAAATATACTAAAATGTATTTAAAATACATTTATTTCATGCTAAGTATACTACAAAATACATTTACATATTTATGTGTTGAATAAAAATACCCTGTATTTTTATACTAAACTAGTATACTTAAAGTCTGCTAAATTGAAACAACTAATTTTGTACTTAATGCACTTTAATTGTGCTGAAATAGTGTTGATGTCCAAATAAAGATATACTGAAGTATATTTGATTGTGCTAAAGTGGAACTACTGCATGTGTACTCTTTCGTACACTTTAAATATCATGTATTTAAAGAGCAATATTATTCAAAGATCAAACAATCCTCATCAATAGTGACATTAAAACACATTTTAGGCTTAATTTTCAGAAATGTGCATTGTGCACAAGTAGTTCTCCAAATAAAGTTTCATTATAATTTTTATGTCAGTAAGTTTGGCTGTGAAATAATATGGGCTGATGGCTTCAACAAAAACATATACCATTGATTAACAAGCTCATAGCTCACTGTAGGTCTGTCTTTGTTGTCTGTAAAGATTTATATAACATATCATTAAAACTCACTTCCTCTGTGGAGAAAATTTAAATTCCGGAACCTGAACCACTCTATAGGCAGTAAGCAACAGTGGCTCAACCAATGGCAGATGTTTTGGGCAGGGCTATCTGTTTAACTAACCAATAGAAGAAGAAGAGGGCACCCAGATGAAACCTGTTTGGAAACAATCATTATTTTTATCATAAGGTGCCGCTAGTGGCTCAGAAATTATTTTCTTTAATGAAGGACATATCAATTTTATGAATCATCATATCGCTTTAACATACGTCAGTCCAAAATGTGATCATATGGATGCGGAATCCCAACAATTTGTTGTATTTTAGAGCACAGAGACATTTCAGAGTCAGCAGCACTTGAAAACAGTTTAGGAAGCAGTCATCTACAGTTGAGCGTCTCCTGTATCCGGAGTCAGCTCATCTTTGGCCTGCCTTGAGTGAAGGCTGCCGGGACTATCCCTCAGAGGACACTGGTCTCATCAAAAACACCACAGAACACATCAACCCCTCCTGTGCTGACTGACAGCTCTTTTATCCCTCATATCTCTGCAATGTAGTCGGGCATGTCTGAACATGCACTCTGTAAATTCAGCTTTGATTTGGAGGCCCTCAAAACACCTGTGTATGTTTATATGACATACAAGCATTTGACTGGCACCTGAGAAGAAGATGAAAAGTGATACACACACACACACACACACATATGACATACAAGCATTTGACTGGCACCTGAGAAGAAGATGAAAAGTGATACACACACACACACAAACACGTGTGCGTGTGTGTTCAAGCAGCAGTTGGTGGGTGAACTGGATCTGTCTTTTTCACTCAAACTTGACAGTTACATCACAATGCAGAGAAAAAATGCAGGAACGTACCATTGTGCTCCTGTGTTGCTGCTGCTATGAAAACATCTGCGACAGTGACACAGCACAAAGACATCAGGGAACTAAAATCACTAAAATATGGGTTTATTGATAGTGACAGTTTCAAAACTATCAGATGACGGCAGAAGTTCATTTAAATGTACTAAAAAATATAACATGTATTTACCAGTCAATTCACATGTTTCATGTAACGTCATATCCTTCCACCTGGAAGGCAAAACAAGGCTTTCTTCTGCTGCCTGCCAGCCAGTTCTTTTTTACTAGGCTGTACTAAGTCCTAATGTACTAAGACAGTGATATTGATGACAGACTTATTGATGGTGCATACATACACTTATTGATGTACATGCAAGCAGATGAGCACAAAATATGATTGTAACACATAAAGTTTCACATTAAGCGCTTTCCCATAGAAAACAATTATAAAGAAAATGCTTAACTTGCATTTTGGTGCATTGCGTTCATATTATTGGCTCATCTGATTGACTGTATATAGTATGCATAATTGATGAATTGTATTTTTGATCTTTTGATCAATCATAAAAGATTCAACCTTGAACCTGCTGTTAAGTTCCAATCAGACTCACTCAGAAAGTGAAAGTGAATCAGTTCACAACCCTTACTGAACTGTGAGTAATTTTTGCATTTGTCAGCTTCAAAATAAATCAGAACCGTGATGCGTGATTCAGGTTTGTGAGACATGCATCAGTCTATTTACTAACTGGGTGTTAATATATGACAATGTGTAAACAAGGATATACACTGCAAAGTTTTGTTGCAAAAATTAGTGTAGTAATGGTTTTCTAAAAATATATATTAACATTTTTCCCAAAGAGGCACAGATATTCTTACAAAACAGTGATATATATTATATGGCACACATACAATCAGGATCACTAGAATAAGAGCATTTCAGTACACAGCAGAGTTGTTAAAGGCTAAAGTAAGAAGTTCTGCACTTAATCAGCTGATGCACAACTGAACAATAGTGTTCACCGTGCGATTCTTTCATGTGTCAAAAAAAGTACTTTTACTCAAAATATTTCATTTTAGGAGCCAGCCCTTGTCACTTTTTTGTCTGACACACTGCTTTCAGCTTATTTACTCCCACTTTGTTGTCTCTTTAATTTCATGTCATGCCTTGTAACCTTGAGGGGATTCAAGTTTGGCTGTGACTATTTCACATTTTCTGTTTCCACACATTCTAGAGATTCGCTCTGACAATTTTGCATGCTCAAAATTACTTCTTGTTGGAGGCGCACAGTGAAGCAGTCTTCCATAATTGATTAAAGCCGGATGGACCCTGGTGGTAATGACCTCACAATGGCCTCACACCTACGCATTCATCACTCCACCGTGTTGCCGGCAATCATACAGGCTCCTCGCAGTTCATAAACACCCCGGGCAGTACATGATGCTGAGGACCCACACATCCATTCTCCCTTTGACTCTGCATCTAATCGGCCGTGTTCCACAAGCCAAGAAATCAAGAGGTAAAACAGATACTGTATTATATATGGGAACCTTCCCAACTATGTTTTCACTGTCACACCACGGCTATAGCTGACAGGCAAGCACAAGCCTCCCACTTGATTTATGCATTGGGCCTTTTCCGACTGGGCTTTTCAGATTAACCGCTCACGAGCACATCAAAAGCGCTGCTAACAGCCCACTCCCTTGACTGTGAACATATCCTGGCTTTCCTCATGTAGAAAAAAACCTCTGGCCTGCCATTCTGTTTTTGTAGAGCCAAGAGCAGCAGGCAACTCCTCCAGGACAGAACTCCACAGAGAGTGCTGACTTCTCGGTGAGAATGCCCTGAGATCGTTTGTCACTGACTCATGCAAGTGAAAACATATAACTGAGGGTGAAAGCCTTGTGGTGACATTTAGTGTTATCTCTTAGACACATAAGAGGTTACCGCGTGCACTTTAATACATGAGAAATTTTACAAATTGAGATTGCTTGACTTGAAGCCTGACTCATTGTAAACAGATGAAGTGATCCATCTACCACAGATGCCTAGCAGATACACAGCGCTGTAATGTGCTATAATGGACAACACACAGATGGACAATGAGATCACATTGTAATATTAACAATTTCAGCAACTGACACGTAACTTATAATGATAAATCATAGTTTGTCAACTTGAGCCCCAGGTTGGAACAAAATGAAGTGCTCAAATGTTATACAACAGTTCAATAAATAAGACATTAATATTAAGTAAAGGCACGTTCACCCCGTCAATGAACGATAACGTTCTGTTTCTTATAAGTGCGAGTTGCAGTTATTTAATTTGCCACTTTAAATGCTCAAGCTCTTTAAAACTGGGAAGATTATGATTGGCTGTCAATGTTTTTATAGTTCATTAGCTGGAAAAAAAATCCTTCTGAAAGTGATTCTAATCCTGTCGTTCCTCTGTGCTGGTATTGTGATTACTGTGTTGTGGACTTTCCTATTCTTATAGAATTAGAACAGTTATTAAAACATTATATTTATAGTTACAATCCTTAGTGCACAAGGCCTTGACTTATGTTTCAGACAGCTACAAACAAAGCCACAGACTAATTACCTGCTGTAGTGGTGAATCAACAATTCGTAGTGTTATTTCTCCAGAATGAATCAGTATGTTTGAACAAATCAGATGAGCGAATGATTTATTGAATAAAGACGGTCACTTCCCTAGTAAAAAATAAATATACTAATGTATATGAAATACATTTATTTCATGCTAAATATACTATAAATACATTTGCATATTTATGTACTTCATAAAAATACCTTGCAGTTGTACTTTTGGTATACTAAACTGGTATACTTAAAGTTTAAATAGGTAACAACTTTTGTACTTAATGCACTTTAATTGTGTGGACATAGTGCTGAAGTCCAACTAAAGATATACTGAAGTATATTTGATTGAGCTAAAGTGGAACTATTGCAAGTAGACTTGAGGTACACTTTAAATATCTTGCATTTAAAGATGCAAGATTCAATAAAGTTTAATTACAATTTTTACATCAGTAAGACTTGAGTGATATGTCAGTAAATATGTTAATAGATTTGAACTATACTTAGTATGAAATAAATATATTTTAAATATATTACTTTTTTACTAGGGTTGTTTCAATTCAAAATGAATCCAACTGGAACTAAAAGTTGGTCACTGTTGCTCCATGGCACTTTAAAAACATTCCAACCACCCCGAAACAGCAACACTGACCCAACCAATGGCATGAGTTTGGGGTGTGACTATATGGTAGTCAGACCAATAGCAGATAGGCAACGTTAGCTGTGCAGAAATGATATAAAAACATAAACTTTATATTTTTCTTAATGGCATTTGGAGCATAAAATTATTTCAAACACACCCAGAAAAGGTTCAATATTCCAACCTCTTCAGCATCAATAACACTCCCACCGACTCTAAGGGACCAACTGACAGCTCTGAAAGTGAAAAAGAACAATTATACAGCACAGGCAAGTGCTGCCTTTAAATGAGCAAATCTGACACTAGAAGCAATCAATAAGCCATTCTCTGTTTGGGGGGGGGGGGGGTGACAGGCTTGACAGTTCTTGCCCTCCTGCATACCTTTACAGAGCTCTTTAGGCTTAATCCAGCCTCATTAATGCTGTAGGCAAAATGCACTTTAATGGGGTTTAGAACAAGTCACTTAAATCAGACATTTTCAAAAGAAACATGTCTTTTTTTCTAGAAAATTGAGAATAAATGCCACCTTCATCAAGGATGAGCAGTCTTGGGGGTGAAAATAACACTGTAATGCTTGTATTTGTAATTGGATGCCTTTTTATTTGGCAGTTTTGGTAGGTCAGCTTGATCTTGAGAGAACACGGTGTTTGGTACCCAGACTACCAGGGGCAGCAGGAAACAAGTCAAGAGAGTGACAGAAAAGTAAGTATCGCACATATTGGAAAAGGAAGGACATGTTAAAAGAGTTGTAAGACCAATTTCATGTCTGGAACTGGACCAAAGCCTCCAAAAATTAGCCTGGGTATGCCATCTGCACTCTCCAGATAAAAAGTCCAATTCAGCAAGAAAGGCCCAGACCCCAGGAGCAGAATGATGAAAGGCCAGTTTCTCTCCACTCAATTAAAGCCCACCTACACTCCTGGTCTATAGCCAAGATGTGGTGCTTCAATCCCCTCACTCGCTTTTGTCAACAGCCATCCTACTGCACTCAATTTCCCCTGCCCCGCAGGCCCGCGACCTCCTTCTCCAGACAATCCGGCCTGAGTCTCTCAAATGGGGCTGAGAGTGACAAACAGATGTGCATAAACATGCATCAACTGTGTTCCAAAAAAAGCATAATGTTTTGCATTTGAGTGCACTGAATGCTGATGGCTGAGATCTTAATGGGGTATTTTGGTGTATCATCTTAAACTGCATTATCCGTAATTATGGACCATATGCTATGCTGCTCTGGCAGTTGTAAGGGCATTCCCACCTCCACAAGAATGCGACTGGAATCTTGATGGACTGAGGCCGTGACGGGGCAAGCGCTGAGGTTCTCTGCAGTAGCTCTGCACATCCAACTGGCTTGTCAGTTGAGATCACTCACTTCTTTTGACAGCCAAATATTGATGCATTTGCATACCGCCAGGTTATTTTAAACTACATTCATCAGCGACAACACATACTTGCTTAGCTGTGCCAAACAAAGCCCTTGACAGAGTTCTGTCCAAAAAAGAGACTGATGCATTCAATATTTAAGCCACAGTGAAAATTTCATGAATTAAGAAAAAGACACATCTAAAGCAATCACAGGGAACAGGCTTCCTCCACCCACCCTGAAAAACAAAATGTGCATTTTAAAGGAAATGCCAATGAATGGTTAAATAGAAGACCATTTTCAGTGTAGGCTTGAAACATTTTTGCCTCATTAAAAATGTAGTGGAGGAATAACAGGTGCAAGCCAACACAGCGTTCCGGAGCTAAGGGAAAGCACTGATTTTTAATGAGCTTCTTCTACTTCGAAGTTGGGGGGAGGGGGGGTGAGCAGCCACCGGAGAATTGGCCAGAGCTGCTGGTTGTTTACTTTCAGTAGCATAGATAACGGATTCACTCCTGGTTTCTCTCTTTAACAGCCGGGTAAGGTGTGGGGTGAAATTAGACCGAGTCGTTTACCCTCAGCATCTCTATAAGCATTTATAGATAATGAACACGAACATATCACCCAGGATGTTTAATAGGAAAAAAGTCCAAGCGAGCAAATGTGCTCTAAATTGATCCATTTCATCATTTTTTTTTTTTTACTCCGTTGAATTATATTTATCATATCTCGTTTATATGTAGACTATAATGTTGGAAATATCTGATATATAGCTCACTTCAAAATTAATGTTGCAAAGGTAATTGTGAATATAATTGTGTCCAACAGGGATTTGTCATTTTAAACGACCCAGTCTATTACATTCTTGCAGTATATTTGGTATTAAATACTGACCATGAAATAAGATTTAATTTTCCACTTGTATGGAAATAGATAAGCGAGCATGCCAAAAATGGTTCTGATTCAGTCAGTTGTTCAGAATGTAATGCCATATAATCTAATGCAGTCAGTGGGATTTAAAAATAAATAATCAAAACTCAATGTAAATCAAACAAATTTTACACTTTGGAAGTCTCAAAACATTATAAGCATTATAAAATCAATCAACCAAAACTTTTATTTAGAATGACTTTTATATGGACCTCATTTAATATGTTAAAATGAGACTCTGACATGCTTCACTAAGATTCCCAGATGGGACCAAATTATGATGTGCTGTATAGCTTTGACATGCCCTGACTATTCTCCAAAGGCAGGACGTTTTCAGACCAATTTCTTGACTTTAAAGAAGTCTATTTTTAGATTTATTTCAGCTGTAAGAAGGGTAGACAGACTGGCTGAAAGATCTTTGTGTCAACTTTCAATTTTTAGGTATCATATCTCATGTGATATCGTGGATTTGACAAAACAAGGTAATAAAATCTATCCGCATACCATAACAGGACCCTTGACTTACAGAAGGCCTGACAGCAGGTTGGTAGATCACATACATTTTTTGAAACATTTAGGCTGCTGTGATATTTCAAGTAATCATAAAAGAAATTAATAAAATCATAAAAAACACAGGGCTTGAATACATAATATTAATATATGTGACCCTGGACCACAAAACCAGTCTTAAGTCGCTTGGGTATAATTGTAGCAATAGCCAAAAAAACATTATATGGGTCAAAATTATCGATTTTTCTTTTATGCCAAAAATCATTAGGATATTAAGTAAAGATCATGTTCCATGAATATATTTTGTAAATTTCCTACCATAAATATATCAAAACTTAATTTTTGATTAGTAATATGCATTACTAAGAACTTCATTTGGATAACTTTAATGGCAATTTTCTCAATATTTTGATTTTTTTGCACCCTCAGATTCCAGATTTTCAAATAGTTGTATCTCGGCCAAATATTGTCCTATCCTAACAAATCATACATCAATGGAATTTATTCAGCTTTCATATGATGTATAAATCTCAATTTCAAAAAATTGACCCTTATGACTGATTTTGTGGTCCGAGGTCACACACACACACACACACACACACACACACACACACACACACACACACACACATATATATATATATATATATATACATATATACACAACTCGAATTTCGGAAAAGTTGGAACGTTTTTTAAATTTGAATAAAATGAAAACTAAAAGACTTTCAAATTACATGAGCCAATATTTTATTCACAGTAGAACACAGATAACATAAATGTTTAAACAGAGAAATTTTACACTTTTATCCACTAAATGAGCTCATTTCAAATTTGATGCCTGTTACAGGTCTCAAAAAAGTTGGCACGGGGGCAACAAATGGCTAAAAAAGCAAGAAATTTTGAAAAGATTCAGCTGGGAGAACATCTAGCAACTAATTAAGTTAATTGACATCAGGTCTGTAACAAAAAAAAGAAGTCTGAGAGGCAGAGTGAGTCTCTCAGAAGTAAAGATGGGCAGAGGCTCTCCAATCTGTGAAAGAGTGTGTAAAAAGATTGTGGAATACTTTAAAAACAACGTTTCTCAATGTCAAATTGCAAAGGCTTTGCAAATCTCATCATCTAAAGTGCATAACATCATCAAAAGTTTCAGAGAAACTGGAGAAATCTTTGAAACCTTTGTTGGATGCCTGTGGTCTTCGGGCCCTCAGACGACACAGCATCACTCATCGGCATGATTCTGTCATTGACATTACTAAATGGGCCCAGGAATACTTCCAGAAACCACTGATGGTAAACACAATCCGTCGTACCATCTGCAGATGCCAACTAAAGCTCTATCATGTAAAAAAGAAGCCATATGAGAACATGGTCCAGAAGCAACCATCGTGTCCTGTGGACCAAGGCTCATTTTAAATGGACTTGTTTTAAAGTGGAAAAGTGTTCTATGGTCAGACGAGTCCAAATTTGACATTCTTGTTGGAAATCACGGACGCCATGTCCTCCGGGCTAAAGAGGAGGGAGACCTTCCAGCGTGTTATCAGCATTCAGTTCAAAATCCAGCATCTCTGATGGTATGGGGGTGCACAAGTGCATACGGTATGGGCAGTTTGCATGTTTTGGAAGGCACTATGAATGCTGAAAGGTATATAAAGGTTTTAGAGCAACATATGCTCCACTCCAGACGACGTGTATTTCAGCAGGACAATGCAAAACCACATACTGCAGCTATTACAACAGCATGGCTTCATAGTAGAAGAGTCCGGGTGCTGAACTGGCCTGCCTGCAGTCCAGATCTTTCACCTATAGAGAACATTAAACGAATCAGATCATTAAACGAAAAATATGTCAAAGACGACCACAAACTCTTCAGCAGCTGGAAACCTATATCAGGCAAGAATGGGACCAAATTCCAACACCAAAACTCCAGAAACTCATAACCTCGATGCCCAGACGTCTTCAAACTGTTTTGAAATGAAGAGGAGATGCTACACCATGGTAAACATGCCCCCGTCCCAACTATTTTGAGACCTGTAACAAGCATCAAATTTGAAATGAGCTCATTTTGTGCACAAAATTGTAAAATTTCTCAGTTTAAACGTGCTATGTTATCTATGTTCTATTGTGAATAAAATATTGGCTCGTGATTTGAAAGTCTTTTAATTTTCATTTTATTCAAATTTAAAAACGTCCCAACATTTCCGAAATTCCGGTTTTATATATATATATATATATATATATATATATATATATATATATATATAATGTAAATATTTTCATTTATAATAAAATAAAAAGTAATCAGAGCTCAGAAGAGCGAGGACACCTCCTAAGAGTTCTCATTATGATGATCTCATGCTGTATCTAAAAAATGAAAATGTTATTATCAACCAAGAATGGAATACACAATGAATATGAAATATTAATGTCAAATTACACGCCTCTATATGTGCATCAGCATGTGCTCATGAGCCTTTCATGTTCTGCTGCTATCATCAGTGTTCTCTTGAGTTATATCATTATTATGCTCTGAGAACCTCAGAGGACCTCAGAGGCCAGCATCAATTTGGATTATTTGCCTTTGTCATAAGAAACACTTTAAAGATGAAGTAAGCAGTGTACAGAGACAGATTAATTTTCAGAGTCTACATCAGTTCCATCTCTGTCTCTGATCAAAGATAACAGGTGACTGTTAAAAAGGCACTGAACTGTGTCAGAGGGCCTGTTGATGTCTCAGAATCCTTGCAATCTCAGAATAATAAATACATTCATAAGCATGGTTTACCATGATGTGAAACCACATATAAATGCATTTTAATATTGATTCTTTGTTTTGAAAGGAGCTAAGGTTGAGACAGTCTGTGTGAGTGCATTAAAATCAATATCCAATTATAATGCAAATTATGTTAATCCATGAAGTGTGTGTTTGGGCATATATCAAGGTGAGAAGTTACTCATTTGGCAGTCAAATGAAATATTTTTAAGGCAGTCAGCTATAATTAAAGTTCTAGCATTATATTAGTTTTGCTGGGAGACAAGTTTACTTTTTTGGTGTATATTCTTGTTCAAGGGGTCCTGATTCTGTCATATCCTGCACATACTGCATGTTAAAGAAAAAAAACATTAAAAATAAATACCGTTTTGCATTAATCATTCACAATTAGGATCTTCCCATCTGTGCAATGACATGACAGCCCAAACAAAACAGCAGACAGCATGTCATAGGCCAGTGCTATTCAGTGCTACTGAAGTGTGTCACCTCAAGTACAGTTCAAGAAACAGCAGCAAGAACAACCTGCATTTTAATTAGATGGTTGAGTCAGAGACAGTGAAAGGGCTGAGACTTGTTTTCTCAAAGCTGTTTTGGTTTTCTGTGTTGTACAAGCATCGCTCCTCTGCTATTCATATGTTTGAGATGGTGTGATCAATAGCCATTGATTGGAGAATATAGAGTCTGCTGCAGGGCCTAGTTTGAATGTAAGCCACTGATGTAGAAACGCTGTGTCCATCTATTTATAATCCCAGTCTAATTCGCACTTAATCTTTTCATTCCCACATTTTGATAAATTCCGGGTTCTCGTAGATGTGTTTTTCCACCGTAATCATTTAAGGAGTTATACACTTAATCCAGTTCTAGAAGGGTAAAAATAGCTACTGGCCAAACACTGATGGAGATAAATCACAGTTTCTATTGGACGGTTTAATGTTTCATTTTGAGCAGCAAAACTCAACAGAAAACAACACAGGACCTTTTAGTTCTCAAGAACAGTAGGTCACCTGCAAACTATAAATAAATATGAAGTCTTAATGTTAATCATTACCATACGTAATTTTGATTGTGTTGCATATTCATTGATTTTTGACTAACAATGTTTTTCCTTACAATGACTTGGATGATTTTATAAAGAAATGCCATTGAATAAAGGATCAAATAACATACCTGCACAAGGACACATGCTACAACATGACCTTTGAGACATAAATCAATCCATAAATCTCCCTCTGAATACAAGTGAAGTTCTAATCAATTATTAAAGTTGCCTATTATTACATCACATCAACCAGCTGGGCAATGACACTCTAATGCAATCTGCTTTATTCTGTAATCAAACCTATTGTCAATTAAACAAACAACAACAGATGGTACATTGTTACCAAGTAGGCTATATTTAGGATTTAACTGAACATCTGAGCATTTTTAGAGCATTTTACCTTTGCAAGATACATTTAAAGATACAAAAAGATTTGTCTAAAGTCTTTTATAGATAACTGCACATATTTAAAACCTTTTAGTACATTTACAGCATGAACTCAACAGTTCAAAGCTATTCTATCACAACAGCTATTTATCTTAAATGCAACTGCTTTGAAAAGGAAGATTGATTTCTAAGGGAATGCTGAAGGACTAATAGTGCTTTAGGAATAAGACTGTCCAGCATAACCATTTTTAACACTTCCTAACAATCGGTATTGATACGAGTCAGGTAATTCATCGCCTCAAAGATAACTCACATCTCTGAAGCGGTTCCAGTGCTTGATCTTGCGACTGTACTGGGAAATGGTGGACAGCCACTGTTCATCTTCCATGAAATTCCCCGTTTTCTCCGCTTCTTTCCCGCTCTTAACGTCCACCTGCACGGAAAACCGTACGAGCATCAGCAACGGGACGAGAAGACATCCCAGATCATTCATCCACACCATTATTCCGCTTGTCTGATGTCTCGATTCCTCTGCTTTAAAGGGCGAGAGACGGATGCTGAGGCTACAGTGAAGTGTGACCTGATTACAGGATGCGTCTTCCCTCTATAGAGAGAGAGAGAGAGAGAGAGAGAGAGAGAGAGAGAGAGAGATGAAGACGCGAAGAGCTGCTGCTATCAAGCTTGTCAGTGAAGGCGCGCTCGGAATTTCATTAAATTCTGCTGTCGTTGTAGCTATTATAGGATCATTCGAGATGTCAGTTACCCCATCACCACTTAAAACAGAATCATGCTCCACACTTTTACCTTAAGTATTTTTCACTTAGACCGCAGGATGGTCTCTAGAATGTTTTTTTTTTAAATTTTAGCCTACCATTTCATTTGATTTTCTTGTTTTTAAATGTATGCATAATAATAAAGTTTTTATTAGATTTTACAGATGTTGCTATACGTTTTGTCACTATTCTGTTTCTTAAAATATTAATAAAAACAAATCATAAAAATAGCAAATATTACAGTCATCTGTGGTTTAGGCTATATATTCCATTTATATGAGATACTGATACCTAAGTAATTGAGGTGAATCTAAATATCTCAAACAATTTATTTACAATTTGTTGGAGAAAAATGAACAGACTGTCAGTAGCCTATGTAGGGATCTTTATGCAGGTTACATCAATACTCCATTAGGAGGAGACTAGAGACTATCATTATGAGTGCTTCATTGCTCATTCATTCAACGATTCTTTCAAAAGCTGAAATGAAACAAGGGACTGTCCTCATTCACTCAACCTATTTGTTGAAAAAATTGCTTCCCTTTTTGTTTAAGGAAACAAGTGACTGGCTGAATTGGGCTCATACTATTTCTACAATACTTTGTCTATTTTATTAATTTTTTTTATTTTAATTTTATTAATTGTAGTAGCCACTGTCTTTATGAGTGAATCCTTGAATCATTCACTCAACCAATTCATTCAAAAACATAATTCGAATTAGTAAATATTTGTACATAAATAACCTACCTGCATTTTTCCCAGTGACAAGTGTATCTGGCCACCACTAAAATATTTTTTTCTTTAAGCAGGCATGACATACTACCTTAAATTTAGTAAAGTCAACGTTTTATGTAAACTTTATATTTATATGTTGATTTACATATTTACACACATATTTAGATTCACACACTTCCTACTTTCTTTTTATTGAAATTTGCTTTAAATATTCTGAACTGTTATAGCTTGTTTTGTTGTAATACCCATAAATCAGTGAATAAAAATGTTTGTCATTTTGTTGCAACTTGCCCTGTAGTATTAACCTATTTGTAAAGAGCTGTGCAGGTTTCACTTGAACAATGGGTATAAAATAGTTTGCTACACCTTCATTTGCAGCAGGCCTTCAGTTTCATTAGATTAGTCTGTTTCCCAAATGCAACCAGTTCATATTAATGAGGAGCATAAATAGATGTTTGGATTGAGACCATTTATGAGTGTGATATTTAATACAGCTTAGGTTTGATAAGGTGTGTTATTGTGGACCAAAGCAAGCAGGCAAATACCATGTTTTATTTCAACAAAACTTAAAGTGCTCAGATAGAAACATGCACCCTGATACTGACACCAAAACGATGTGACATACAAAGCACTGACTGACAGGACAATTGACAGAACACATATGACATCGTTTAGCTGTGTGTGAATATGTCAGTGTATAGTGTAATTCAATCCTGAAAGCCCCACGGGGGTTTCAAGTGGTCATTTTTGACCATGGCTATAGTTGTCACTTGCTGTGGTTTCATACATACATACATATATGTATGAATATGTGTGACACCTGATTCATATGAAAGAACATAAGCTGCAGGCAAGCAATGCAAACCTCAACATACTTGACATAGAACATATATCTCTATTAAAGACAGGGTTTTAATAGACAAGCTTTTTTGTATACATATATATACATACATACATACATACATACATATATACATACATACATACATACATACATATATATATATATATATATATATATATATATATATATATATATATATATATATATGTATATATATATATATAAAATATCAGGATAGAACACTGACATTCATGCATTTGGCAGACAATTGTAGGCCTATGCAAAGTTACTTTGTGCCGTTGTGCAAATTCATGCAAATTTAACAAAAGTTAATTATTTTTCATGAAAGGCCTCTTTAATAATAATAATTATAATAATATGCACATATGCACAATTTTGAAGAAGTTAAAGAGGCTTTTTTCATTGACAGATAGATAGATTCAGTGAAGATTCAATTGTTCAGTGAAGCATCTTTCCAGAAAAAAACAAAAAACAAAAAAAAAACATTCAATAGGCAAAAACTCCATAAAACAATTAAAAACTTGCAATTACATGCAATTTAGGACCTTTTTATAAAGCATGTCATCGTAGACTAAAATTCTAGCCCCCACATACTCATTTCCATCTTGTGTAAAATTCAAAATGGCATCTACGCCAACTAACTAACTTTTATCTGTTCACACATTCCCTGGGAATCAAACCCAAGGTTTTGTTGATGCCAGAACCATGCACTGTTTGAGCTAGATAGGAAAAAACAAGAGAGTCTATATTACTCCTTCTCCTCTCACAAGTACTAAGAAAGAAACATCAATGTTTAAAGATGATGTTGTACCACACGGACCACACGGACCAGGACAGGGTGCAGTTTTTCCCTGCTCTCAGCACTTCCCAGCACTGCAGCGCAGTGTCACTTCTACCACTGATATGCTGCAGTGAAGGCAAATCCTACACTTACCCTGCTTCATTTCATTCTTTCATCTGCAACAAGAGTCTGAAAAGTCCCAGATCTCATTGATCATATCACTAATGACTGTACACTATTCTGTCTGCTCATCAAATAAATAAACAGATATGTAGCCTAATATTGATTCAAAGCAGCTCTTGTGTATTTTTGTTATTTTGGAGCCAGAATTTTGTGGGCCTTTTTAGAAGTCAGTGTACCATCATCAGAATGATTTTGAAACTGATATTTCAAAGTAAAAACTTACATACAGTTAAAGTGACCATACACCTTGTTTTTCCCCAGACATGTCTAATTTGGGATTTCTAAATTGCCTAAAATGTCAGAGTTTTGGATTCGTTCTCATATTAACGCACTCTCTGTTGTCCTCTTATATTATACGTACTTCTTACACATCACGATTAGTCGATTATGTACAAAGCCTGCACGCTACTGGTCAAACTACTTTTCAGTCATTACCTTCAGCAAGTATGAAAACAATAGAAAAACAAAATCAAAACCTGGACATTTAAGGGAAATTAGAAATCCCGGTAAGAATATGACGTATGGGCAGGCACCCTACATAAGTCTAATTCTTCGAGGGTGCCTCAAACAGCAATCCAGTGTGTATTTGTGCTTGAGTTAAGAAGAACACAGACACAATGTGTTTTCTTGAATGCAATGGCCAATCAGAATTCCTCGTCGCTAAAAACACCAGAGTTTTCGTAAAGTGCCGAGTTCTGCACGCTTGTGAATTCTCTCATTTTAACAAAGTGTGAGATTGCGATGAACTAAAATGAGTGACAGCTTTTTAGGTATTATAAAGGGAGTGCTCTTTGTGCACTTTCATATCCATTCAGAACATGTGTAAAACCTTTGTTGTCTTTCATCAGTTGCATAAGACAGCTGACGAATATACTGCAACAGTGTTACAATAACATTAATACAGAAGTATTCTGAGGTACGACAGAAGCAACGGTTTCAGCTGCAAAAATAAGCGGACTGATACACTATTGCTATAGAGGACAGTGAATATTAGCTAGCCTAAGAATCGCAGGTTGCTACTATTGACCAATCAGAATCAAGTATTCAGAGAGCTATGTAATGATAATATCTTATAATCTAGTTTCTCTGGATTCGAATTTGTTTTTTAAACTTTAATCCTCAATTCCGCGTTGCAAGGTGTCATTTTTCAGCGCTTCCTCACCAGTATAAATCTGGACTCAAAATGTCAGCATCTGTGTTCTCTTTCTCGGAAGCACACAGCATAATCTTTAAAGTGGCTCAATTAATCTTCACTGAAGGCGTTAAACAATGCCTTAGCCTATTATTGCCTCCCTCCGTCTACAGCAATAGTGGCAGACATGATCTTTGCACAATTTTGCTGACAGAAGGATTTTAGAGTTGTTTTAGGGTTAGGTTCCCCCAAAAGGGGGCCAAATTGTAAATGGCATGACATTTTAATAAATTACTCATCTGTGCAATAATATCACTGAAGGAAAGCGACCTCCTCATGGTCCAATAGATAAGTGGCTCGGATCTCTATGTTAACCTTAACTGTAACTTTACACCTAAACTTGCTGTGCTGCGTGTTGGAACTGCATGAAAGAACTCTACATCTCAGCAAGAATTATCCAACAACATCAGAGTTTCTCCTGGCCCTCTGGGAGCTGGGATCCTTTTCGTCCTCCCCTGCAATAAATCAAATCTTAAATGGAACAGTGTTTTGGATGAAGACACACAGAGAGACATTATTTAGACGCAGTGTGCATCTATAGGCCTAATGTTCTTGATATTAACAATCAAACACATTTCTCTCTCACTCAAAAATAAAAGAAATGCTCCAGTATTTTATAGTCAGATGATATTCTCATGCCATATGCAGTCACAATTAGTTCATAGTTCTGGAGATAATAATGGTTTCAAGACTTTAAACATCAGTGATCACAGACAAAACAGGAGTCTGTCTTCTTTCCTAAAAGCATGGTGTTTCTATGGTTACTGACTACTCAAAGCAGTCCAGGGACTGTTCTGTTGCTCCTCCCCTCTCTGTGCTGCCCATTAAATCTGCTCAGTCCATGATTTCATGAAACTCTGACCACCAACACTGAGCCCACCTGCATCAGTCTATACACTCTGCCTGGATTTCATGAGGATGGAAAGGATAGTTATATATAGGTAAAGCTTCTTTAAGCATTGCCAGGGATCAAATATATGCCTGTGTTGTTCACCATATAGTAATATTCAGATGTGGAATAGGTTTATGACTGTAGGATGGAAAGGAAGAGTTGATCATCCTAGTATGAATGCTAGGAACAATATACTTGATATTAATGTGCATTTTTTGTTTTGTATGTTTATGTATTGTTATTCCAATGTGAAAACCAAAGAACAGAGATGTAGCATTCATTTCTTTAATGATTTCTATTAGCTAAGCTCATGACTGCCCCCTGGTGTGCAATTTCAACCGACTGTTGACCGCAAATCCCAATCTATACTACTTTACAAAGGTTTTTTATTAGCATAGTTGTTTTTAATTAATATTTAATCATGAATATTTAATTAATAATTAACATTTTTTTTCTGTAGCGCTAAATCAGCATATTAGAATAATATTTAAAGGATCAAGTGACAGAAATTTCAGCTTTGCCATCACTGGAACAAACAGTCATTTTAAATAGTAATATTTTTACTATGTATTTAATCAAATACATGCAGTGAGACTTCTTTAAAAAATTACTGATCCCAAAGCTTTTGAACAGTAGTGTACAGTATGTCCAAACAAACTTGATCCTAAATATTTTTCAAAGTAGTTGCAATTTTCTTCAAGAAGGTGTTCAAAGGCAAACTAAAATAATTATTTGCTGAATATGTATTTAAATCTCAATGTACTTACCTCATTAATCAGACAGTTGTAAAAGCATCATGATTACATTTCTTGTAGCTTTATTCCCAAAAAGACCAAAGGGCCAAAAACAGTTTTCTTTCCTAAAAGAATGTATCAACCAGATCTTAAAGATGATTTAAATAGCTTTAATTTGGCCAATGAAATTGGGTTCATCATTTTGGGTAATTACAAATATTCTTTGCTTTAGATGCAAGTCAACGTAGGCTACAAAATGAACATTTTACTTTCAGATGAATAGCCTTTCTGACGCACCACTGGTTGCAAATATTTCAGAACATTTAAAAAAAAAATCATTATATAGCTACAAAATTAACCTTTTTTTAAAAAATGACTGTCACAAGCTTAATATATACTCGGAATGTGAAATTAGGCATAATTGTTTCAACTCTAAATTTGTTAAAAAGAAAATGTATTCTTATTTATTTCTTTTTTGGTAACTATGTTGCATTACATACACACAAAAAAAATCATAAAATGTTGCACTGAAATGAAAGAACAAAAAATATGGAAGAAAAAGATCTCCAAGAACATTTTAGTGGCTAATTGGTCTAAGCACTAATGTCAAGCATTGATGTTTTCCTTCCTACAGTATATTACATAATGCAGAGACTTACAGTATACATTAAGACTGGATCTGGCAAGGCACTTGATTATGCTTTAGAACCCTTAATCTACACTTTGCAAAACACTCTTAAAATGACTGCTTCTAAGGTTCTAAAAATAAATTAAAATGGAAGAAAATAGTATGATACCATTTAATAAATACAAATATTAATTTTCCATGTGCATAAATCTCAAAACATTCTTCTTAAAAATCCAACAGGCAAAACCACAGTGAACAAATCATTAAATGCTGAATGACACCGGTGTAATCACTTGACTTCCTGTGGTCAGATAAACGCTCAAACACTACTAGAAATTTCAGAATTGGCTCAGAAAACTCAAATATGGGTATTGAAAAAATGCTTCGAGAAGAAAAGGTCTAAATAAAAAAGAAAAGCAGTAAGCTAGCAGCATTGATTACCATTTAACAGCTGTGTACTTTCCTCTCTACCAGCAAATCATCCAATGCTTTATTTTTTAATTCATTACATATTTAAATCCATATATAAAACCATTTCGGAGATGGTAAGATCTTCCATGACTTGTAATTTTCCTAAGATTTTGAAGGAGAGATGAGAGTGAACCCATGTGCATCAGGATGGGCTATCTTTGTTTCTCCTGAACTGGTGCAATGCAATGTCCCATTTTAGCAAAGAGAACAGAACATTTCTGTATATTATCATCTTCAAATGTCGTCTCAACAGGACTCCACCTGAAACAAAATGATAAAACACGGTCAAAGAATGTCCACAGATAAACACTAGACAATTAAAATTCAGAAAAGAAAAGTAAACTCACATTCCGCTACTCAATGACCATGCAACAGAACCTGTATATCTGAAAGTTTCGAGCAGCTGGGTGTTGCCATTTTCTGTGCCCTTTGGTATAAGTCTGTGTCTCCAAAGTAACGTGCCCGATACAACAAGCCTTCCTCTGCAAACAAGAGCACAGATGTCTACGTTTTCAGGATATTTTGCTATATTACACTTGCATTATGTGGACAGGCAGGCACTGTGAAACACTGCTTTATACATCATCTATAAACATGCATTATTAAGCAGCTTCATATGCGTCACATACTTTGCTGCTTCTCCTTCCAGCAATTGTTTCTCAGGTTTGATATATAGTCCTCCTCCACACTTTGTTCAACATTCTTAAGATTCATCCCCGTATATTCTTCTGAGAAGTGGTCGCCCACATAGTAAGGCACCTTCAGTGTGGCAGTGTGTCGCCTGTTTGTGTGGCCCATGGATCTAAAGCAGGTGGAATGTTCGATAATGTCAGAGATATTTATCACTTGAGTGACATCCATCATGCTTTAACAAGATAAACATATTTTTGCTTTCAGAACATTTTTCTGTGAGACTGAGGTTTAAGGATATGAAAACAACTCGAGAAAGTGCTTCATATGACTACGAAATAATAGTGTATAATAATAATATACCAAGTACACATGATCATTTAGTCAATATTAGGCTTACGGTCTATGGCTGAGGCTGTATGGAGGACTGGAAACCATCATCTGGCTGAGAGCTGAGACTATGATCAGAATGAGTATTGGCATCAGCTGTACAAACAAGGCAAGGCCACCCTGGATGATAAAAATCATTCACTAAATTTAAACAGTACACCATGACATAACGAAAAAAAACAAAAAAACTATTGTTATATTTCATCAGCCTGAATACTTCTTTTAAATACATACCAACTGGCTCAAATAATACAATATATAATTTTAGTTTTTTTCTTGACCACAGATGACACAGAGGGCTGTTGTATGAAGGTAAATATAAGACTTTCCAAGACCTTTTTAAGATTAAGTAAACAAAATGTAAGGAATAAATTGAATGGAACACGTTTAATTCACTTTCCAAAAAAAAAATGGCTTAAGAATATGAAAATAGTGTATACTTTTCCTTCTGATTACACTGCAAAAAAAAAAAAAAGTTCCTTATCACAATATTTTCTTGTTTAAATCAAGATGCGTTTACTTGAGAAGCAAACTAATGTAAGATTGGAATGTCTTGTTTTATTAGAAACTGATCACGTTCATGATTAAAACAAGAACAAATATCTGGCAATGGGCTCAGAAAAATGACCTTAATTTACCTGGGAAAACAAGTTTTCATACCCCATTGACAGATGTGTGTTCTTGTTTAAGCATAAACTCTTAAACACTTAATATTGTTCAATTTGTCAGAAAATAAGTCTTCATATATTCAATTTGCATCTCAAGTAAATGAATATGTAATTTTTTTTTGCAGTGCAAGCAACATTTAATGCCATGACTATATGATTTTAAGACTTTTAGGCCTTAACTTGTGGAAGGGAGAAGTAACACTTTTTAAGACCTTTTTTAGGACCTGCAGAAACCCTGCGACACAATCTCATTACACATTTAATAAAGGGCTATGCTCTTCTTAATTGTCATTTCACCTGATTATCCACATTTGTAAGATTTATTCAGCTGAGTATTGAGCTTAACTGAACTAATTTTGTGTCTCTGTAAAATAGTGATCTATGACATTATATTATGTTGAATATCAAAGGTTCTTGTGTAGAATCGTTAATGAGAGACTTATGGACATATTAAAGTTCTTAGATTGGTGGAGTTTTAATATTCTGAAGTGAAAAGGGAATGGCTTCTTGTATAATTTACATTTTGTTCTATTCCCCTTAATATCACATCAGCCGATGCATCATCATTCTGTACATGCTACACTTACATATGCACATCTTCCCTCACCTTACATTACAAGTAAAAAATCCACACAAAACCCCTTATAATCTTGCAAGATGATTGGGCTCTTACTTCTCTCTGTTGTTCTCGTCGTTCATGTCGCTGTTGATGGCCAAACCTCATCCTGCCATTACTGTACACATGCACATTACCTAGAAATGTAAAAAAGAAAAGGCACAATGACACATTTCACGGTTTTGAATGTATCTGAACACAACCACTGACATGTTTCTAAAACCACATTTAAAAAGGTCACAGGACTCACTGGTGGGAAATCCACCTCCAAAGAACATATTGAAAAGGTCCTCAGGGGAAATATCTGCCTCGAAATTTCTGTGATGGGTCCTGTGCCTGTGAGTCGGATGGGCTTTTTCTTCACCATAAACATCATACTGCCTTCTTTTTTCAGGGTTACTTAGAACTGCATAAGCATTACCTATAGCTGTTGAAGACCAGGAAACAAAACAAATGAGAAGACCACATGCAAACGCTCTCCGTACTGATTGCAGGATGCCGAATACACAGGTTCAAGTCATGTATTTTACCTTTAAATGCTTCAGTGGCACCAGGTGCATGGTTTTTATCTGGATGAAACTTTAGAGCTAGCTTTCGGTAGGCTTTTTTCAGATCCTCCTCAGAGGCTTCTTTACTGACTCCAAGAGTCTCATAATAGTCTTTACATCTCTTAATTCTGCATCAAGAGAATGACAGGTCACAGCAGAATAGGAAGAGAGTAGTTAGGCGATGAAACCACTATGCACACACACATAAACAGAAATAATGACCATGTCCCGGACTTTTAGGCAAGTAGTCTGAAACAAATAACAGACCTTTTGACAGCATCCAGCTGCTCTGATGTGAATGGTTTGGCTGATTCAGTGGCACCCGGTCCAGAGGAGTGATCTTCAGTGTTGTGACTTCTGCTTCGTAATCCATCATTTTCTCTAATGTTTTCTTCAGTTGTAGAAGGGCCTCCATTCTCAGCAATAGACTCTAGTAAAGCTGAGACAAGAACACTTTCATTTCAATAAGAAGCACTGGTGTCTATCTATCTATCTATCTATAATCCGTCAACTCACTCTATCTAGAAATTTTAATTTAGATTATATTACGTAAGATTACCTACATATGAAAATACTATATGGACATCTAATAGAAGTGATATATATACATAACCAAGAGCACTAAATATGTGGTTCGACAACATACAGCTAGATTAAATAAAAGTAGAAAATACTGTTATTTCACAGTCATAATAAAGATCGAGATCCCAAGGCCTTAATTACCGTCTAACTACAGACTTCGGGTTTTCCGGTGGCCTTTTAACAGACCTCTTACGATCTCCGCTATACACTTATTTACGTTACACGCACATCTCGCCTTGTCGGTGGGAAACAGTCTCTGCGCCTTCTCGAGGAACCGTCTGGCTTTGTCGGGCTCATTATCTCGCAGCGCTGTGATCGCTATTTCGATGCAGCGCTCCGCTTCGTCCTTGTTTGATTCCATTGCGACGGCGGAACTGATGACTGATCTCTGTCCTGACCCCCAGACGCAGCCTGATGACGTTTACAACAACGCCAAGAGTTTTTCACTAACGGGTAGAACGTCCACTTTGTACATTTTTCAAGATCTTTGTATATTGTTTATATCAAAGCTACATGTAGTTTTGTTGTTATAATCTGGTTTGAGCTGTAAATGACGTTTTTTTTTTATGTTCAAAAAAAAAAAAAAGAAAAAAAAACCGTCCACTTTGTAGCTATCAAAGTCCCCCTCAGTCTTTGGTTGCTATGGATGTAAATGATTATGTTCATTACATTGAGAAATTGCACCTCATATTTTCTGGCATTGTCAATATACACAGACGTTATGGTGGGAGGTTTCTAGATCTATAAATGACAAATTGTTGTGCAATTTTCTTTTATGACATGAACGTAATATATATAGCCTATATATATTGGTTGAACTGTAAAAGTTTGGAAAGTAAGGCATACATTATTAATCTCTTGATTATACTTGTTAAGTTTCATATTCATGATTGTAAATTAAGCAATCAGAAACCTCTTTTCCTCTGTGGTGGGCTACTTAAGGAATTAGAACATTTATATTATGCACAATTAAGGACAGTACAAACAAAAAAGTTGCAAAAATCTATTTAGTAAATTTAAGATATTGTGAAATAGCAAGGCCTTTCATTATTTTATTCATTTGCTTTTACTTTATTTATTTGGTGGTTTTATATTATATACATAAATAGTTAATATTTATTTTCTATATTTTTCTATGTATACCCTTGGCAATTTTGTTAGGCTATGTAATTGTTGTTCAAGCATCAATTTAAAAAAAGGCCACTTTGTAACTTTCTTGCTGAGGTTTCCCATACTGTAAAATCTCTTAAACTCCTAAATAATGATAAAAAAATAACACATTTCTACGATATTATATTTCTGACTGATTGTCATCTGTTTATGTTTGTATTTTTCCCATCCCTTTATGTTATGTTCTTTGTATTTCAATAGAGCATTATAACCAACTAAAATAAAAATGTGACATATTCCTGAAGCAATATAAGAAATGTTTGGTGATCAATAAGGTTTGATCGACTAATGAATGTTTTCCATATAATTTTTATAATGTTTTTTTTTTATTTAATATATTTTTAAAATAACATTTATTTACAATTATGTTATTTTTACTTTGATTATTTTGTTTATTCTGCTTATCGATAAGTGTTGTTCTCCTGAAGGTTTGTACAACATCATTTCTAACATTTCTTTAATATCTTTTCGTTGATAATTCCATCTTCAAGAAACGGCTAAAAACATATCTCTTCCATCTTTATTTGACCCTCTAACTCTAGCACCCTATGTTCAAATTCTATTTTATCTATTTGTTTTATTTTTTTTATTTAAAAAAAAAAACACTTGACCCTCTATCACTTACACTCTCTATTTGTTTTCTAACTGCTAGTTTTTGTTAAAAACTAACACTAGCTTTCTATATTCTTTTTATATACTACTATAGTATAGATAAACAAACAAACAAACAAACTTGCTAAGTGTACTGCGTTGGGCTAACCTAAAGTTGTCATAGCACTTGAATTTTATTGCTCTTTTGTCGGTTTTGATTGCTTCCACTGTCCTCATTTGTAAGTCGCTTTGGATAAAAGTAAATATAAATGTAAATAATAATAATAATAATAATAATAATAATAATGCAAACTTTTAAAATCATATTAACAGTAAAAGAACAATGAAACAAATTAAAAACCCTTTGTACTTCCGGAAACTTGCTGTTGCGGTCTGAAAGCAGAGTGGACGCGCTAGTAAAGAAAGTAGCGTCTTTAGAGCGCCGTATCAAGTTGTTGTGGACACATGGAAAAAAGGTACAAGGAACAATATTTGTTTTACCGGACTGTTGACAGTTTACACGTTTATGTTGTGAGGCATAATATATCTACAGCACTGACGCGATCATTTCATAACATTATTTAGTGTTCTATTTGAGCGCGTGACCTCAGAAGCTGCACCAATGTCGCGTGCCTATAAAACCATGCGCTTACATTTAACCTGGCCACTGCTGAAACAAACACTCATTATACCAAAAACATGCTTCAGCTATATCACTGGCTGTAAGCCTGTAAAGAGAAGAAAGGAAAGGAAACCCAAACTACCTGCTGACTGGCAAACTCTCTCCTGGGAAGAGAAGCTGGCTGATACTGTGACTCCTCTGTGGAGAATGAGTTATGAGGAGCAGCTCCAGTGGAAACATCAGCAGCAACACAGTATCTTACTTGAGATGACAAAGCAACTAGCTCAGGATTCAATGCATTCTTTTTCAAATGATTTAAGATTCCCCCTCCTTCCCATAGTAGCCTCACCGGTGAGTGATGGATACCGCAACAAATCAACTTTCTCTGTCAACATAGGAGTAGATGGGAATCCTAAAACTGTTGGATTTTATATCGGCAATGGTAAAGCAGGCAACATTGTCTGTGTCCACGGTGACCATCTCCTGAACATGCCTTCAAAACACAAGATGGTTGCTAGGCACTATGAAGATTTTATACGCCTCTCACCACTCAAACCATGCGTTTTACTTCACGATGGTGGTCACTGGAGAGAAATCACGATAAGAACAAATTCCGCCGGTCACACAATGGCCATAGTTTACTTCCATCCTCAAACCCTAACGCCTGAGGAGATAGCCGTCCATAAAGTTGCTCTGGTGGAGTACTTCACACAAGGTCCCGGAGCGGTTTGTCAACTGGATTCTCTGTACTTCCAGGAGACCACAATGACCCGTTGCAGTCATGAACAATCCCCATATCAGCTTCTGCATGGACAGCCCTATATCTTTGAGGAGGTTCTTGGTTTCAAGTTCCGCATTTCTGCTGATTCGTTCTTCCAGGTGAATCGGGGAGCGGCGGAAGCTTTGTACACGACTGTTGCGGAGCTGAATCAGGCTTGTGTTGGAGGCACCCTGCTGGATGTCTGCTGTGGTACCGGAGCCATTGGCATTTCGTTATCGCCACAGATGGAGAGAGTCATTGGCATCGAGCTCATTGAGCAGGCGGTTGAGGACGCCAAGTTTAATGCAGCACTAAACAGAGTTCATAATTGTCAATTTCTCTCAGGCAAAGCGGAAGCTGTTCTACCAAATCTGATGGCCACTTTGAGTTCTGACGGTGGGCTGACAGCTGTGGTGAATCCGTCCAGGGCTGGCCTACATTATCGAGTTATCAGAGCCTTGAGGAACCACCCAGCCATAAGAAGGCTTGTTTATATATCATGCAAACCTGATGGGGAGGCAATGAGGAACTTTAGAGACCTGTGCAGTTCAGACTATAAGAGGAAGAGCACTGGAGAAGCCTTCAAACCAACTGTGGCCATCCCTGTGGACCTGTTTCCACACACTCCTCACTGTGAACTAGTGCTTGTGTTTGAGCGATAGTCGCTGTTTTTGAGAAAGTAGTTGTTCACTTTTTATTCATGACATTTTTATTCATTAAATGTCAATGGAAAATTTTCAATGCAGATTCTCTCTCTTTAAATATTTATTATAGTTAACTAAAACTAAAACCATAGAAGGAATTTTTGCTACTTGAAATAAAATAAACGGTACGGTGTTAGACTAGTTTATTTTGGCTAGTTGACAAGGAAACATTTCATATTTTCATTTAGTTTAATTTGCTGTACTAAAATATCAAACTAAAAATAAAAACTGTATAGACATTAAGAAACTAATAAGATAAACCACAACAAAATTACTAAAACTGAAATTAAATAAAAAAAAATAAAAATAATTCAAAATATTAATAAAAATTAAGTATCTCGGTGATACTGACATGACATAGCTATACAATGTAAAACTTTTTTTTTTTTTACTAGAACATGCTATTTTATCTTGTAGCAGTTAAACAATATACACATATTATTTAGTAAACCCTTATGTTTTGTTTGTTTGACTCTATAGCAGATCCCTTACATGATCACTAGAGGGTGCTATTGTGTCATCCCTCCATTTTGTGCAGTGCTGCATAGATGTGATGCAGTTAGATATTTTCAAATGTGAATGCTTAAAGAATCTGTTCTATTTATATAACCAGCTTGCTCAGAAAAGCCAGTGTATTTATGTATACTTAAATAATCTGTGAAGTCTGATAAGTATGATCAAGTTGTGAAAATAGGACAGATTCCTTGATCATTAACAACAAGTTCATATTTGAAAATATGAATGCACCACAGAATAAACGTATTGTGATGAGCACAACTATCATTTTCAACTGTATTATGCTCTTTCTGTTTAAGTTTGGACACAAAACCACCATTATGGGCTTCAGTATGACAGTTACATGTGACTGAAAAGGGCTGATGATTTGGATGAAGCAAGCTCACAACGAATCACCTACTTTGCAGAAACTGTATAGTACGTGCACCGATTCAGGAAACATTAAGTAAATGCTTCTTGACCAGAGTCAAAAGACAGCCATTTTGTGTAATATGAAACTCTGACATGAGTGCAAAATACAATGCCATTCAATTACTATAATGTGCTCAGCAGTACATTTTGAAATTGGAGATGAGAGATCTGGCTATGGGAAATTATAGTAACCCACAGGAACTAATCCTAGTTTGAGAAACTACAGATTTATTGTCATTTTAGCACATAAGGATCTGTATTTCCTCTTTTGAGGAAATCGTAGCTGCATGTGTAGCTCTTCAGAAGATGGCCTATGTTCACCAGTAAGCCAATGCTACCTTTTTAGACTAAGTTACAAAATAATCTCTTATTCTTGGAAAATATTGTATTCATAGCATTGTAAAACTCACTATACAGTAAACATTAACAGATATATTTGTATGTGCTGAAAGTATTACATTGAAACGTGGGTGCATTCACATTAATTCAACAGTTTAAAAAAATACATTATTTTTATGTGTCTGCTTATTCAAAGTGTTTTGGCAAAATAGCTCATATATTGACTTGGGCAAAGACTTGCATTTTCTGATTTACTCATGAACATAAAAAAACAAACAAACAAGCTTTGTAGAGATGTGATCTGATCTGTATCACACAGTGAGAGTGTTGGCTATCAAAAAACAGCGTACATGGCGTCCACAACATAAGCATCAGATAACCAGGCAACCAATGAAACTGGTAGAGCTAGATGGCATCCTCTCAGCCTCGCCCAATTGCATCATTTTAAACGAAATCAGAGGGTTAGACACGCAAAAAATAAAAAATTGAATCACTCGACGGGGAACCTGCCTGCTAGCATCAATCAGATTGCAATAGTCCTTTATGGTTGCATCGCAAACAAGGTAAGTGCGTTGCAGATGCGCGAATGCGGGTTTATTCCAGCCTGCCTTTATTGAGACAGAAGTCACACCCAGTTTGTGCAGAATTGAATGTATTCATTGTATGAGGGCTTTGTCTTTTATAATAACGATGACTGAAATGACAGATGGCTGTTCTTTGCCGACGGTCGTGAACATATAATCGACTCGTTCTCTTTACAGGAGACAATAACGAGCATGAAAGAAATGGCCGAAACGACGACGACAGAGGACGTTTATGATGATGCTTACGAGGAGAAACCGGGCCCGAGTCTTCCAGTGAAAATCGTGTGGAGAAACGTTATATTAATGTCTATTTTGCACCTAGGAGCACTTTATGGTCTGATGATTCTTCCATCTGTCTCATCCTTAACGCTGATATGGAGTGAGTATTACTGTACAGTCTGATTCATTGAGCTGACTGACGTTTGTTTTAATAGCAACCTGATCGTGTGTTTACTGCGTTTTTATTTTTTGATGGCCGAAGGTTAATGTATAAAGAGACTGGATAATGTTGTAATGTCTGCAACTGCGTGTTTTGTGTATATATAGATAGATGGATAGATAGATAGATAGATACACACGCACATAAAATATTTTATAAACAACCCCCACCATAACCCTCATTACATTTTGACTCAAAATGGTATAGTAAACATTTAATTTAAAACAACTGTAAATAGAATTGGCAACAAATATGGAAATAGGTCATATTAAATAAGTCAAATGTAAGCTAATAATTTTAATCAAATATAAGGTTGTTAGTTCATTTCACATCTTCATGTAATTTTCTGCAATCTTCATGTGTTTAGTAGAAATACATTGGAAATCGATTCATTTGTATGGATTTTATATATCAAATTAAACCGTAAAACTTGCTGATTTGTATTATATATCAGTTCTGTCTTTTAACATCCATGAATCAAACTATAAATCAGACATGGCATTTAACTTTCTTAGCTCAAAATAGTTTTTCTTTTTTCTCATGTAAATCTTTTATAATTTTTATACTGCCCTATAACTTGTATGATTTAACCCCTATTGCTCATGTGAAGTATAATTGGTTAAACTCAGCAACACTCCCCAGTTTCCCTTGCTTGTTTTGCAGGTATTTCCTCTCATAAAGGTGGAGGTGTTCTTCTCTTACAGCTTCAAAGTTGTGATTACTATTCTCAGATATTATCAATTATTGTGTCACGTTTTTTTTTGTCAAAAGCGAAAATATGTCAGGCCACTTTGTCTCAGCTAAATTTGTTATGTAGACCAATGCTAAAAGCGTTTTGTAAGCATGCGCGTGTGTGTGAGTGATAGCGAGACAGTCCCGTGAATAATTTGAAATCCTACCAAAAGCTATAACTGTGCTCCACTGTTGTGTACATTTTTGGCATCACAGCACCGCATAATATTGCACCCTGTTGAACAAAGAACAATTGCTGTTGAAATAGGCTCTCCATTGTAAATTGAGCCGGGTCATAACAGTGTGCCCTTCTTCACAGTCTGTGGCCTGGTATCCCACATCCCTTGCAGGCTTGTCTGACAACACACAGCGAGACATTTTGTCCTCTCATAGAGCGAATCAAGGGCACACACACCGTTACACACTATAGAAGCTGTGTGTAGTTCAGACCAATTTGTTTTTAAACATTCTGTTCTATTTTCATTCTTAATGTCACAGCGGGAGTGTGTTTCATGCTAAGCGCTCTAGGAATAACTGCCGGCGCCCATCGCCTTTGGAGCCACAGGTCTTACAAAGCCTCGTTGCCATTACGAATCTTCCTAGCGACTGCAAACTCCATGGCTTTTCAGGTAAAACATTTTTAAGTGGATGAAACAATCTTCCACATTAAAAAATGCAGTAAACTTGAATGCAGCTCTGATGGTGTAGTGGTTAAAGATCTGGGCTAATAGGTTCAAACCTCACAAGAGCCGAGAGATAGCCATTGTGCCCTTGAACAAAGCAATTAACCCCAGGATGTCCACCTGGGATTGTCCCTGTAATAAGTGTAGTGTAAGACACTTTGCATAAAAGCATCTGCCAAATGACTACTTACATTTGCTATATGTGCATATATATATATATATATATATATATATATATATATATATATATATATATATATATATATACACACACACACACACACACACACAGGTGCATCTCAATAAATTAGAATGTCGTGGAAAAGTTCACTTCAGTAATTCAACTCAAATTGTGAAACTCATGTATTAAATAAATTCAATGCACACAGACTGAAGTAGTTTAAGTCTTTGGTTCTTTTAATTGTGATGATTTTGGCTCACAAAAAACCCACCAATTCACTATCTCAACAAATTAGAATACTTCATAAGACCAATAAAAAAAAAAAAAACATTTTTAGTGAATTGTTGGCCTTCTGGAAAGTATGTTCATTTACTGTATATGTACTCAATACTTTGTAGGGGCTCCTTTTGATTTAATTACTGCCTCAATTCGTCGTGGCATGGAGGTGATCAGTTTGTGGCACTGCTGAGGTGGTATGGAAGCCCAGGTTTCTTTGACAGTGGCCTTCAGCTCATCTGCATTTTTTGGTCTCTTGTTTTTCATTTTCCTCTTGACAATACCTCATAGATTCTCTATGGGGTTCAGGTCTGGTGAGTTTGCTGGCCAGTCAAGCACACCAACACAATGGTCATTTAACCAACTTTTGGTGCTTTTGGCAGTGTGGACATGTGCCAAATCCTGCTGGAAAATGAAATCAGCATCTTTAAAAAGCTGGTCAGCAGAAGGAAGCATGAAGTGCTCCAAAATTTCTTGGTAAACGGGTGCAGTGACTTTGGTTTTCAAAAAACACAATGGACCAACACCAGCAGATGACATTGCACCCCAAATCATCACAGACTGAGGAAACTTAACACTGGACTTCAAGTAACTTGGGCTATGAGCTTCTCCACCCTTCCTCCAGACTCTAGGACCTTGGTTTCCAAATGAAATACAAAACTTGCTCTCATCTGAAAAGAGGACTTTGGACCACTGTGCAACAGTCCAGTTCTTCTTCTCCTTAGCCCAGGTAAGACGCCTCTGACGTTGTCTGTGGTTCAGGAGTGGCTTAACAAATTCCTTGACACCTCTGTGTGTGGTGGCTCTTGATGCCTTGACCCCAGCCTCAGTCCATTCCTTGTGAAGTTCACCCAAATTCTTGAATCGATTTTGCTTGACAATCCTCATAAGGCTGCGGTTCTCTCGGTCGGTTGTGTATCTTTTTCTTCCACACTTTTTCCTTCCACTCAACTTTCTGTTAACATGCTTGGATACAGCACTCTGTGAACAGCCAGCTTCTTTGGCAATGAATGTTTGTGGCTTACCCTCCTTGTGAAGAGTGTCAGTGATTGTCTTCTGGACAACTGTCAGATCAGCAGTCTTCCTCATGATTGTGTAGCCTAGTGAACCAAACTGAGAGACCATTTTGAAGGTTCAGGAAACCTTTGCAGGTGTTTTGAGTTGATTAGCTGATTGGCATGTCACCATATTCTAATTTGTTGAGACTATAAGGCAAATAGGGTATATTTGTTGAGGTGGGTTTTTGTTAAATGTGAGCCAAAATCATCACAATTAAAAGAACCAAAGACTTAAACTACTTCAATCTGTGTGCATTGAATTTATTTAATACACGAGTTTCACATTTTGAGCTGAATTACTGAAATAAATGAACTTTTCCACGACATTCTAATTTATTGAGATGCACCTGTGTGTGTGTGTGTGTGTGTGTGTATATATATATATATATATATATATATATATATATATATATATATATATATATATATATATATATATATAAAACACTCTTGTACTCAACTTAGAGTATGACAGATATAATATACAATTATAATAATGATGAATATATATATCCATTTAGAATGATATCTATGAGTGGGCCAGAGACCATCGTGTCCATCACAAATTTTCCGAGACTCATGCGGACCCACACAATGCCCGCAGAGGATTCTTCTTTGCTCACATCGGCTGGCTGCTGGTCCGCAAACACCCAGAAGTTATTGAGAAAGGACGCAAACTGGAGCTCGCTGATCTAAAAGCAGATGGGGTTGTAATGTTTCAGAGGAGGTCAGTGGGAAATTGTGATATTTTATATTCAGTTTTGTAAATCTTCTTACCTACACTACTGTATAAAAGTTTGGGGTATGTAAGATTTTTTTTTTTATTAATACTTTTATTCTGCAAGGATGTATCAAATTGATTAGAAATGACAGTAAAGACATTCATTTTGTTACAAAATATTTCAATTTCAAATAAATACTGTTCTTTTGAGCTTTCTGTTTAAAGAAGCTTTCTAATTCAGCTTTCTGTAAAATAACATTTTCCACAAAATATTAAGCAGCAACTGTTTTCAATATTGATAATAATAAGAAATGGTTCTTGAGCACCAAATCAGAATAATTTCTGAAAGATCATGTGACACTGAAGACTGGAGTAATACGTGAAATTTTAAAAATTTATTATTACATTAGAAAACAAATATTATAATAGAAAATGGTTCATTTAAATTGTAATAATATTTTACTGTTTTTACTGTAATTTTGATCAAATAAAGGCTAAAAAAGGCTTTGATCAGAAATACCGACCCTAAAACCTTACCGACCCTAAACGTTTGAATGGTAAAGTACATACAATACTTTTGTATTGACGTCTTATCACTTTTTTTCAACTTGATTCAATGATGCTGAATAATTTATTTATTTACTGGATTAAAACCTGACAAAGACAGGACAAACTTTGATCCAGGTTTAGTCATCTGAACCAGGGCTCATATTTGGCACTAATGTGTGGAATAATCAATATCCCTTCCCATCACTTTGAATGAAGTCCAACAAAAGTCCTGAGCTTTTTGATAAGGGTTTAAAACACATTTCATAGAATTGCCAGATCAGATAATAGGAGAATAGCTGGTTAATCAGCATTTCAAACTGCATGTTGTTTCAGCTGAGGTTTAACAGCTTATGTTAATTCAGAAAATCAATGACATACATAGAAGAAGATGTGACAGTTAAGTGTAAAGCAGTGATAAAATGGCTATTGGAATTGTTGTTTTTAATCTTTCATTTCTCTGTCCATAGGCATTACAAGTTATCTGTTCTGGTGATGTGCTTTCTCATTCCCACATTTATACCTTGGTTCTTTTGGGAAGAGAGTTTTTTGAACAGTTACTTAGTTCCTTGTCTGTTGAGATACACTGTGTCCCTTAATGCGACCTGGCTGGTCAACAGTGCAGCTCACATGTGGGGAATGAGGCCTTATGACCACAACATCAATCCCAGAGAGAACAAGTTTGTTGCCTTCAGTGCAATTGGTAAGAACAATGTCTTTTCTTTTACAGCTTAATATTAATACATTCATTCAATCTTGTTGAAAAAAATTAAAATATTCTAGTTTGCACATTTATTTATTGATATATATTTAAAAATACAAAAGCATTTATGTATTCTTAAATAAAATGTATTAATACTATATATGAAATAATATAAATATTATTAAACCATTTTATTGTTTAATATAAGTTTTTATATATAAACTATTTTGTTTAAAGTTTCTGTTTACATCTTTTTTTCTCAGGATTAGTGATGAATAGAAAGTTTAGAACAAAATTTATTTGAAATAAACATATTTGGTATGTACTGATTGGAAAATATATGCATGATTTAATTTCAGGTGAAGGATTTCACAACTATCATCACACATTCCCCCATGATTACGCTGCAAGTGAGTTTGGCAGTCGGCTGAATTTGACCAAGGCGTTTATAGATCTCATGTGCTTCTTTGGACTGGCCGAGGATTGTAGGAGGGTAACTCATGAGACCATCATGGCCCGCGTTCAACGCACCGGTGATGGCAGCCACAAAAGTGGTTGATTTGTTCAGTACATATGAGGAAAAAAAAAAAAAAAAACATAAGGCAACATATACAAAAGCATTTACAGCATTTCTTCGTGTGCAATGAAGATTGATCTATATACACTCTCATATGAAATAAGAAACTCTAGAGTGTGTTGGACTAATATGTGTTCTTAAGAATTCTTTCCTTTTCATGATTTGTATTGGACTGTGGCAGATTATTTTAGGAGATGGTATAGGCCAGAGATTGGGAGGATAAATATGTCTCAGTCTGCCTCAAGAGGCAAGAGATGGTACTTCACTAGTTAAACAGCTATGTGCCTCATTACAGCCCTCTCTCATAAATAGGTTGACCCATGTTTTCTCTGGCTAAGCAGTTACTGTTATGATTTTAAAACATCACTCCAGCAAGCTATACAAGCTGTAAAATTAAGATGACATGCAGTTAATATACTGGCACTATTTTACATTTTCTTAGATGATAAAAGCTTTTTTCCATTTGAAACTGAAATAAATTTAACGACCACCAAAGGAGTTATTTATAGGTCAGTATATATAGTCAAATAAGAAAAATTCCATGGGAAAATTGTTCTCAGTTGAGCTAAAATGTTGACTTATATAACTACGGTTAGTTCTGTTTAGAATAGGTTTGTTAGTAGTGACAGTATACATGGAAATATATCTGGCATTATTGATCAAAATATTTAAATTCTTATTCAATCTTGTTTATTTTTATTCTACATGCCAATGCAAAGGTCCTCAGAAAGGTCAATTTATCAGAAAGTTTAATTTCTTAATCATTGTTTTCCATGTTGCATAGTGCTCTATCTGGTTTCCTTGGACTCTTGTGGGCCTGTAAAAAAAAGTACCTGTCAAATGACCAGGTAGCCTATATGGTGAACTCTTTTCTAATCACAAATATATTGAAATACAAAAGGACTATTTCAAGTATTATGATAAGTATTTAACCAAAAAACATTTTGAAAGAAATGTGTCTGTTGGGGTATAAGTATTATGGTGTATAATTATTCTAGCAGATTTATTATAGGACATTTATTTGTCCTTATGATATAATCCAAGGATTGGAATATTCAAATATCTTCATCAGATAGAATCTTGCCCTTTGCCTTATAGAATAGGCCTATATATCTTCAGATTTTGGGTTAGACTCAAAATTAAATATACAAAGATGATGTATAGCATCAGAAAAATTATTACAAACTTATGAAGTTTTAAGTCATTCAGGGTGGGCTGTTTTCTTGGCTCTTCCGTGACGATTGAATGACCATCTGTAGCTCCCTACATATATATATATTTTTTCTCATAAATGTTTGATAGGTTGATAGTGGTATGCATTTTCCAAATGTAAAAAATGCCAAATGCTTTATATATTTAAAACATACACCCATGTTTAAGAAGAAACACAAATTGACACTGCGTTTTACAATTATTTATACAGTGTTGACCTTTGATGTCTGGGAGCCTTAATGGGCACATTTTCAAGGAATGTTGTTTCATGTACCATAAACTAAAATTTCTATAAGTGGAAGAGTTCTGCGAGTTGTACCGTGAGTTTTGTTATGAATCAATATTAATCTTTTCTTAATTGAATAAAATGTGTGTATATCTGAAAATGTAGTCTCGGCTAACTTTCTTTTGTAGCGCTGACCACAGATTATATTCATAATCATAATCATGAGTGAGACCTCCATGTCAGTTTTAAAGCAAAAATGAAAACGGTTTACTCTGTGCGACTTTTCCGATCATTTAAGCGTTCACCCGTGCGCGATATAGCGGTGCACGAGTTTTGTGAAACTTTTTTTTTTTATTTTTGTTTAATGGTTTTAAATTTGATTGTAGGCCTATTTGATTAATGGTTTTCTATGGAGAGCTAAATTACAAAACTTAAGCAAGCAAGTAAATATTTATTTATTTGTTTAGATATTTATTGAAAATCTAAACCTGAATTACTACATTTCTGATTTTTAATCGGTAGTTTTGTTTATATTTCAGCTATGAAAGAATAACATTTGGGGGTGTAGCCTAATAAGTCTAAATGACGCCCATCGTTTTTAAATCAAGAATATATTCATTTTGGAACGTTTCTTTTATATTTTTACGACAATAGTCTATAATCTACTCACATTCAATAGACCAAACGGGATTTAGAAATGAATTTAGAAATCTCTTTATAGTGGCAAATTCGTTTTACTTCAGTCTCATGGAAGCCTTTCAGAGCGTAATCCAAAAACATCCCTCTGGAATCTCCCAAATAATTTTCCTAATCCTAATTTGCACACGAGAAGATACACGGAGGTCATGAAGGGTCAGCTAAAGACTAAATTAAGAGAAAAGGTAAAATAACACTGAAAAGAATTATGAAGTCCTCCTAACGCAAACACACAATCGTATCGATTATCCTCCTTATCTATGTTAATTCCTGCTGTTTATCTGAATCTCTTAATTAAACTCCAAGCGATCATGGTGGATTTAACTTTGATGCATTGCTTTAAAACGTAATAAATTGAAGAGAATCAGCAAAAATTAGACAAGTTAGCAAGAGCCAACTATATATTATTTTTGTCATTCTACTAATTTTATTCTAGTAAATGTTAAAACTATTTTCATTTAATCCAATTCATTAGCCTTTCTAAATCGCATTTAAACGTACTCCAGCGGATCCTTACTATTACAAAATTGAATCTAATATGCTCTTAAACGTGCAAGTTCCTCAAAACGCTACAAATAACATTTGTCTTTTGATCCAGTAGATAATGTCCGTAATCCCTGAGCTTTATCAGCCACTACTGTATCAAACCCTTTCATGCTGATCTTGAAATTGAGTTTTAAGGCACAACCTTAGAGATGCCATCCTGATTTCATATTAATTCACTCCAACTGTTAGCACGCAGGGAGCTCTTCCCAGCTATTTGTCCTGGAGGAGCCCAGGGTGCCCTTTTGATCATTTCAATCTCTCTCTGGTACAATAGTTCTGATTGGCTGAACGAGTAAGAAAAGGGAAAATCTTTAATTAAGCAGATAATCTCTTTTTGGGATGAGAGGAGCTCCATTTCAGAACCCCCTTGGCTCACACATGAGACCCCCAGCCTCTGAATTCTGGATGTAGGTTATATAGAGCTCTTGCAGACCCCTCTGCTCTCCAAGGTGAAGAAAAGTCTGCCAGTCGTCTCTCTCAGGATGTTCATGCATTTGGAGGTTTATTATTACGCTTTCATTCTGATGGCTCACATGAAGTCTTGCTGCTGTTGGTGAGTTCAGCGTTCTGTTTTCCTTTACGCAGGAGAAGTTAATGCTAACTTTAGCCTATATACGTGTATTTATATCGAGCTTTTACATTCTGTGTTTATCTCTGGGTATCTGGATTAAAAAGTCGGGGTGAAACAGACACTTCCACTGATCAGTTCCCGTTCCGTCATAAAGATGCTTTGAGCCTCGTTTTATTGGTTAGAGCAAAAGCTGATGAAGAGCGAAACGCTGTTCTCATTATAAATTGATACATTCTCATTGTATAGGCGCTATATATATATATATATATATATATATATATATATATATATATATATATATATATATATATATATATATATATATATATATAATGAACATCGTTCAAAAAACATTTTTTTTTACAAATAAAAATTTGTATGTGTATGTATGTAATAGCCTATGTGAAGCCTATATGAAACTCCATTGAAACCTTTCATTTTGAGACTGTAATTTCCATTTTAAAATGTACTCAAGATCAGTGACTTATTTGTAATTAGATACAATTATTTTAAATTGTAAAAAAAAAAAAGAAAAAAAAAAAGAAGATGTTTTATCAATGTGAAGCTTTACTATTTTCAAGAGGAACATATACAAGTAATGGGTCAGCTGACTTAATAGGCTGCTCTATCTTCCAGGTCAGTGAATAATTTCCTGATGACTGGCCCAAAGGTAAGCCAACATCTTTTGATCTGCTTTGGTGATCTTTATCAGGAGAGGAAAACTTCAAATAGTCAAAATGGATGGATTTGGGTAGTTAATGTTTGACGCTGACCCTGTGATCACAATGCAAGCAAGTGGCAAATTAAAAGATTCACCGCATCACAAGTGCTGTATTTCTTGAACGTGTATCTTCTGTGGATTAGGTATTACTTGCTGCTTGGGGTGGACTGGACCATATAGCTTTCACACACTTCAGCTCATTCACAATGTGAAGTTGTGAGGACTTTTTACTGAGTGGCAAGGGAAGGGGCCTTTGGTGGGTGGTCATCATTAGCAACCCAGCCGCCCGTGAGAGCACTTGTGGTGCTGTCTCTTCTAAACCACTTGAGACATATTAGATTGTATAAACCGCAGTTTCACAGCCACATAGACCCTTTTTGTTTACTTATGTGCATTTCTGATGGAAATACAGGAAAAAAAAAAAATTACCCCAGTATTTCTAATATTTAAAACATTAATATTAATTCTAAAAAGATTTCATTATAAATAATGCTATCATTCTGATGTTTTTTTATATAATATAATAAATTAATATACAGCGAACATACATTTTACACCACTGTACAACCATAGGGAAACATTTACCCTAATATTTCTAACATTTAAAACTTTAATATTAATTCTAAAATGATTGTAATGGAAGTATAATGGTGTCATTTTGGTGCTCTTTTTAGCATTATTTTAGTATCAATGAGATACTATTATTAGTTTTATTTTTTATATTTTCTGTTTTTATAATTTTGTTAAAGTTTTAGTAATTGCGTTTTGTCATTTTTATTAGTTTTTGTTTTTTAATGTCTACATAGTTTTTTATATTATTTTTATTTCATTTTTTAGTATATTGACTTAATGAGAAATGTTTCCTTAAACTAGCTGAATTAAAACTTTTTTTTTAAATATTTTATTTTTTATTTTATTTCAAGTAACAAGAAGTATTTATTTTGGATTTAGTTAACTATATATAAAACATATCATGTATTAAATGAATATACAGCAAACAAACATTTTACACCGTCGAACTATAGGGAAACGTTTACAGTAATATTTAATATTTTAAACTTTAATACGACTTCAACTATTTTATAGACAATGGGGTCATTTTACTGCTTTTTAAAATGTTTAAACATCATTATTTAATAAATTAACATACAGGTGCATTTTTAAATGAACTGTGCATGCTGAGAATGAAAAGCATCTAATGTTTGCATTGTTTCAGGCCTACTTGATCTACTCCAGCAGTGTGGCCGCAGGAGCTCAAAGTGGGATTGAAGAGTGCAAGTATCAGTTTGCGTGGGACCGCTGGAACTGCCCGGAGAGGGCTCTTCAGCTCTCCACCCACAGTGGACTCAGAAGCGGTGAGAACTCTGACCTCTGCTGATGCCTGTTTTATGTATATTGTGCTTTCAGGTCTCTGAAAATACACACATTTTAATAGAAAAAAAAATTACCAGAGCGTGTGTTATGTATACTGTGTGTTTAGTGACTCAAAGCCCATCTGTATCAATCACAGATACAACACTTAAAACAAACACAACGATCCTGTTTAAAGCAGAGAGAAGCATCTCCCAATGTTGATGTGCCTGAAAACACTGCATTCTTGAGTCAATTAAACCTGGTCTGTTAATAGGCAAATAGAAAAGCCACCAAGGGGATATTGTGCACCAGAGTGAGTGAGTGAAATGGACGCCCTCTCAAGTCAAAGGGTGTGGGTCAAAGGTTTACCTCAGACTCCTTTCATTAGGCATTCCTTAAGTGCCAAAGAGGGGACCTGTTGCAGTCCAGTGCTGACCCCAGACTGACAATATATGAGAGCAGACTAACAGCGCTACTCCATGTTTGATGCAGGGGGAATAAGAGTCAAAAGCCATTTAATGAGGAAGAAAATCAATGATTTTGAGTGCTTGTATTTTAGTAGCCTAGAACCTAATATTTCATAGACGATGAATAAAATAGCATTTCAACAGCATATTCATTTCAGTGTTGTTTCTAATCACAGCAAACAGAGAGACAGCGTTTTTCCATGCCATCAGCTCTGCTGGAGTCATGTATACCCTCACCAGGAATTGCAGCCTCAGTGACTTTGACAACTGTGGATGTGATGACACCAGGAACGGCCAACGAGGTGATAAACTAAATCTCAACATAGATGGAAAGCCAGTAAACATTAAAGGGATATTTTGGGTTAACTATAATTTGCATCTTTGTTCCCATGACTTTCTAACTATAACCCTAAAATAATGAGATCATTACAGCTCAAACAAAACATGAATTTTAGCAGAAGAATTAATTTAAATATGTTTAAATATAAACTACAGTTCAAAAGTTTGGTGTCAGTAAGATTCTCTTATGTTCACAAAGGCTGCATGTATTACAGTAAAAATACAGTAAGAATAGTAATATTGTGAAATATTACTACAACTTAAAATATCTGCTTTCTATTTAAAAAAAAAAAAAATTAAATGTAATTTATTCCTGTGATGGCAAGGCTGAATTTCTGCAGCCATTACTCCAGTCTTCAGTGTCACACGTTCCTCCAGAAATCATTCTAATATGCTGAATTGGTGAATGAATTATGCTGAAACATTTCTTATCAATGTTGCAAACAGTTGTGCTGCTTAATATTCAGTGACAAATGGTGATACATTTATCTCAGTTCTGTTCTTTGATGAATGGAAATTTCAAAAGAAGAGCATTCATTTGAAATAGAAATTATTTCTAACATTCTAAATATCTTTACAGTCACTTTTGAACTTTTTTCAACTTTTGCATTCTTGCTGTATGTTTTTTTTTTGTTTTTTTTTCTAAAAAAGAAAAACATTTTCTCACCAAACTTTTGAATGGCAATGTGTAAGTATAATAACTTTTAAATAAGCCTCAAATTATTGCTTTTAAATTCTCCAGTATTTGGCTCCATTTGGCTCTATTTTAAGTGCCTTCCCATAATCCTGATTTTGGCTTTTTGTAAGGAAAAGAAAAAGTGCAAATTATTTTTGTGGCAATCAATATTATTCCATAAATGGTGTCAATATTTAACAAAAGTAATTTCTATAAAAGTATATGCCACATTTAAGTATATTTTTATTTAGCCTAGCAAAAAACATAATTCTTTGTCATCTCAGGTGGTCAGGGATGGCTATGGGGAGGCTGCAGTGATAATGTTGGATTTGGAGAGGCCATCTCCAAGCAGTTTGTGGATGCACTGGAAACCGGACAGGACGCGCGAGCTGCCATGAACCTGCACAACAACGAAGTAGGACGCAAGGTATATGAAGTCATTCGGGTTGTTTGGGGCCTAAAATTGAGGCACATCTGTCGGCCACCAACAGCTCGCGGAGTGGCTTTTGAATCATTTTTCAGTGCTTCTAATGATAGCTTACCACCCAAGAGTTTCATTCACAGCCCTATAAGCAAGGTGCCACTCGCTCTCCTCATAGAGTGTGCGCTGTACCAGAAGGGCCTATTTACAGCCTGTGAATGTCCTTTATGACGAGGCCTTAACTTGAGATTCTTGAGATCAGTGGTGCAAGCTTAATTAGACGACCTAGGGGTCCGCACATTGCAAAGGTTCTGTATTCTGTTGCTTCCCAAATAAGTGTTTAGTTTTATTCTTGCAATAAGGATCTTACATTTATTTTGGTCTTTGTTGTTCTTGAGAGAGCCACGGGGATCACAGCCATGTGGCTCAAGTGCTCTTTGTTTATCCTGTCTGTGCCCCGTCTGCAGGTTTTGTCAATTCATTGGCACCTGGAGCATCATTGTAACTGAAAAAATGTGAAAGAATTCTTTTTCACTTCCTCCTCAATGGACTTGCCACTGGGTCTGCCTATGACAGAAAACATGTTGACAATGGTTATGCAAAATAAATACACCCCTTTCCTGCGCCGAACAATCTAGCTCGATGTGAAACCCTGATTCTGCGTCTTCCGCAAGCGAATGAGAAAAGAGGCGTTCCTTTTTAAAAGACAGCTGTTTGTTTCAGCCGAAGTCAGGAATTATTGTACGACCACCAAGAAAAGAGAAAGCCCAGACTTGAACCTTGAACCTCTCCCTCTTAACTCGCAGTTTCCTTCTGCTTGTTTAAGTGGATGTATAGGGTGCCTACTAAAGAGCGCATTGTATTTTTCGACTGATGAGTTCAGTCCTGATTAGAATGTTTTGAAACATGAACATTTGGCTCTAGAATGCATGAATGAGTGAGTTCTTTAACACGAGATCCTCTCTTCAACCAGGCAGTGAAAGGAACCATGCAGAGGACGTGCAAGTGCCATGGAGTGTCTGGCAGCTGCACCACTCAGACCTGCTGGCTGCAGTTGCCCGAGTTTCGAGAGGTGGGCAACTACCTAAAGGAGAAATATCACAGGGCCGTGAAGGTGGACCTGTTGCGCGGCGCGGGGAACAGCGCGGCCAGCCGTGGGGCAATCGCTGAGACCTTCAGCTCGGTCTCGCGCAAAGAGCTGGTGCATTTGGAGGATTCCCCTGACTACTGCTTGGAGAACCGCACCCTGGGCTTGCCGGGAACAGAGGGCCGCGAGTGCTTGAGGAAGGGCAAGAATCTGAGCAAATGGGAGAAGCGGAGCTGCAAGCGGCTGTGTGGAGAGTGTGGTCTGGCTGTGGAGGAACGCAGGGCTGAGACCGTGTCCAGCTGCAATTGCAAATTCCACTGGTGTTGCGCTGTAAAATGCGAGCAGTGCCGCAAAACTGTCACAAAGTACTACTGTGTGAAGAGAACCAAACGGGTCAAGAACGACAGTGCTAGCCGTAGGAAAAGCTATCGGTTGAAGAAGAAGCACTAGAGATGCCATGAACTGTTTGTTATGGTGGTCCAGAAGTTTTTGTCTCAGAATACATCCTGAGCTTGAGAATGAAGTGAGCTCAAAGGTCCATCTGAATGCTTTAATGAACACCTACACTCTTAAAAATAAAGGTTCTTAATTGGCATCTATGGTTCCATGAAGAACCTTTAACATCCATGGAACCTCTCCATTCCATTTTTAAAATGTTCTTCATACCAACAAAAAAGTGTTCTATTAAGAACTGTTCACTGAAAGGTTCTTTGGGGAACCAAAATGATTCTTCTATGGCATTGGAACCTGTATTTTTAAGAATGTAGATCTCCAGAGCTGTCACTTTGTACGCATTGATCTGTGGTTTTTCACATTTATTCCTGTATACATTTGTAAGATAGCACTGAACACCGCATCTAACCGATATATAGCACAATAGACTGTAAATAACCTTTTCATTCACCAACAAGGATGTACTTTAATGGATAATTTATTGGAATTATCATTTTTAAAGGGGTTTTGAATTCACTATCGGGCCACTTCTCCATAAGAATCATTTCTTGCCTATTTTTTTCTTGTCTGTTTCCATCTGTTTTAGAATTCTGACAATAGTTTTACCCTGATACTGTATATGAACTGTAAATAAGAGGAAGCACTTTGTATATTGTTAATTTATTGCACAGATACTATAGTGCTGTTTTTCTATGATAGTTTCTTTCTGTTTCTATGTGGGTTTTTTTTCCAATTTCATAATTAAAGATACGTAATAGTATCATCTTTTAATGTTTTCATTCATTTAGGTTAGCTGAATGCATGTGAATTAACTGAGTTGTTTTGTAGTAAACCGCCCTCTGCTAATTTCTTGTGCTCAGAAAAATAAATGTGCCTCATAATATCATTTTAAGTGTTAAAAAATGAGAGACCATATCATAAATCCCAGTCCCACACAGTGTAAAATCAAATGATTTATCGTAGACCGTTGGTCAGACCTAATGATTTCTTTGTCTTTGGCATATATAACCCTTTTCTTTCTGTATTCTTCAGCTTGATGTCACATAACCTGGGGGCAGAGAGACAATGAGAGAGAGCATTTAATTATAGTCTTCCTTCCTTCACGCCTCTCTCAATTTCTTCTTCACAAATGCCTCCTTTTCTGTTTTAGTAATCCTCAAAGCACTCCCGATGCTTTGCGCTCGGATGTTTCTTTACTGTTTAAGACTAGTTTAATTAACTTTGTAGAGACAGAGGGAAAACATGAACCAAGTCGCCCCACAAATCATCTAGCATCTAATTTTGTATGCTAATCTCCTTTTTCATGCCGCCATCTCGGGAGAAAAAAAAATGTTGGGAAAACTTCATGTAGCCTGTGTTGGGCTTCCTGTGGATGTTTTATTCCAGGCCTACCTATTTGGCTCTTTTCAGTCCTCTAGGGCCTTCCTTTGCTCGATTTAACAATGAATGGCGAGCTAATCAGCTCCCTCGGAAATGCACTGCTGCTGAAGACGCTAATCCCCCTCTCCTCCTTCTTCAATGGGCTGTCGCCTTCAAAAGGACTTTGGGAAAAGGCTTTGCATGGATTCACACTGTTTGCTGAATAGAAGTTAGTTCAAGTATTGTACCCAAACAAGTAGGGTTTATAAACAAATACTTGCCAGCTACCGTCCCATCGGCAAAAGTACCAGCCCTACAGTAAAACACAGTGACAAAACTGTGGCCCTTTAAATGTTGACTAAAAAAACTAATTAAAACTCTATTTATTGGTGATAGCTTGTTCTGCTGTGCTTCTGTGGTTTCAGTGAAGCACCTCATTGACATCTTATTTACGAAATCAAGATCAAAACTAAAAACTCCCCTTGACACTTTGCTAATTATGTGGAGATTAAGTGAATTCCTCCTATTTTTTCCAATTTAGTTTGTTAGGATAGCCAATGAAGGCAACACAAGTTAAAATGTGTGTTTTGATATTCACATTCAAATTTCACTTTATCTATAAAAAATAAATCGAGTCAGCATAAAATTGCCTAAAAAAATGTCCTACATACAATTAAAGTGTTTTGTAGTAAAACAAATGACTACAGTATTTTATATGATCGGATCCTTAGAAAGCATAGAGATGAAACTGCAAGCATATCATGAACTCAGTTGTTTATTTTGCCTAGTTATGATATCAAATACAAAACAAGATGTAATAAATTTAAAAAAAAATCCCCAAATCCCCAAAGGCATGGTTGAAAAATCAAGCCCCAGTTGATTCAACCTTAAACTCTACTGCTAAACTTACGTTTTTTATGTGTTCACATGAAAGCAGGGTCGCGACTGGAAGGTTGGCCTTGCCATGGATGATTTGCAGTGGGGCATGAGTTTAAGGTGGCTGAGAGTGAGGTGACACACTGGAAGAGAACAAGATTAGACTTTGTCATGTTTGGCATGTCCCGTGTCAGCTAGGACATGGGAATTCACAGCAGAGAACATTCTTTAACAGTATATTGAATTGTGTATATTCTTAAGCTGTTATTAATTATGATCTGTTACAAAATTATAGTATTATACTATAGTTTTTTTTATATTGGAATACAATATTCAGCTTATACAGTGTTATACATTTTTCCTTTTTCATTTCTATTTGTGGAGATATATTTTGCAGTGTGACTGATGGCCATGTGCTCTCTCAGCACACTTAAATGATGAAACAATCCACAGAAATTGGGAAAATTACATTTAATGGTTCTGAGAAACCTTGACTAATAGGATTTATGACTTAAGGCATCTGGGGGAAGAACACCAAGAGGTGGCTAAGGTCAGCATGGGTGTGAGTGTAGCCGTGGGTGGGAAAGGACTATTTGTCTTCTCCCTTTGACATTCCCCCAGTTTTGTACACCAGTTGATTCACATGACTTTCAGATGAAAAAATACACTCCGAAACATAGCTAAAATATTTAAAACACTATAAAGCAGAATTTGATAGGGCCTACTTATTCCTAAAATGGTCAGGTATTCAGACATGGCAAGCACAGGTTTTTTATTATTATTATTATTATTATTTTTGAAAACATTTATTTGCATTAACAGGTGCATTTAGAGAAATATTTGAGTTTGGCACAATAGTTCCATCTGCTGGTGATTATTGCCACTGACACGATCACTAGATCGTTATGTTCGGTAGTCCTAAAACCAGGAATAGAATTAGCATTTTATAGCCTGAGGCTTCCATCTGTATTTTCCTATGTGTTTTTATATTGACGATCAAATATTTATAAAGAGCTAAATAAGATCTGTGGTTAACATTACATCCCAAAAGGAAAGTGCAGCCGCTGTGTTACTAAAACGACTAGTTGCTATATTCAGACTATGGCCAAAACAAAAATATTAAGCATGATATTAAACACAACGAGCTTTGCCCAAAAAATAATTGTTTTAGTTGTCTCTGTACAAAAGCCAAAACAATATTTTATTATCTGTAAAATATTTAACCAATACTAGAATAAAGGAGACACATTTTCAATTAAATGTAGGCGTCAAAAGCAAGGAAAAACACCCTAGAAAGACTAACTGTTATTTTAAAAAAAAGTTTTTGTAATTTATTTTTCTCATATTTTCCCCGCGCCCCCTTGAGTCATCCTCGTGGTCCCCGGACCCCGCACAGAAAACTCCTGAACGATAGTGAGCCAACTTTAGGGTAGCACGGTTAAGTGACAATGCTCTCAGACGAGTTTTAGCGCCCTCCGGAGGTTATATGTAGGCTATATTTTATAATAAGAGAATCCGTGAAGGCTCAAGGGAAAAGTGAAAGAAAAAAAATAGGCCTAGACTAAAGTTAACACTGTTTGAAAAGGTTACTTTGTGTCATTTTTCACACATACAAATTCTGTCACAAGAAACAGCAGTGACAGGTGATTTGGTTACAGGTATTCTTAAAGGTACAGTTCATCTAAATATATATAAAAATATCCCATAATTTACTCAAGTGTGCAAAACTCTGAGACGTTTTCCAAAATATCCTTTTGTGTTCGACAGAAGATAAGGGATCATGAATATTCTTTAATAGGTATTTCGTCTGCAATAAAGGAGGGTTTTTATGTGTTTTTCAAAATGATCTTTATAAGGTATCCAGTTTGTGAATCACATTACCAGGATTCAAAGTTTTGGGGTTTATTTCCAAGAGTGCTAACATATTTGGGCCTGCTGGTGCTTATATGATGGTTCTTGATAATAATCCACGTCATATATGGTGTAGTATTTTCACTTATTTCTCTGTAGTTTAATAATAAAGTGTTTCTCTTCATGTGATGCATAGTGAAATAAAAAGATACATACCCAGGTAACTCGAATGATTCTAATAGAATATTCTTAGCCCCTTTATATAAAGGGGCTAAGAATATTCTAGTAGATTCTATATTGCACAATAAAGTATGGCCGACCACGAAGCAACCAGTTGCCCAATATCCCCATCTACTGTTCAATCCGCACTCTGGCTTTTTCTTTCCCCATAGGTTTGTGCGAGCCAGACAGGAATGTAACTAATCGATTTAGATGTCCAGGACTGGGACAGTGAGATATTTTATTTCTTTATTATTTTTTTTTTAAGGATGTAATTACCGAAAAAAATACATTTCTTTGGAATACTTGATTCTGATTGGTCAATTGACCGTTCGCAAAGAGCTTGATTGACAGGCGATCTGACCAATCAGAACGCGGACATTATGTGCCGCCGCTGCTATCCGCCAACTTGCTCGACAGCTGTGGCCTGTCTCCATAGAAATACATGTTAAAACGGGGTAAAAAAGATCGACTGAATTGAAAATTTTTCAATATAACTAAATATAAATATGTGCGGAGGATTAAGCCGTGCTGTTGTTGGCTGTCACAGTAACGGTAATAAGCTAAGGTATTATTCCTTAAAGTACTTGTTTTGCGTACCAGAAAATCTGTCATGTCCGGCTTGCAGCGCTTAACTTAAATACTGAGTGTTAAATAATAAAACGCATGCTCCTATCATTTTGTGGACAAAATCCCGTGAACTTCGCCCCGAATGGGAGCTTTATATGCACGTGCGCTCATCTGTTTTCAATGCAGATTAACCGCGACGCTTCATCTCATTTTCCCACTCATTAAACTATGACAGGTCCTTTACTGCAAAAAGACGGTCACTGTAACACTCTAAAGTGATGAAACTATGGCGCTATGTGCTTTTTTAAAACCATTTTTATAGGTTTCACGTTATATTGTCGGCTTGGAAAATATGTGAATGCGCATGCCCAGTAGCCGCAGCTGTATCCCTTCTAGCCCACAAATCAGACAGAAGTGTAGATTAAATTCGGTGGATTTAAACTTGAAAAATTGTTCCGCGGTTGAAATAAAACACTTTCTGATGTTTATTCATGTTCATTTCGTGCTTTAAGTAAATATGAAAAGACGATCGATTCACGTGTTTGAAAGGAGGCAATACAGTGATCTGTCACGACACATTGAAGAGCCACAAAACGGTATTTATTGTTAAAAATGACCCAGTTTAAAAGCTGAGGGCCCTGAGACCTTGTTTCATATCAGAAGTAACCTGCTCTGTCTTCTCTGTCGGTGTGTTGTCAGTTTCCTCTTTGATCTGCCATGTATTTTATTTTCACTGCGTGAGAACATGAGTGTAGTGTGAGAGCGGCACTGTTTGTCGGTCATGGCAACAGTAACTAAGGGCGCGGTTTCAGGTGAAAAATATTTCTGAAGGCACTGTAGGCAAAACCTTTTTTTCATAGGCTACACTGGTCGATGTAGAAATGTTGGGGTAATTCCATCCATAACGTCTTTTTTTCAGACCAGTGGAAAGAAAACATACAAAATACACATTTTAGTGTTTATTTTATAGCACTTTATCTTTTTGCGTCTGAGAGTGCAAAATTAGGCCTACAATAGCTACAAAAGCCATTTTCTCGAAATTAGTTTTTCCCTCCTGAACTGAGCCAGACGTCTCCAGTAATTTACATGCTCTTCAGTTTTAGTTTTATTCTTAATTATATGCCGAGTGTTTTACAAAGGCGTTTGTTTATACAGGCAATCATCCTCATTTATATAACATTTGATTTATAAAACCATTGTGATGACTGACTGTTGACGTCTTTTTCAAAAATATAAAGAGACTACTTATATTTTCTGATTTATGGAGAGATGAAACATGTTTTTTTTAATAATTTGCATGTGAATCAAGAATTTTGCATCTGGCTTTATTCAGTGTTCAGATTCTGTTTTGGAAATGTATGAAAATGAGTGCACATTTAATTAGATGGTGCTCATTTGCATATTTAAACACATTTTAGAAAACGTGTAATACAAAACTACTGTCGTAAATGTACTGTGATCAGTCAACTAGGAAAGTATGGTGATATTTAGGCTATTAGTTGTTTACCTGATGATGGCCTTTGTTCATAATTTTGCTGTGCTCCTGTCTTCCGTTTCACGTCCGATTAATGATTACCCTGTCGGCTTTATTTTGCGAAATATTTTTATCAGTTGACATATTTGTAGCAGTTTCCTTACTGCTCACCCACTCATTCATTTATAAACACCGGCGTGCAGCGGTATAGAGACTTTTATTTCGAAAAACCCACTTCCGGTGGGTGTTATCGGCAGTGTTTCTGTTTTCACGATGGTAGTGTGACTGCGCGGGTCGCTCCGCTCGTCTGTTCGTGTTTCTGTGGGGTGTGTGAAAGGCCAGGAGCGGTTCTCGCTGCTGCTGTCTCAGCTCAACGGCTGTGCCGTTCACCCTCGTGTGACTTTATTTATTGTGAAGTAGCAGCAATCCTCTGGCGGACTCAGAGGACATGGCAGCCGCCACCGTGGCCGAAGCGGACCCCGCAGATGGAGCTGCCGCCGCCGCCGCCGCCGCCGCCTTTACGGATCTACGCGACCCAGGCTGGAATGAATCGCAGCTTCGGCAATACACTTTCCCAACCCGACAGATACCGCGACTATCTCATACGGATCCGCGTGCGGAGGTCCTCATCAATAACGAGGTATGTTGGCAGATTTATCCTGCATCGCATCAGAGTGCGACAGACAGATGCAGGAGTGGAGACTCGTTCGGATGGGTGCAAGGTGCACTAAAATGAAAGGACGATTTAACTTTACTCAGCAGGCAAATAAACGCCTTTGTCTAACGTAAAATCATAGACTGTGCTGAAATTATTGCTGAAACTACTTCATGTGTTTGATAGGAGATCCTTTCAGTACGTCCGATACCAATAAGCGGACAAATCTGATCAGTTATAAATTTACGTTTATTACTCAGTTACAGCTTAACGTTAGATGGTTTTGTAACTGCCATGTTAAGTAATGTTTTAAATGTTGAAAATTAGTAAACGGGTCGCTAAGTGTAATTTCTGCATAAAGTGAGAAGTTTACAATACATTACTGCAGTAAGATACCGTAAATGGAACTTTACGTTAGTGCTAAAGCCTTACATTAACATACTTCTGTTAGTGCATTTCCTAAAGCCGTTTAGCATTCTAACTAGATTGTATAACATTATTTATAACATATATTCCTATGTTTTAGCGATAGATTAGAAGTATAAACATTTACAGTGTTTTTACATGACCTAGGGAGGGGTTCCTGCACCAAACAGAAAGGAAACAACAACAACAACAAAAACAAAAACTCCTGTGGTAATGGCTTATAATCAGTCAAAGCACGTTGTTCATGTTGACGGCTGTCTCATGTAAACAGTGGCAGGGGACTATCTTAGCTGTTCACGAGTCCGTGCGTTTTAATTCTTTTAGAATGAATTAATAAAAAGTATTCTTTTTAATTTGAATAAGTCTTTTATATCTATCTATATATACATATAGCCTATATATATATATCAGAACACTTCTGACGCATAGTCAAATGGTAAGTTATTTAATAATTATTATTTAATAATATTTAATATCATGATAGTAATTTACATTAAAAGTCTGTCGCTGCATGGCGGTTTGTTCCTGCAGCGGTCGTGTAGTGTAGCTGCAGCGGAGCGCGAGAGCAGTCTGGCCGTGCGCGTGCTGGAACAGTCTACGTTCTTCTAGTCACGTAGCACTTGTCTCTTTTTTTCATGCTGCAGCATCAGTATAATTCTGTGTCAAATAAACGGCAAGCTTTGGCGGGGTCGCTGCACGACTCGGACCGTATTTTTGCAGTTCTGTTTAAATTAATATTTAAGCTCTAGTCTACATATTTGCATTTGAATGCCAACATGAGTGTGGAAGTGTGTTTGGTGCTACAGGAAACATACAGTAAAGTTAAAGGTGACTGTGCTTACAGAATAATGAAGCGAAACTACCCATCCAGAATAGCACTGCACTAATCTGTTGTTTTAAAAACAATTATGTATGACTAATATTAATCTTCTAAATAGTTAATTTGATATATTTTTTTCTTTTGTAGGAGCCTGTTGTATTAACAGATACCAGTTTAGTATATCCAGCTCTAAAATGGGACATACCCTACTTGCAAGAGAACATTGGAAATGGGGACTTCTCTGTTTACATAGCAGAAAATCACAAATTCTTGTATTATGACGAGAAGAAGATGACAAACTTTCAGGACTTTGTGCCCAAATCTCATCGAATAGAGATGAAATTTTCTGAGTTTGTGGACAAGATGCATCAGACAGAGGAACAAGGTGGAAAAGAAAGGTATGTCAATGTGATTTGCATTAATGTACCTGATAGTCATGTGTAAAACTGCTGGCTGAGGTGAATTTATTTATTTATTTATTTATTTTTTTTTTAACTGCAGGCGCATTGATTTATGACTCTAAGTTTGCCATTAAAACAAAGACGGTTGTTCTGTCTTTTTTCCTTTTACAGTTAAAACCCTTTCATTATCAAATAATACATTTGTGTACAGTGCATGTTTAAATTTTACCTTGACTATAAAGTTTTGAGCTGTTTATAATGACATGAACAGTAGATGTGCGGTGGAAAAGTGTTGAGATGTGTGAAATCCAATCCAGGAAATAAAATCGCTCCAGTGTATGACTAAGTAGTTAATTCTGCCAGCTGATGTCCAGCCACATCTCTGACCTTTTGATTCTCTACTTTGGTGGCATTATCGCTGTATCATTTACAATCATCTTGTTTCTGTTTCCTGACCTTTAACCCTTTGCCTTAAATAATAAATATTAAGCAAATTCAGATATCTTTACTTAATAATATATGAAAATTCTGAGAAGTACAATTGCATTTTAAAGTAACTTTTTAATTTAATTTAATTTATTTAATGTGAAATGACATTGCTGTTTAATTTGTAGAGTGTACTTGCAACAAACTCTGAATGATACAGTAGGCCGAAAAATAGTGGTGGATTTCCTTGGATTCAATTGGAACTGGATTAACAAACAGCAAGCTAAACGAAACTGGGGACCGCTGACCTCAAATTTGCTGCTCATAGGCATGGAAGGTACAGTTTCAGTGCACATTACTTTTTATCCAAATGATTGGCATTATTAGTTAAAATAAAATTTTGATTGGCTTTCCCCTCTTGAAAATTGTCCTTCGTTGTCTACATTTAATTTGGTGAGTTGTTGCAGTAACCATCTTCTAATTTTTTGTGTTTGTTTATCCACTCAAAATGTCACATTAGGCAATGTGACACCAGCACACTATGATGAGCAGCAGAATTTCTTTGCACAAATCAAAGGATATAAGAGATGCATCCTCTTTCCTCCGGATCAGTTTGACTGCCTCTATCCTTACCCAGTTCATCATCCATGTGACAGACAGAGTCAGGTATTATTATGTTTGATAACACTCTATACTAGTGGTTCTCAAATATTGGTTTGACATTACCCCAGAAGTTTACAGTCTAAAAAAATATACATTTAAAAAAATTTCAATATTGTGTGTCTAATACTGTATTGCATAGTCTACATTGTACTTGAGCAATACAGCATGCACACAAATGTTGAGAATATCAACAACAACAGATAAAGTAAAATATTATATTCATCTGTTTTAGTCACGTGACTTTTTTCCACTCATTTTCCATGGTTATGACCATCAGTGTGGCAAAATGATGGCAGTGAATACAAAAACATTAAACATATAAACAGACATTGTCAAAATATGTTGAAACTTGTTTTGATTTAAACTAGGTCCTAGAAAATATTTTTACAGGTTTGAAGGTAGCACAGAACATTTCACAAATATTTAATCTGCAGTCCGTCTCCGTACATAGCGCTGGTACACTGAAATGGATTATAGTTTGAATGTTGAATGTGAAAAAAATGTAGTTATTGGTATGAAAAGTTTGAGAACCACTGGCTGAACATCTTTGTTTTCAGACTCTTTAAGACTGTAATGATAACATGTTTTTTTTTTTTTTTTTTGTGCATTAATAGGTTGATTTTGAGAATCCAGATTATGACAAGTTTCCTAATTTCAAAAATGCTGTTGGATATGAGGCTGTTGTGGGACCAGGTGATGTCTTATACATCCCAATGTACTGGTAAGATTGCTTTCAAATACATAGAAAAGATGGATCACAATGATTACTTTAAGATGAAGTGTGTAATTCAGCCAGTCTGCATCAAATGTGGAGTTTGAGGCAGAACTATCTGTTTGACCAGACAATGGTAGACGGGAGGAGTGCTTAGGAAAGCCTGTTAGGAATATTTGAGTAATTCTGTTCAGTAGTGCAGAAATACTCTTCAGTTCCCATTACGTTTTTTATTTTAAATGAATTGAGTGGGCATTTGTTTGATTTCACACATACAAACACATTTGTAAATTAAAAGGATAGTTCACTCAAAAATTAAAATTTGATGTTTATCTGCTTTCCCCAAGGGCATCCAAGATGTAGATGACTTTGTTTCTTCAGTAGAACACAAACAAAGATTTTTAACTCAAACCGTTGCAGTCTGTCAGTCATATAATGTCAGTCAGTGGTACCCACGGCTTTGAGAGAAAAAATAAATAAAAATACACAGACAAAACCAAATTAAACCCTGCGGCTCGTGATGATACAATGAGGTCTTTAGACACAAAACGATTAGTCTGTTAGTGATGTTACGTTCAACACAGAAGCTCCGAATCTTGTATCAAAAAAAACAACACATTTCACATTGAAGCGCTGAAACGGAGCTTGATTCGTTTTGCCAAAAGCACGCGATCTGTGACGTCTGAAGCTTCGTTCGCCTGAAAACCATGTGACTGCTTCAGTATCTGGTTCAAACGAAGCAAACCTCAGCGCCGTTTCCTTTACATTATATTACATTATAATGCGTTAGCATTGTTTTCTTTTTATCCTAATTTATATATTAAGGTCAAATTAACTTTGCCCATGAAATAACAGTCTAAGGACTGAGGCAGAGTTAACATAGGTCAGATCACAGATTTAATTCATGAGTTTACGTTTGATATATTTGAATTATTTTAGTGGCAGTACACCGACACAAATGAATGACTTTGACAATGGCCATTATTTTGTGAAGTATTTTGTGCATAACTATTATTGATCCCAACTGTTACGTCACAGTCGGTGTTATGTTCTGATTTGCCTATTTTTCAGTGGTCTTTTTTATTTACGAGATTTACATAAGAAGGAGGAAACAATGGTGTTTGAGGCTCACAGTATGTCACTTCCATGTACAGAACTCTTATTATTCAACTATGCCAAGGTAAATACAGTTTTCAATTCTATGGCACCTTTAAAAATCTTTGTCTGTGTTCTACTGAAGAAACAAAGTCACCTACATCTTGGATGCCCTTGGGGTAAGCAGATAAACATCAAATTTTCATTTTTGGGTGAACTGTCCCTTTAATAAATGTGGTTTAGTTTTATAAATCTTTCCTAATTTATATGTTTAAACAGCTTGAAAATATCAGTGTAGACCTGAAGTGACCTAGCTAGTGTTGGCTCTCACTCAGTTGCGTGCCTTATTCGGCAGGCCTCTGCCTCCATGGGCTGCTGACTTAGTTTCAAGCCTGTGAGAGTGACTCAGCCATGACGGCTTCCTCTTCCAACTCCTTGCTTCCCCTAGTCACTGGAGGGCAAAATGATGCCAACCAGCTGTGTAATTCTACAGTCCATACTTTTTCCTCATGGCTGCCTGAGTGTGAACATCTCTCTCCTCTTCTTTTAACCTAGTGTCACAGAATAGCACAGTTTGAATTAGAGAGCAAACACAAAGTGTTGTACTATTTTCCAAATGTTCTCAGAGTTTCTTTGTATGAATATCTGAACTCTAATCTGGCACATGGACAAAGAGTGGTGCACAGGGGCATCATGCTGCATATGTTCGTGAAATCATGCTACAAAAATTAAGCTTGTTGCCCTGTAATGGTTCAAGTCTCTAAAAAACTTTCCAAACAGGTTTTCCAAAGTTATATGTGGAAAGTGCACATCATGTGCTTTGCATAAGTGACTATATTAAGAGAACAGTCATAGTGGCAGGTGTGGAAGGAATGTCCGGGGTGGGATTTTAACTGTTTTTCAGTTTGACTTTCCTGCAGGCATGGAAAGGCTCTTATCTAAATTGTCTGTGTCATAAATACCGATTGAATGTTATCATATATAAAAGCTTTATGGAAGATTTTTTTATGATCATTCATTTTAGAATAGTTAATATTTAGTTCTAAATGCATTTGCGTCTGAATTAGAAATGTTAAAGCAGTCCTAAACTGAGTGAACAAAAATCAATTATTTAAATTCATAAAATATTTTTATACTCTACTGTTTAAATGTTTGGGTCTGATTTTTTTACGTTTTGAAAGATGTTTTATGCTCGCCAAGGCTGCATTCATTTGATGTTAAAATACAGTAAAACATTAAATTCTGTGAAATATTATAACAATTTAAAACAAATGTTTTTTTTAATTATATTTTGAAATGTAATTTATTTTTGTGATGGCAAAGCTGAATTCTCAGCAGCCATTACTTCATTCTTCAGTCTCCCATGATCTTTCAGAAATCATTCTAATATGCTGATTTGGTGCTCAAGAAACATTTACTATTGTTTTTCTGTTTTTTTTGTGGAAATGTGAAATGTTTTTTTTTTCAGGATTATTTGATGAATAGAAAGTTCAAAATAACAGATTTTATTTGAAATAGAAATCTTATGTAACAATTTAAAAGTCTTTAATGTCACATTTGAACAATTTAAAGTGTTCTTGCTGAATAAAAGTACTAATTTCTTAAAAAAGAAATGAAGAATTAGTGACCTAAATGTTTGCATAGTACTGCATAGGTTTATGAAATTATCTTAAATGATAAATGTTTGCATTTTTTTACTTGATAAAGGTGGCATCACATTGAGTCCCTGTTAAACAGAGGAGTGACCATCACAGTAAATTTCTGGTACAAGGTATGCTTTTGCAGCACCATCTCATGCACTGTAAACATGATATATCTTTGCACAAATCAGCTGGTATTGTACAAAATATTTCCAGGGGGCACCCACTCCAAAGAGGATAGAGTACCCTTTGAAAGCTCATCAGAAGGTGGCCATAATGAGGAACATAGAGAAGATGTTGGGAGAGGCCTTGGGGGACCCGCATGAGGTACAGAGAAGTAGAACAGTCAATCAAAGCCTTTTCCGTTTTTAGGTCCTCAGATATGAATAATGCATTAAGGAATTCCCTGTGTATTTTGACCTTGACAATAACCTAATTACAAGTATATTTGTGGCTAACCTGCTTTAAACCTGAATAAAATTGTGCATGCCTACATTTGACTGTGACTAGAGCAAAAATGAATAACCTTTTTCCTCTTTCTACTACTTTAATTGTTTTGTATTGGCGGGTCTTAATACGTCCTAATTCACCCTTTCACAAATAAAGGCCTTAAAAATTTCTTAAATCAGAGCAGAAAGTCTTAAATTCCTAAAGTCATTACTGGCATATATTCTCTTTTTAACAATTTCACAAAAACCTTAAGTCTTTTTGTTCTCAAGGAAATGTATCTTGATTTTAGAATCTTTAGACATTTGCACTGGAAAACAAAACAAAAATACTGAGGGAGAACATCAAGTTTTTGCAGTTTGAACAGAAAATATAAGTAGTTATTTCCATATTCTAGTGGTTGGGAGCTGAAGTATTAAAGCAATTGTTTTGGATTAATGAATTAAAAAGTATTGGAAATCAGTTAGTAGATATATTTTTCAGACTTTGCAGTGTTGCTAATACAAACACAATGTTTTCTCCTGAGACATTTTTATGAACAAAGCATAATGACATTTTGAGTTCCCTTCAACTTATTCCTTGAATTTTCTTTACTTAGTCTTAAAAAGTCTTTAATTTAGCTACATAAAAGCTGCATAAACCCTGAAAGAATATGTTTTATATTGATTGTTGTCTGTTTTCCACAGGTTGGTCCATTGCTGAACATGATGATCAAAGGAAGATATGATCATGGACTGAATTAATGGCCTGAGCTGAACCCTCTTTAGTGTGCTGCTAAGACGGTCTGTTTATATGTATGTGTGGATACGAGTATATACCTGTGTGTACATTCAGACTGTTGAAATGCCAGTGCATGGCAGTATTTTGGCAGTAAAAAGACGTTTGCCTTTTGTCTGCTTTCATCTACTGGACCCATTATAGCTAGTTCTATATTGGTGTAAGGAGAAAACCACTGGTGAGGAATCTTGAGTTGATCTCTCCTTAAAAAAGACATTAAATTCATATGTGTGCAGCATTATTACATGCTAAAAAAATAGACGAATGCATTAGCAGAGCCTGTAAAGCACTTTTACACCACCCAGAACGCCTGTTGTCAGGTTTTGTCCCATGTTGGGACAAAGAAAGTGCCATATGTCATGATTAAACTCCTGTGGTTCAGAGTCCGTGCAGTGAAACTGGCAGAGTGCCTCAAGGATATCCACAAAGGAGGAGAATTTACAACTTGAAACCTACCATCGGCTCATTGACGGTTTTAAACTGTTGATACTATCATGATTCAATGTTTTTTGTGTTTGCTTTTTGAATTCGATCTCATGGGTTAACAGTGTTTCTGTTAGGATAGAGGTAATGCAGAAAACAATGGTCAGCCACAATATGTTTTTAAAACTGAAAGGATTTCTTATCCTTTCATAGACGACTCACTGAATTGAAATTTGCATTTGTTTATATGCATTTGTAATTATTTTTTTCTTTGTCTTTTTTTTTTTTTTAGCTGCATGTACATTAAGGCAAATGTTTTTAGTTTATTGGTGTTATATTTTACATTATATGGTACCATTTCTGTAAGGATTGTAATTCAGAACAAACTGCACTTGCCAAGTGTTAGCTGTCTCCATGAATTGAAAGGAAATAAACGGTTTTGAATGGTTTGGTCTAACTTTAAGCTTTTGAAAATTCATTTTAACCTTTCTAAAGGTTCTTTTTTTTTTAAATTGCAACTTATTTTTATCCTGTTAATGACATTTTTTTGTTGTTAAAATGTGTGCATTTAAGATAAAAAATGTGTGCTAAAAGCTGAAATTGAGATTACCTACACTAGTTTGGGGTCAGTAAAAAAATTTGTAAGTGTTTTTTCAAAGAAGTCTGTTGTGTTAGCCAAGGCTGCATTTATTTGATCCTTTTTGTAATATTTCAAAACCTTGATACAATTTTTTTCTTCTTCAGGATTCTTTGAATAGAAAGCTCAAAAGCATCCATTTGAAAGAGAAATCTTTTGTAATATTATAAATATCTTCACTGTCACTTTTGTTCAGGGAAGAAAGCAAACAACCCAAATGGTTACTTTAATTTTTTAAATGTATACAATGTTTCAAAGTTTTCTTCAGTACGTACTGTAAAGCTATTGGTACATCATGGACTTAAGCTGACTTTATATTTTGCCAAAATGCCAAACAACGTACCAACAATGATAGTAGTCATCTATCATGTAAACTGCCTATCATCAGAGACATGAAATAAATAATAACTCTGGGAATTTTGTCTTGTTACAAGCATTTAAAATTCTTACAAAAATTACACAGGAATATTAAATTCTGACAAGATATTTGATAAGTTTTTGGCCTTTCACAGACATGTCTTTTGTCTATTGGATTATTTAACAGGTGTTTTAGCATTGTTTAACATGCTTTAGAGCATGAACTATGTTGTGTAAAAGTGTAAGAGAGCAAAACATGTTAGTTCAAAGGCTATCTGCATGATCTTTTGATTTTTGTAGTTCTTGAAGTCTTTAAATTAAAAGATGTTTCATTTTTCTTTTTTCACCTTTGTGTCTTTAGATGTGTATACTCCTCCACACTAAAATTAATTTATTCTTTAAAGGATACCAATTATGCCCCTTTTTTACAATATGTAATATTGTGTCCCCAGAATGTGTCTGTGAAGTTTTAGCTCAAAATACCCCACAGATCATTCATTAAAATATGAAAATGCCTATTCTGAGTGGAAGCAGAAACACGCTGTTTTCGTGCATGTATCTTTAGATGCAAATGAGCTGCTACCCGCCCCCTTTTCCAGAATAGAACTGTGCCATTACAGCTGGTTCCTCAGATTCTCTGCTAAAAAAAACATCTTTAGATTATCATGTCTATCGTGCTGAAATCATGTTTTAAACCATATTAGTTTACATATGGTTTTCTGAGAGCACACATCTGAAGCACGTGCACAGAAGCAGCTGTCACACGGCATGTAAGTACTAAACTGAGTATGAAAGTTCTCTTTCATGTCTTCTTGCGCTTAATCTGTCAAATACACACAAGTTAGTTAAAAACACACGAGTTGCATAAATAGTCGGCTAAATAACACAAGATTTTCATGATATGTCACCTTTAAACACAACCTCATGCTCTTTGTGTGCTTAAAGGTAGGAAAATCCATATTCAAACCAGTTTTAAGAAGTTTAAAAGTATTTAAAGTAGACAACTGAGGAAAGACGCAGCATTCATAAAACATTAATTCTTTACTGGTTACTCTCAAAAACACCATCAGTCCTTGGAAAAATGTAAATATATTTGAATCTAATCACTGCACTTCAGTTTCAGGGCCATGGTGGAGCTGGGTGGAGGTGACTGGTAATGTTGACAGCTGATACTGTGATTCTATGCCAAAGACAACATGGTTTACATGTAAACGGAGTACATCAAGCACAAACACATCTCAAATACTGGTGTAATATGGATATGACAATACAATTGTTAATGGTGAAGACAAAGCACATCCATTAATAAAACTATACAAAGCAACTATACAATATAGACAAACTAACTCTAGCTAATATGCAGATGAAGGTTTGGTCTATCCAAAGCTTGTCCAGTGTATATGAGGTGCTGATTCCCAAATTAACAGGCAGACCTTGTTTGTGAACTGCAACTAAAATCAACTGTCACACAGACCCTGCTATTCGTTAGTCTCTGTAGGAACATATATGGAGTCTTTTTTATTTCTGTATATGAAAATAAACACAGAGTGCAAAATACAAACACTGATGTTCAACCGTTTCCTGCCACCGAAAACGAGCTAAATTAGTTGATTTTATAACAAAACAACCACTTAGCGGAACATTTCAATGACTTTCAGTAAAATTATCTCTAAAATAGGGTTTGGCTTAAAGAAAAGAGTCAAATGTAAACACCATGTTTTTAGGTATAGCTTAAGGTTTTAGTAAAAAAGTAGTTAAAAAATAAATACAGTAATGTATAAGGGCTCGAAAAAAGAGACCTGCTGGGAGATTACACAGAACAGCAAATTAATTCAAACATCAAAACTCCCAAGAAACAAAACCTCCAGCACCATGTATGTAAATGGACACACATTTGGACCGAGATACATTTAAATAAGAACTAAATCAGTTGTTTCCAGTCAGATAATTAGACACAAATATCAAAAACAAAGAGGGTTGACTTTGAATGGTCCATCAACAAGATGCCTTTCATCAATGAAAGCGATATTTGCGTGCTGGTTTGAGACTAACGTAAGTCTTCTTCATGTCATCCGGTTCTTCTTTCTTGACTAGATGGTAGCGCTCTCCCTTTGTGGTGACCACCTGACTGCCGTGATAGCGCACCAGTTTCTTAGGAGCCTGCAGATACAGGAAGTGGAAAGAATTAATATCCACATAATTCATTGATGTTATACAATGCAATCACTGAAAAACGTACATCTTTTGGAGTGACTGGTCTGTGCACTTTCTTGTCTTCTTCACTATCAACCAGCATGTACCTGCGGGGTCCAAACATTTGATTAGGTGTTTTTTGCAACTTGCAGTGACATCCAGTATAAGAAGTTTGTGAAATAGTTTAAAAGAATTTGAGATCAAGGTAACAACTCACTTTTCTAAAATGCTTGCTTTAAGTTTCTGATCAACTTCAGCAGAAACAGTCTTCCCTTGGTTTGCCTGAAAATATGCATTTTTTAAGGCATCATTGTTAGTTTAGTATTATCTATATACTATTATAGTATTATTTAATATTTTGAGTATCCTTTTATTTTATATTATCAGTTTTTATTGCAATTTTAGTTATACTTTTTTTTTCTTTTTAGCTTCAATTTATTTATTTTTTACTTAAACTTTTTTTGTTTTGACAAATACACGACAAAACATTTTTAATTTTTATTTAATTTTTCCATCTAATATTTATATTTTATTTTAGCTTCATTTCAATTAACAAAAGTTATTTTAATAGTTTTATCAATACTGAACTGATCTGCAACAAAATATCACTATAATATCTTTCAAATATAAAACCATTAATCTTGCATAACAGTTAATAGGCAAAAAACCCTAATTATAGATCATTGTGTCTATAATTACGTTTTATGAAATAAAACTACTTTAGTGAAACGAGCTACAAATGAACTTACGTTGAGAGACGTCGAGCACTTAAGCTGGACATCTCCCTCAATAATGAGACGAACAGCTTCCTCTATGTCTCCTTTAGCAATAGACAACGCACTTCTGGCCTCAGTCACACTGCATTTAGGAAACATCTCAAGAAGATGTTGCTCCTGTGTGTCCCACGATATTTCACTAACCTGAAAACACAGTCCCAAATACATATTCATTTGCAAACCAGCTTGCCAGCATCTGGTACATTGTACATGTGCTTGAAAGGCCCATTACCTGAGCTGTGGCTCCCTCTGCTTGTAATGTGAGGTTGTGTATCTGTTCTCTTGAACCTCCATGGGCTACAGAAGAGCTTTCTGAGAGGGGAAATTTACCTTCCTCTATTTTCATCTCTCCGGATTCTTAAACACAGACACAAATCACATTTCAGAGTGCAGGACATTTTCTTGTTTCTTCACATAAGCGCTTTTGTCCTGTGCACCTGTTAATAGTCATTCAGGTTCGCAAGGGGCCGTTTTTTTTTATATTTGGTTGATCTGCTTTTTTTTTTTTTTTTTTTTTTGGACAAAACTGAATGTATATAATATAATAAAAAAATGCAACATCTGATACAAAAGAAAAATTACCTGCGTCTCGGGCTGAAGCCAACTTTGATGCCAGATTAAACATCATCTCACAAACTTTGACACTATGAGAAAAAAATATTCACTAGCAGTCAAAAAAACATGAAAATATTACACAATATTAATATAAAATAATTGTAAATCTCAGTAGTCTTAAACTGGCATGAAATCTGCCCACAGCTACCTGTCAATATCTGAAAAACCAGGAATGTATGCCTCCAACATTTCAACAAACACCTCTACATCAAAGTTTTCCTCCACACTTTCTTGAGATCCCAAATCTTCTAGCACCCCAGTGATGTAGGACAAAATCACATCATCTAGAGTACTGATCAAAATAAAAACGTCATTGGTATATTTTAATGATTGAGGAGAAAAAATTACTTTAATTTAAGGTATGAAGTGACACGCCCTCACCTCAGATCCGCATGAGGAATATATGACAAAATGAAGTCGTACAGCGCGTCGTGGATTATTTTTTGAAGATCCATCCTACATGCAGTCGAATCAAAAATAAGAAGAGAGCACAAAGAATCAATGAAAACTTGTTAGAGAACCATATGAGAAGCTTTAAGGCAGGTATGTTGCGGAAAACAAACACTACGTTACTGTAGCAGCGTGTTGGAGATTGTGCTCAATATGTGAGTAGACAACTGATATCAAATTGAAGGTAAAACAAACAAGAGTCAGCACAGTTTGGGTTATCAGCAGTTTCAAATCCTGCAAAAAAGTTGCAACAAACTGCATTCTTATACAAGGCCTAAATAGTCCAAAAACAGACAGTTTTTCGGGCTTCGACGTGGATGCATGTTGAGTGCACATTTTTTTTAATTACCAAATGATTTTATTTAATGTGTTGGAAAACATGTTTGCAAAACGGCAACGGTTGCACGCGATCTCTACAAATTGTTCTGGTGTAACGTTATAATCATACAACTGCACAACCAATCATATGGTTAACATTTTAGAAACACGGTGGACAAATGATATGCATTCATCCGCTGTCAAATAGAAGCATTTGATACAGATATCAAGGTTTGTTTATCTGTGCTCAGTGGGGTAGCCGATGGCTAACTAGCATAGTCCTATAACATGCGCAAAGGCCTTTAGATATTCGTCTCACCTTTGGATAAAACCGCACAGCTAAAAGAATACAAAGAACAAAAAAAATCAGCTCGTAAAAACTGATCACTTGTGTTGGCAAGCTGGCAATAAATCGTAAAATGTTTAGCTAAATCATTAGCCCTGCGCGCGGTCGCTGAGGTTCAAAACCTTTGACGTCACGTCCGCTTTAATGTAAACACACCCTCGTGTCACTGTTTTGATTGCATTTACAGAGCAGAGCAAACACATTATACTCGCTTTATTCCCTCTTCTGCTGTATGATACAGTTTATTTAGCATTCAGTGTATAGAGCTGTGCCATAGTGCAGATTTCTATAGTTGATTGTGCTTGATTATGACAGCTAATATGATTACTAAGTTATAGTTGTGATAGATTTTAATAGAACATTTGTTTTATGTCATCTTCTCATTCACAAACAAAGACCAAAGTAAGTACCCATAGCAAACAATTATTTTATGTCAGCTAATTGCAAGTAGAGATTGAGCAATATTTTGTATAACGATACAAAATATTGTATATTGTATAACGACTAATTTTAGGTTTAAGTGTAAGAGAGCAATGCAAATTTTCATTGTTTTATTTCTACATTTGTTCCTTTAAAACGGACTATAGCAATAAAAACAAATGTAAATGAAATATATTTAATGCATATTTAATGTAATAATAATAATAATTAATAATAGGCCTAATAATTATTATTATAAAAATACTAAGTATTTTATATAACTAATATTAAAATAATATTTTATATAAACAAATACATTTAATAATAAAGTTATACATTATAAATATTTTATTTACAGATACACACATTTTGTGCTAGCATAATTAATACTGTAATAATAGTAATAATTATATTATTGTCATGATCATTATTGTGCATAAACAATTATAAATAGTTTATTTTTATTTAAATTAGTTTTTATTGCTGACATAAATGTCATTACAATTTTTTTTTCTTCTGCAAATTTTTTTTTTTTTCTGTTTTGACCTCTTTAGGTCAAAATACTATGGTTTTCTCACTTGAGAATGAGTGGCTGTTATGTGAATTGAGAAATTTATGCAAATAATACACTGAACTAGTTACTCTACCTGTAAAACGCAGTTGTTTTCTGTTGATTTATTTGATCTAGCAAAGGATGCCACTTATTAGACCTGATAAGAATATCAGAAAAAAAATCAAAATGTCCGTTATTGATCTGTATCTTATAGCTGTCTGTGGTGTTTTACTGATCTTTTATAAGGCCCTTCCTCACATACGTCAGCATCTGTTAGAGCACATATAAGGGGTAAAGAGAGCTCCAGTGTTATTACACTAGTGTATGCTGTCACGCCTCCTGATTACAAATTGGTTTCATAGATGTTTAGCGCTGCATAATTAATGCTTCATCACGCGTGTGTGTTTTATCCAGCTGCACTGTTTCATTATTAGTACGGGAAATACAGTACATGAGGCTGATAATGAGTCTAGGAGAAGACATCTCATGTTGGCTGGACTCTATTTAACCCTCCTGGGTCAGTGGCATGTAGAATTGTCTTACAAACTGAATGCATGACAAAAAACCCTTCCCTATTCTTTATATACACACAGCTGATATATATCAAGAATATAGCAGTGTGTTCATTTAGACTTAAGTTAATACTAGACTTGTTAATGAAGTTGACTAACAACACAGCCTAATTGGATGGAAAGTAGATGCAAGCTTTTAATGTGTATCAGCTAATGCATTCTTAATTATAAATGCATATGACTTATTCATATGAAAAAAGGCTATAGGGTAAGATCATAATGTTGGTTACATATTTTAGAGGTGAATTAAAGCAGTACATTTGTGTTTTTTACTGGGTTAAGGGAAGTCAAGTGAAGTAATCCGTGGCTCTTATTTATTATAAGTATAAAGAGGCTAATTTTCACTATAATGGGGTAAGTTGTCACAATGGCATTTCATAAAACAGTAAAAATGTAAATGGTAACATACTATGAAATTGTAATAAATTAATAGTTGAAATATAAAAATAATACAACTTGGATTTGAAATATTTCCTGACCTGTAATGAAAATTTGTTAAAGGTTAATGTTTCATTTAAAATCTACCTAGTTTTATTGTGGTCTATTTTTATCCAGCAGCTATAGAAAAAATATTACGTTGTTTTTATTTTAGTCTGTGGGCTAATTTGTGATATAGATTTGGAGATATATTGAAAATGTTTGGTGAGATTCACGGTATGAACACTAGGGGGCTGCATTGAGTCATGATACACTTCTGCATCGTTACTGTTGACTTTGACAGAAACATGGAGGCAGTTTATAAATCGAGAAATGTGATATTGAGAAAAAAAAAACAACTCATTTTACATTTAGTATTTATGGGGTTTACAGAATATTGTTAATTTCTAGTTTCTGCATGTTCGTTTTGTATTGCTTCTAGAAGTAGAGTTTTGCTGTTTGGGTTTCAGCAAATATTTTCCTACGGAAAAATCATTTAATAATTTATTTAATACAGTATAGCTTATTTATTTTCGTAAATACTAAAATGAATGGATATAATTTATTTTGAAATCTATATTTTATTTTATAATAATAATTTAAAACAGTATGCAGATTTTTTAAACTTTAATTTTTACTGGAGGGACTGTTATAGTTTGCCTAGTCTTGCCTTGCATTCTCTTATTTGCCATTACTGACACAAGAGAACTATTTTCCAGTTGAAGGCATGATGTGTCCCATCTGCCAGCATGCGAGAACCCTTGAGCTCAAGGTGGGCCGCAGAGACCCTGTACTGAACCTGCAGGGACCACTGTGTCATGAAGCACATCCCGTAACAGAGCTTTAACATACTGTATGAAACACAATGCACTTACATATGTTAAAATGTTCTGAACAGCTCTGGTGTTTGTTAAAAACACCTGGTTGTTGCTCTGTGTGTTCAGAAACCAGATGAGAAATCAAGAACATACAGCTGTATTGTGAAAATCTGTTATTCAGAAGTTTAATTTAGGTTTCTCTCTAAAAATAGTTTCACTCTGTTTTAAAAAGATTAATTTGGTAGTTTGTAGAGAAGTTTTCTTTGATGGTAGTGTCTTTTGATGACACCTATATTATTGTGTATTTTATTGTATATCATTATAAATCTATTTTAGCTTGTCTTCCTAAAAATACACATCACTTCTAGTTTTTTTTTTTTTTTTTTTTTTTGTGTATATTTTATAATTTTACTATTTCATTTGTCTGTTATAAATGAATAACTACATCTGAAACATTTTGCATTTAAAACATTTAAAAAGTAATTAAAAGCTTTTCACTCATAGTTACTGGTATGCTCAAGCATGTCATTCAGCAATGGAAGGCCAGGATACACAATGTGCATATTGTGTTGAAAGAGAAAGATTTCCATTTGATCAGACACAATGGAGGAAGACTTGATCTCCGCTTTGCAATTTCCTCTCCTTCGTTAGAGGAGCCAAACACGGTGCGAATAAATTTACTGCCAAATTAATTACCTTTTCCCCAACTTTAGACAATAATACCAGAAGCTGTCTGTCGGAACACATCTCTAATTATTTTATTAATGTCTGATTCACAGTTCAGGTACAGCGATTTCACATTTTTTATTAACTTTATTATACTTTGAAGTGAATGTGTATTATTTTATATTAGATGATCTGAATTGAATTACCCAAGTGCCAAAATCAAATCAACAGATTTTTGTTTTCGTCTCACAGATATCGTTAAAAATTGAACAAATCTATTGTGTAATTGAAGCTGCCAAGTTTTATTAATGAGCTTTTTCAAGCTTTCACAATTTGCCTCCTAAACCTCAAATAGTGAAATAAATGAATAGAATTTAATCACACAGTCATACTGCATGAAGCTGTGCTTTCCATCATCACTTATGAGAGGAAAAGAATGTAGATTTTTTTTTTCAAATGTTTTAGAAACACATGCAGTTTATAATTCATTTTAAGTTCAAAAGCAAACAATTTTTTCACTTAACTTTGCTGCATTCTGAGACCATATATACCATTGAAACTACACTACAATTTGATATATTTATTTAATAATAATAATAATAATGATAAAATACATTATTATTATTATCTTTTTTAAATGATTATTTTTGTGCATTTTCAGTTGCCAGGTGGTGATCTCTGACTCTTATCTTTATGAAAGACTAGTAGCAGGAAGCTGAATGTCAAACAGTAGCATGCATTCTGCAGGCATGGCAAACATTATTTAGACCCGCTTCTGTGGCCAGGGTATCAGGCTTGGGGGTCTGGAGCTGTATCAAGCCATCAGAGCTGGCTTATCCGGACTCCTGCAAGGCAATGCTTGCCTTCCCGTCTGGCTCCTGCTTAGATCCTGTCTTAACGAAATAGGCACCAGACTGGCCACTGCTCCCTAAGACCCACTGCTGAACAAGAGGCATAATGCGGTTTTGTCCAGTGGACGTCTATTGTAGATTTGTAGTTTAAATGCTTGAATAAACCACTGAGCTTGGTAAATGAGCATGTTTGAATTTGTTGATTCTGAAATTATTTTTATTAGTTAAGTCACTACCATGTAGCATGTGCAAAGCAGCATATTTTCTGTTTTATTAAGTAGCTTTCCTTTTGTCACCATGTTTGGTTTCATATGAAATTATCCTATTAATGGCAGTTTTGTGATGAACAAGCTTAAACCACCAGTATTTATCAGCTATAAATCATTAAAAAGGTCAGCTTGTCCTACAATGAACTTGTCTTTCCTCTCCTCTGGAATCGAGCATACAGTGTATATGCATGCTACAGCGTCTATATATGACAGATCTTATGGCTTATGATGTATGAAGTGCTTCATATCAAATGAAGACCTTGTTTCTGCCTCATACTTCTTATCAAGCCCGTCTGTGATGTGACCCCGGCACTTAACTGGTTAAAGTGTGTCCGCAATCCATCTTCAGGACCCCCTGCATATTAACATTGATCTGTTGGAAATGAAGAACAGACGTGTGTTATCGTTTACAGTGGGAAAATTTTTCTTTTCATGATAGATCTAGAGAGCTTTTCTGACAAATGGGCTTTCTAATGTGTTTTGTTTTCCGTCAATAGTGTGGCTCTTCTTTGGATTGTGGATCAATAGAAGCAAACGCTCTGTGTGGTAGGATTTAAAGGGATAGTTCAGCCAAAAGTGAAAATTCTGTCATTATTTACTCACCTCATGTCACTGCAAACCTGTAGGTCTTTCTTTTGTATATGAAACACAAAAAGAGTGAATTAGAAGAATGTTCATGCTTCTCTTTTCCATATAATGAAAGTGAGTGGTGACCATGTCTGTTCCTGAGGAAAAAATGCTTTCAAAGTATCATCTTTTGTTTTCCATGTAAGAAAGAAAGTCATACAGGTTTGGAATGACATGAGGGTGCGTAAATGATGACAGAAATTTCATTTTTGGGTGAACTATCCCTTTAAGATAGCTCTTCAGCGGTTTCTTTCTTGCCTTTTGTATAAACTTTGGCAACGGTACTTTGCTTTTTATGTGTTAATACCCCTCTGTGTTTTTGAACAAGTCTGGAATATTCAATGGTGGGTAGTCCGTATGGGGGGGGGAAAGCGTTTTTACCAGTGAACATACATTTTCAGGACTGTTTCCAGAGCTTTTGGGTGTCTCTCATGTGTGAGACTGCTCAGTGGAGAGTAGACTCCCCTCGGTAGAAACATCTGTTGTAGAAGGGCCTGTCACTTTCCCTTTTGTAGGCTCTGTCTCTTCCTCAGACTGAGACTGTCATCAGGTTTGATCATTTACGCGGCTCAGAGAATAATGTAGCAGAATTGGGCATGCGTTCATGCAGTTGAGTAACTCTGAGCGTATACGGTTTTTCTCCTTCAGATTCGGTTTTGAGAGGAGATGTTGTTTTTGTCACCAAAACCAAAATTTGAAGAGTGAGAGAGATCTTTTTTTCTTAGAATTTTAAATTGTGAGATATTTGTGACAAGTTTTAACATTATACTTTGAGAAGCCAACAAACTTGACTTTAAACCTCCTTTTGTTGCGTTTTATGTCGTGATTTTTATGTTGTGGCATTAACTTCAAAAATAACAGATGCGATAGGCTTAAGCTATTTTCATGGACAGGCAGGCTCATTCATTCAGCCTTATCTCAAAGTTTTCATAGATGAGATATACCTGTGTCTAAAATGGCCCAAAGGTGTGGTGTCTCTCAAGACAGACAGGAAATGTTTTTAGAGTAGCACCACAACAGGGCCACAAGGCGTCTCACCTTCTGGTGTCTTCAGGTCAACTGCCATTTATCTTGTGTCAGAGAGCACCTTGAAGTGATTCTTCATCTTGTCTTGACATTAGAGCCGCGTCAAAACATGATGTCTGTGCCACTGGAGGGAATCCATAAATAAAGGTGGAAATGCAGTCTGAGCAAACAACTCAACCTTCATCTGCATTTATTAGCGCTGCCATCGCTGTGTATGCTGAAGTGGTTCAAGTCTAAGGACATAAGAATGAATTATGTGACATTTTTGGATAGTTCATTCATGAAAATTTAGCTGTGGAAATCATGTTGCTGTATCCCTTTTTTTTCGTACATGGGTACTGAAAAGGTTTTTTTTTTTTATATATGGTAGCTCATTGTTTGTTATAGAAACTTAATTTCTCAAAGTTTCTAAATTATTTAATGTAAATGTGACTATTTGTGACCCTGGATCACAAAACCAGTCATAAGGGTCAATTTTTCGAAATTGAGATGTACACATCATCTGAAAGCTGAATAAATAAGCTTTCCATTGATGTAAGGTTTGTTATGATAGGACAACATTTGGCCGAGATACAACTATTTGAAAATCTGGAATCTGAGGATGCAAAAAAATCTAAATATGGAGAAAATCGCCTTTAAATTGTCCAAATGAAGTTCTTAGCAATGCATATTACTAATCAAAAATTAAGTTTTGATATATTTACAGTAGGAAATTTACAAAATATCTTCATGGAACATGATCTTTACTTAATGTCCTAATGATTTTTAGCATAAAAGAAAAATCAATAATTCTGACCCATACAATGTATTTTTGGCTATTGCTACAAATATACCTCAGCGACTTAAGACTGGTTTTGTGGTCCAGGGTCACATTTCATAATGGCAATTTTATTTCTTCTAATTGCAATTTTATTTTTAGTAATTGCAACTTTACGTCTCATAATTGTAGCTTTAATTTTTGTAAATGTGACTTTTTATCAAAACTGTGACTTTATCATAATTGCAACTTTATGGCTCTGAATTATGGCTATTTTTTAATGTTATTTTATTTCACAATTGTAACTTTATACCTTGAAATTGACTTATTTTGTGTAAGTGTGAGTTTATATTACAATTGTATTTACATATCTCACAATTGCAAGGTTATTTCTTCTGAATGTAATTTTATATTTCAACTTTTTGAAACTCATTGCAACTATTTATGGTAATTGTTGCCTTCTCTCAAAGTGACTTAATTTTTTTTCTTTTATCTTTATTTTAACCGTTTTACTTTTTAAATACAAAATTGGGCTTCCACTCTCTGTCAAGTTGTGTGATATCTCGAATGAGTCTTTTGTACATTTTAGCTCAAACAGGCATTTGATTTCTGTTGGGAACATTTTTTTCACTTCAATAAGATATTGACAAGGATTTCATTGTTACAACTGTTATTGACACTTTAACAGTTACTTTATTAATAGCTCGTGGCTATCTCTGCACAGTTTGAGTTGCCATAATTGGATTTGATTTTTTGCTCCTTTGTTTATTGTCATTGTAAATGCGGCACATATTTTTTCAGCACAAGAAGTGCACAGCAAAATACACCATTCACAATTAGATTAAGCTCAGTCAGACCTTTGCAGTTGGATGCACAGGTGGTTACAGGGTTCACCTGCCCTCTATAAAGATTGTCTTGCTTATGAAAATACAGGTTATTTCAGGACGAAAACACGCTTGGCTTCAGCGTAAGGGCCCTGTGCCTGCACTCTTGCCTGTCACCATATTGCTCATCTTGCACAGCGAGTGGAATTCCAGCCCCGGTCTGCCCGCTCTCTCGCCAATGTGTGTGTTTTGTTCAGAGACTGTATTCCATTCTTCTAACTTTGTTCCATTGACTGAGTTGCCCCGAGTGAGCTATGAGAGACGCTGACTTTCTGTGCCAAAGGTACGCTAGCATTACTGTCTGAAGAAAATAAAGCTTGCTGTTTCGCTTTGCTGCCACCAGATGCAATTCGCAGCATGAAATACGGGCGGTAGTCTCTGGGCTCTGCACTTTTGTGCAAAAAAATTGCAGGGTGCTTTCTACTCTAAACCCACCATTTTCATTTTCAAATGATACAACTGTAGTCATTTGTCTTTTTTGTATTTGTCTTAAACTCATTGTGAAGCTCTGTATATTTTTTCAGAGGTGCAGATAATTTGATTCATTAATTATTATTTTTTTATTTACTATGAAAGTGTCAGAAAATGCTAAATATGCTAAAGAGAATATTCCTTAATAATTTTATCCTAACTCCCATAATTAAAGATGCAATTGATTTTCTAATCCAAATATAGAATGTATTAATTATTTTAGTTCCATGAAGATGATACTGTGTCTTTGGGGTGTTCTGAAGTTTGAAGTTGAAGTACGTTGTTGTAGATTGGCACACAATAATAATAAAAAGTGATTACAAGTTCCAGTCTCTTATCTAATACAGACAATCCCTTGAAACACAGTCTTTTTCCCATGGCCAATTACCAGATCACCTTTCCAGGCTCCTGGTTTGTACGATTCCACACCTGTGCTATAAAATGCAGAAATGTTGTTTTTTCTCCCAGTAAGACAACACCAGTTACTTGCAGTTACTGAATTGAGCTTCCCCCTTCCACAAAAGCACCTCTAACTTAAAGGTTAAAGTGTGTTTGTCCTGCAAGCTGTTTTAAGAGGCATAGTTGTTTTAGCCTCAATTTTATTGACACTAACCTTTACAATTTCTATTGTTACTTGCAGTATTTGTGTTAAGGGTATATATTATATTTTGTATATTTTTAAAGGTTATTTTGTGTTAGATTAAAGCTTTTTTTACTTGTAGCTGGGATACACTGTATAGAATGCTTTTTTTAAGTAAATAAAATGTGCGTTTTACAAGACAATTCTACTTTAAAATTTTATGTTTAATTCAGGTTACTTGCTGTTTGTTTTTGTAATTAATTGTGAAATTTACTGGCAATTTCTAAGTAAAATTGTTTTCTACACTTTTTTTAGTGTATACTTAGGTGGACTTTATTCAGATAATTAAATAATAATTAAAATTATTAAATAATAATTTTATTTATTACAGAATTGTAAGTAATATTTAAATATATTAATTTTATATTTATTTTTATAATTGACCTTTTCTTAAAAAAATTGTTACATTACAAGGTCAATATAAATGTGTATGCAATGTAAAATTATATTTGGTGCAAAAAAACCTTTTCTTTTGTCACAGTGTTGCCATTTTTGTTGTTTTTCTCAAAGATAATTAATATTGAAGCTTCCTCAAGGTGAAAAAGGCAGATCAGAAAGGCTTTTACATGCTTCGGATTTTCAGTGGAGCCCATGTCATTTTCATATTGATTAATTATCTCCCCCTCTGACGTTCCAGCAATGAACTGGCCCCTTCTCTATCTTGGAGATATATTTTATCTTCCTCCACCATTCATGTACACATTTATTGAATGTGGAGACCTCAGGATTCATCTTTTGGCCACCATAGAAGCATAACTAATGGCAACATTAGAGTGGTTTTGTGAACGAGGCGACCGGATGCAGGTTAACCAAGCAAGAAATAATCTAGGATTTTATATCCTGCATGAACGAGCATAGGATATGCCAGGAATAAATTCATCCCCCAAAATAATTTGGGAGGGTACGTTTTCAATGGGACGGTTTTTGGGGAGTCGGATTGCCGTCGCTGATATGAAAAGAAGGGACGCGTATATGCATGTGTGGCATTTATAAGCAGATAATCGCTGTCAGTTTAATGTTTGGTCGAGGTCAAATGATCTATTTTGTCTCTGACCACACGTCTAGACAGCTGCCATTTAGAACTTCACGTTTCTTTGTGTGCATTCAAGACTTGGCCCGTTCTACTCCTCCTGCCCAAACAAGGATTTTTTCGAGCGGTTGACATTGCCACACAAGCTGTCTGTGGAATCCCCTTTAATTAAAGTGACATTTGAAGCTTTTCTTGGCCACTAATAAACCTGGAAACCCATTAAGATCTTCCTAATTACTCCGTTTGGGAGGAAGGAGAAACACATGGGCAGCCAGCGTAGGGGTTAGCCCGCTGGCATTTGGCCCCAGAAGCTTAGAGCCACACAAAAGAAAATGTCCCCTCGGTTACCCATCCCTCCCAGCTGAGCTCTGCTCCCCCTCGTGTTTTCGCTCGCGATGAATGGAACTATATGACATGTCAGTCTTAGAGTGTCCATTCATGGAGTTGAGGGAATGTGTGAATGAAGCCTCTTAATTAGAGCGGCCTCTGTGAGTCACCTGACTCGTCATTAAGGTGGCATTAAGCGAGCCCTCTGTTTTAATACGACCAGGGGAGAGAGCGCCTCTCTTTGTGTGCGTGAGTCGGGCATGACAGTGAAGCGCTCGGACCGAGATGAATCGGAAGCTAGTTAAAGGGATAGTTCACCCAAAAAATGAAAGTTCTTGCATTATGAACTTACACTCATGTTGCTATGTGGCTTGCTTTCTTCAGTGGATCACAAAAGAAGATATTTTTAAAAGAGTGATTTTTTTTTGTTTGTTTTTTCACCAATACAGTGAAAACCAGTGGGGTCCAGTGTTTGTTTTGGACCCGTTGAACTTCATTGTACGGCCAAAATATTCCTCAAAATATCTTCTTTTGAGTTCCACTGAAGAAAGTTAGTCCTAAAAGTCTGGAACAACATGATAGTGATTAAATGATTACAAAACTTTCATTTTTTGGTGAACTATTCCTATGAAGGAGTGTTGCCTAAAACAGTATTTTAACATGCATTGGGAACAGAATGTGTGCTAGATTCACTTTATTTGTGGACAGAAGTTTACAGAATTTCACCAATATTCTGCCAAAATAAAAGCTTAAGAATCTGTCATGTTAAAAGCTTGAGAATTTGAACATTTGAAATGGAAACATTTGTATTGTAATTTGTAGTGTTAGTTCTTGTAAAGAATAAACCTAAACGGTTGAAATATTAATGTAAATATAAAAGTAAAATCTTCCCTAGTGAAAAATAAATATACTTAAATGTATTTGAAATACATTTATTTATTTCAAGTATACTACAAATACATTTTCATATTTATGTACTTAATAAAATGCCCTGCAATTGTACTTTTAGTATACTAAACAGGTATACTTAAAGTCTGCTAAATTGGAACAACTAATTTTGTACTTAATGCATTTTAATTGTGCCGAAGTAGAGCTAAAGTCCAATTAAAGACATACTTAGTATATTTGATTGTGCTAAAGTGGAACTATTGCAAGTGTACTTCAGATACACTTTAAATATTTTGCATTTAAAGACCTATATTATTCAAAGATCATACAATCCTCATCAAAAGTGACATTAAAACACATTTTAGACTTAATATTAAGAAATGTGCATTGTGCACAAGTAGTACTCCAAATAAAGTTTAATTATAATTTTTATATCAGTAAGTCTTGAGTTATCTGTCAGTAAATATGTTAATAGATTTTAACTATATGAAATAAATATATTTTAAATATATTACTTTTTTCTAGGGTTGGGTCTACGTTTAAGGGTTTCGGCTGAAAAAAAAAATCGGAACCCCTGGTTTAGGAATTTTACAGCTGAGGAAATTAGTAAATGATACTAAATATGTGTTTATATGTAATAGCGTGCATTTGACCTTATCTGAGGTTTTTTCTCTCAGGTTGAACTGTAGGGCACCAAGTGTTACTCGTGAACTTGTCTCCCAAAATGGCTGCTGCACAAACAAAGATGATGAAATTCTCTTATTGTCATTTCTCCGTGAGAAACTCAAGTCTAAACAGCCCTCTGGTGTTTTCTGGTACAAACAGGCTGATGTGTGTTTAGTGCATGTCCTAGTCGGCAGATTAATGACATTAACGAAGTTTCCATTAGGCCAGCGATGGGGGGAGACAGGGGCGTCCATGCGGAAAGCCACATGACTGAAGCACTGATAAGAGAAAATGAAACACATCTCCGTGGGCCAAGAGGGGCCAGGAAATGCCACTCCAAATTAGCCGCCGGCCCAGTTTGTTGTTACTTCATTAGCCCAACAGCCTTGGGAAAAATAAAGAGGGAGGTTACGACCTCTCCTGTGTCCAAATGGGAGGCCCAAAAGAGAGTCTCTCCAAAGTTTGCCTCTCTCCCTCACCCTGCTCTCTCTCTCTCTCTCTCTCTCTCTCTCTTTCTCTATCTAAAGACAGGTGGCTGGGAGGGATGTTCCTGGCACCAAACCAGAAATGACAAAAACCACACTAGATAACAATTTATTTAGCGCTCAAACACAGGCCTGGGGATAGCCATCAGGTAGCGTGCCGCCCAGCGCCAACACGGAGCAAGAAGGCCATTGATGCAGAGCTAAGAGCAGAGCCGAGCGGCTTGCTTTGTTTCATGTTTTAGCATGCTGAGATATTTTTTTTTTTTTTTTTAAAAGTTCAAGTTCCACAACTTCGGTCCACAACTAAAATCTTGGTGTTGCTTGTACAAAACCCCTTTACACTAGCTAAAACCCGAACAACCTTAGCCTTGTGTGTTGTGATCAGGTTTCTGTGTTTTTGGGTCTGCATTAGCTTAGCATATTTGTGGAAAACAAAACCCCTTGAGGCATAGTGCGGCCCTTGTTGTTGGTAACGTGAGTGCGATAGCAGCTCCTCATTTAGCCGTTGGTGACTTTATTAAAGTGTATAGTTTCAGACCCCTGGTGCCTTAGCTATTGTATTCTCACCCCTGTATAGCAGGGTTAAGTCCTCCGCTGCTTGTGAATACACAAAACACCTCTCAGCCACATTGACTGCGTTCTAATGCATTCAACTCACACTGAAGGAGAAGTGATTGTTGCTCTTATTTGTCCTGGAGTTAAATGACATAAATTGAAATCTTAATATTGGTCTTCTTTTGTGCCCGTTTCAAAATATTTTACAAATGTTGATGGTTAAAGGGGTCAATTACATATTGGGTTGTCAGTTTAGCTTGATTTAATTTGGAAATAACGTTATTGAGAAATGTACACAATTATTTGTTAATTGACTACAATTTCTGTTAGTCAATTGTGAATCACTTTGCAAGTCAGCACAGACTGATGCTGTAATAAACAACAGAATGCAGGGATCTTGAGTTTTTTTCAAAGTAAATACTTTTAGTTTGGCATGGCATCCTAAAAATAAGGCACCCATGGAGCAAATGATGAGACGCAATATCACTCTGTATGTGTACATAAACCAACAACTGGTTAAACCAAACAAGATTTTTTTTTTCAACCAGAAGTTAATTGTATAGAAATAAAACTACAACATATAAATGTATATCATTAATAATTGATTCTGTTACAATAATCAAATGTTTTTGGGCTTTTCTCAGTAAATACTAATATGTGATTAATTCGATTAGCTTGTGGTCAGTAAATTTTTTTAAAATGTTTTTAAAAGAAGTCTCTTATGCTCACCAAGGCTGCATTTTATTTAATTTATTTAAACAGTACTTTTAAAATATTAAGCCTGCATTTTAAAATAATGATTTTCTATTGTAATATATTTTAAATGTAATTTATTCCTGGGTTGGCAAAACTGAATTATCAGCAGTCGCTTCTCCAGTCTTCAGTGTCACGTGACCCTTCAGAAATCATTCTAATATGAGGATTTTGTGCTTAATAACCATTTTGTATTATTATCAATGTTGTAAAAGACTGTGCTGCTTAATATTTTTGTGAAACTGTGATACTTTTCCTCCCCTGAAATTCTTTGATGAATAGAAAGTTCAAAAGAAATATTTGACATTGAAACTGATCTTTATTGGTCAATTTAATGCATCCTTGGTGAATAAAAATATTCATTTATTTTTCAAAAAATTAAATAAATCTTATCCCAAACTTTTGAACGACAGTGTAAATTCTTTTATTTAAAATAAAATTCTGTAAAAGCTCAGAAATGAAAGGTACATAATAATAATTTTAAATACAGTTAAAATGTGAGTGTGGACGTAAGACACACATCTACACCCAGACATACTGCAGAAATATACATGTTTATCTGTTCTGATCACAGATGTGGTTGTCTGAGGTGGATGAGGTGTAGTTTGTACTATGTTCACAGAGTTTTGCTTTGCCAAGTACCCAGTGGAGGGGAAGACACACGGAGGCCTGTCTGATCTCAGGTGCTAAGTGAGCATGTAATATTCACCTCTGGGCTGAAAGGCAATCAGTGGCCAGCAGTTGGGAAATTACAGCGATGAGCATAGCAATAACGCTCTGTAACGCTTGAGTGTGTGGATGCTTGTTGTATCGTCGTGCACTTATACTTAAATATGCTGTGGATGAGTTGCTGCACTTCATGGTTTTTATGTAAAGGTGATGATAAGACTGTATTTCACTTTCTGCTCATAAATTTTTGGGTATTAATGCTTTATTCTTCGAGGAATCAATTTTAAATTATGATTTTTGGAAGACTGCATCTATGATTTTGGACATAGCTCAGTGTAGCCTATATGCACCATCAGTATATTGCTTATAACACAAAACCCGGAGTGATTTTAGAGTGTAAACGAGAAGTGTGAAACACTTGCTGTGTTTTAAGCTCTTGTGTGAAAATTGTCATGCCAGCCAAGCACACTGAATCTATATTTGTTTTTAATGCATGATATATATTGAGCTTTTTGTTCACTGTTAATGCTCAATGTTTTGCGCCCTGTAGAAGATTGCTATAGAGTTGAAATTTGAGTATTAAAATTCAATACATATTAATATGCAAGACATTTTAAAATTTAGTCTACAAATATCTGATGTTTGATGTTTTATGTGTGAGGTTCGCTGAGGAAGCCATTAAGAGCTGATACCAGGACATACATTTGCAGTGATGTACTGATATAAAGATTTGTCTTTATATTTGATTTACTGAGCTGTCAAACATTTTCCTGATGAAAAAGAAACAATTTCAGTGTAATTATATTTTAAAATATTAATTATTAATTGACAAAAGCAACAATTGATATTCTTCATACTTCCTCAAAATGTCTAATCCAAGCATTTAAAAGATATTATAAAAATATTTAGGAAATATAAGATTGTATATCAATTGCTGCTGTTAATATGGATATAATATAGATTATAACAAACCCTGCAAATGTATCATACTTTAAATATATAACTTATATTATGTGTTTTACAATGCAAAATTTCCATGCTCCACAGTACTTATTTTGCAAACAAAAATCTGTTCTATTTTCTAAATAATTTTTTGGTGTTGGAAACATGTTAGATGTATTTCAAAAGCATAAATATGTTAGTTGGGTTGCAAATTTTTTCATCTTTTTCCTACAAAGAGGCATTTGCCTTGCAACATTTCTGAGTCAAGCTGACTCCTAATTGTCAAGGCCATTTTGGGCACCAGCACTAGTATTAGAGCTGTTTTCTTTTAGTTTCATTAGCTCCCCACTGGAGCCAAAAAGCTCTTTAGTGGTGATGGCTATTGTTGGTGCCCTGGTTACAGCTCCACTGAGCACGCAATAACATTTTATGTGCTTGAGACGAGACTCGCTTCTTTGAGTGTTCCTCAGGAGCCGGTGGAGAGGTCATTTATACCCACTGCTCACTCTGGAGATCTCTACCTCTCCATCTCAGCCTTCCTCAGCATTTTGGAGAACAAAAGCAAAGAAAACAAGTTATTTTAAAACAGACATGGTCCTCAGACAATATCTTGAACTGAAGTCTTGCTCAGGGGAATGGCATGAGTAAGATTTGTGTAAAAAAAAATCTTTAAAAATCTATAAAAAAAATAAAAATAAATAAAAATTCTTTTGCTGAGGTAGTTTTAAATAGAACATTTCCTAAATTCAAATTGGGATGTTACTAATAAAGCATTTTGGACTTTAACATGCAAGCCAATGTATATATAATATATATATATATATATATATATATATATATATATATATATATAAATAGCTAATATACAAACAATAGCAACAAGATATATTATGTTTTCTCATCTGCCCACTGTGTAAAATTGTTAATTTTGATTTACAGAGTGTTTATCAAGGCGCTGTAATTTCCAGACACAGGTGAAGATGACTCCCGTATAGACACTCGGGTACCAGAGAAAATGGCTCTTTACATTCAAAGCCATGTGCTATTTAGCTTTGTTTGTAATGTGTGGGCTGTTAAGCGGCTGGGAGCGGGACTGTGTAGCGAGTGTTTACAGGAGGTGGAGTAAGTGTGGGATCAAGGTCATCTCTGAGCAACGCTAGAGTGATGTGCCATCAAAGAGAGCAGTGAAAGAGCTCTGACAGACACAAGAGGGCTTTTATTGACTTCAGTGGTGTTCCTCAGGTAACAGTGAGGCAGGGCCGAGATCTCTCTTTATCTCTCTTCTTCTCTCTCTCCATCTGGAGTTACCTCTGCTGTGTGGGCCTCTTTACCTTCACCTTGTCCCACATATGCAATATATGCACGTGTTTGTATAAAACATTTGAAACGTCTTTGTTAAATTAATGTAGGGGCTGTTTCTCTATATCTCAAAGAACATTTGTATTGAGAGAATTTGTTCTAGAATTAACTTTAGTTTTAGCAATGAGGAAACTGGGGCACTTTTAACTCAGTTAATGTTTCTGATGGCAAATTATTTTGAGGAGTCAGTTTCTGTATGGACATAATATTATAAAGACTTCAAACATTATTTTTTAGCATTGCTCTGAAAGAAAACTACAGTTCACTGAACACACATTGACCTCTTGTGACAACATGCCCCAGTATGCCCTTGTTGTCACACTATGTGGGCTAAGCTGTTGGGAACTTAACAATGGGAACCATAAATAGCCTCAAGGCTTTTTAACAAAATTCAAGCAGTAAAACATGTTTGTGAAAACAATTCATGAAACTGCAAATCTTTAAAGCGGTTAAAAGATGGCTTTTTGAAAATTATAGATTTATTTATTTTTTTCAATTGTATGGATATTTATTTTTTTCTTGTACAATTTTGTAAACTTCAAATTCAAATTAAGGTGTAATATTCTATTAAATCAAATTATACTAAAAATTGATTGACCTAAAAATGTGGCAACTTACCTATAAATATGAAAAATACCCTTGTCCTGAAAATACATACTTACACTTCTTATAAAATATACCTTCATTATATAGTTGACATTGGTGGGTCAGTAAGATATTTTTTTTTTTTTTTTAAGGAATTAATAATTTTATTTAGCAAGCACACTTTAAATTGATACAAAGAAATATGTATTTCATTTAAATGTTATTTTAAACTTTCTATTCATCAAAGCATTCTAAAAAATGAAAGTGAAAAGTGAAAAAATAATGAAGAAATATAACAGTTTCCACAAAAATGAAGATATTAAGCAACATAACCGCTTTCAACATTAATAATAACAAGACATGTTTCTTGAGCACCATATCAACATATTAATGATTTCTGAAGGATCATGTGACACTGAAGACCATCCAGCTTTGAAAATTCAGGTTTGCCATGACAGAAATGAATTACATTTTAAATGTTAAAATAGAAAACGGTTATTTTAAACTGTAATAATATTTCAAAGTGTTACTGTTTTAACTGTATTTTTTTATCAAATATATGCAGCTTTTGGCATAAGAGCACAGGAGACTTTTTTTTTTTTTTTCAACAGCAAACTTTTGAACGGAATGTCAGTGTTATTGTGTTCACTTATTTACCTTATTTTGCTAAAGCAAAAATGTGATTTCTGTTGGTAAGATGTAATTTTAAAAATGTAATGCCAACATGCAAAATCACTGCTGATGGAAACATGGAGTTTTAACTCAGCCTTAACCTAACCAAGTTCAGGTTACAAGTACAGATCTTTCCCATGTGACATCCAGACCCAGTTTAGCTTATTAAACAGATGTTAGAAAGTTGTTTATAGCGATTATAATACAAAATGTAAACTTAAAAGCCCAACGAAAATGGGTAAGGGTTTGGAAGAGTTTGTTAAATCTGGCCGTCAGTGGTGTGTGTTGTAGCTCAGGTCTGGCGTGGTGTGGGTGAGACTCTGCGATTTGAGCGGCAGCGACAGATGCCGTATGGTCGGTGGTATTCCCAGCAGAAAGAGACGCCCCTGGGGTCTGTTGACATCTGACAGTACATCAGGGATCAGCAGTGACACTCTCATGTTCTGATGCCATCGTATACAGTATGTCAGTGATCACATGTACCGGCCCATGCTGAAACACACGCGAGGTGGTGTCATCTGTCTGCGGATGTGTTCAGCTCTTCACTGTTTAGTGCACATTGAAGATGTGTTATTCTGGAGCTGTGAGGTGTGGACTGAAACCTGTAATGTGTCAGCAGCAGCGATGAGCTTGATTCCTGCCAGAATGGAAACACAACAGTACATTATTTTAATGCTGTTTAAGGCACAAAGACATGTATGATTGATTGAATTTATAGCAGTGTAGAAATAGTTCTCATTTCAAGTGTGAAAATACTTTTTCATTGAATTTTCAAACAAACCAAGGTGTAAATTTTTTCAGTGCCACTTAAAATAATGTTTAGGCATGAATGTAATGGCTTGATATAAACTGAAATATTTTAGAAGGGAGTGTTTAAGGAACTGCATTGCCTATGTTTGACCAGCTGAGGCCATGCTTTCCCCAAACTGGGCAGACACAGTGAGACCGGAGGACGGATAGTCTGCATCTGTTCTTCTTAAACAGAGAAAACCCCTTTCAGCCCTCCTCCTCATTTTCATATAGAGCCACTGTGTTCCTGTATGCAGTCAGATATAGACAATCACTTTATTTATGCACATGAAAAAAGAAATAATTTCATTATTTTATCTTATTTTGTCTACTTTAATTTTATTTTTGACTTATTGATTATTATAAATGAAAGTCTTTTTGACCAGTCATGCATAAATTTGATTATATTTATGTTATTTAATTTTTTATTTGTTTTTACATGAATCAATTTAGTTTTTAAAAAAAATATATATTTAATTAAATTTTATTTCACTTTACTTTATTTTTGTTTTTTATTGTTGAGGATTATAAATGAATCTCTTTTTTGGTAAGTTGTGCATTTATTTTTATTTGTATTTTTATTTATTTATTTTTTTTTTTATTATTTAATACTATTTTGTTATTTTCAATGTTGATTTGAAATTTGTGGTTTTCTTTTTTGTTTTGGTCAGCCATACATCAATTTAATTGTTTTTATTTTATTATTTTAAATTTTTTTTATTTGATCTATTTTTTAAAATTTGTACTCATTTAATTTTTATTTTTTAATGTTGATGATTAGAAAAACGGTTTAATTGCTTTTTGGTCTGTCATAAATTCTCTGCCATGGTTTTCAGGCTTGGGTATAGGACCCCCATGCAGAACAGAGGATTGGAGACAATTTCCCTGTTGAAAGGTGGTCTACCTGTGCAGGCTGGGCCAGGGGCAGCTGCATGTCATTTTTGTCCCAGCCAGCCAGGGTCTGTCAATTAAGGGAACACAGGGCAATCTGTGGCCACTGAAAGAGATCCCCTCACCCTGCTTGCTGGCAGAGAGACGGGCCTTTGTTCACTGGCATGTCTCACATACTTTCTGAGGCCAGATAAGCCCGGGCTTCATGAAACCCGGCTTTATATTTGGCCACTGTAATGTCCCCACGAGGGCAGAGCGTAGTTAAGAAAGCACAGGCAGTGAAAAGGTAATATTCCCCTCCTCATTACGGGGTCGCCAATAAAAGCCACAGGTTAGGTGGTCCTGAAGTCTGGCTCAGAATATTTGCTGAATGATGCACCCCCCTCGCACCCCCGCCTCACCTCCTTCCCCTGGCGGTGTAGAAATAAGCTGGGAAGCTAGAGGGCGGCTTGGTTTTTTCCTGAAATCGGATTAGCAGCTACTCTACACTTAGATCTGCAGGGGAAAGGGGCTTTATTTGAGTCAGGCTCAAGACCACCCATCAGGTAAACAGGTACATTAATGTGGGCATAAAGAGAGAGAGCAAAAGTCAAGGGGAAAGAGAGCGAGCGAGAGAGGAAGAGTGAAAGATTCGGTCAGTGATAGGGGGGCGGTCTCCATTGAGGCTAATGCCCATTTTTTCCCTGTTGATTTCCACAGAATGTTTTTAATCCAGAGGGACTGTGTTATTTGACCTACAGAGGCAGGTGCAAATGTTGTCTGATTTATAGAATTCGAACTAAAAATTTTTTTAGAATTTCAGAAACGTCAGTTTTTCATTAAAGCAATAGTCTACCCCAAAAAAGGAATTGTACTCACCCTCAGGCCTTTCAAGATGTAGATGATTTTGTTTCTTTATCAGAACACATTTGGAGAAATTTAGCTTTACATCACTTGCTCACCAGTGGATCCTCTGCAGTGAATGGGTGCCATCAGAATGAGAGCCCAAACAGCTGATAAAAACATCACAATAATTCACAAGTAATCAACACGACTCTAGTGAAGTGAAAAGCTATGTGTTTGTAATAAACGTGTCACTATTAATACATTTTTAACTTCAAACCGTTGCTTCTGGCTAAAATATGTGTCCTTTATCCTGAATATTGCTTTCTCCAGTGTAAAGGTCATCTAGTCTGAATCAGGAGAGAAATATGTGCAGTTTACAAGCTTGTTTAAGTTCTGAACATGTCTGTCAGTGGATTTTGATGTGAGAGGACAACAGGGGATGGACATTTTCACTGGAGGAAGCATTATTATAGATGCATATTTTGGCTAGAAGTGACTGTTTTCATATTTATTCTCCTTAATAATGGATTTGTTTCTTACAAATATGCAGCTTTTCACTTCATTATTTGATGGGCTGGAGTTGTGTGGATTACTTGTGGATTATTGTGATGCTTTTATCAGCTGTTTGAGCTGTTATTCTGACAGCACCCTTTCACTGCAGAGGATCCACTGGTGAGCAAGTGATGTAATGCAAAATTTCTCCACAAGTGTTTTCGGATGAAAAAACAAGCTGATCTACATCTTGAATGGCATGTGGGTGAGTGAATTTTCAGCAGATTGTTGTTTTTGAGAGAACTATTCCTTTAAGTTCTAAAAAAGAAAGCATTTTAGATTTTTCTTTTGTTAAATTTCAGGTTTACAGCTATTATTTTGGTCATTTCTATGCAATGCACCCCTAGATCCCTCATGCACCATGATATCTAAAGCCTGCCATGTCGTAGCACCACCAAAGCATCCTAAGGAAATCCCTGAGTGCTCCTGAAAATGAGTTTTTGGCAAGTTGCTTGAAGACATGCTCTTCCCTGCAAGCCACCCAGGCTTTGTTAGCATTGCTGGCCTGAGCCTGGAGCCTTCAAGACACCTATTATGCCTGACTCAGTGGGGCAGAAAGCACAAGAGCCTTTTCTGCAGTCATGTGGCCACAGTGGCATTATACACAGTTGAGTATTAGATATTTTGTGAGTCATATAAACAGTGCAGAGGACTGTGAGGCTGCCTGGAGAAGTTTTGATAATTGGGAGTTATATAAGTGCCCAAATCCTCAGCGGAGGTTTGGAAGAGTTTCCCCCCCCCCCTTTCTTTCCTTCTATTATGTATTTTTGAAAAGCCAAGACGGCCTCACAGTGGAGGTGACAAATCCTTTGACATAAACTGTTGTGTAAAGGTTAGGGGCAAAGCAAAGTCCTCAGGAAGAACGCTGCTAATTGCCTCGTCCGATTAAGGTTTTTTTTTTTTTTTTTTGTGGTCTGTTTTACAAATGAAATCAGCGCTTGTGTTCACAGTTGAGCCTTGTTCGGTACTTAATGCTATTGTATCCATGTTGAACGGTTCACTCACTGATATTGTTGTCAACATCCACAGACGAGGTATGTGCCGGTTGGGTGCCAGCTGGGAGAATGGAGATTTTATTAATCAGTGATGGGCAAACTGCAGTATGGTCAGCTGTCAGGAGGGAGGGTCGGACGGGGGCTTCCTTCAAGAAGCAGACAAAAAGGCTCTTATTTTTCAAGATACTGTTGCTACAACATGGCACTCGGGAGCATTTGTATTTGAAATACGGGTATGCGCTGGCCCTCCCTTGTGTGTTAATGCATGAACTGTTAGCAAACCTTGCTCTTGCAATATCTGATAATGAGATTCAGATAGGAAAAGAACACGGTTGTAATTTAGGACAGGCATTGTAATGTTCATAATGTGTCACAGGAGAGGGAAGCACCTGGTAGAGATTTTAAAAACTTGTTGTAAAATGTAGTTCTGAAAAGTTTAGGTTGTATATTAATTGAAAGCAAATTTTGCCTTTTATCATCTGTATTTTTGTCCTGTAGAGCTACTTAAAACTTTTTAGATATATTTTTAAATATTCAATATCTATCTATCTATCTATCTATCTATCTATCTATCTATCTATTATGAAAAGTATTAAATATGTAAAATTATATTTAATATTTAAAAGATTTTATATACAGTACATATTTTACTTTTCAAATATGTAAGTATTTTAAAATATTCAATATTATAGATTTGAATCTATTATGTTGAGAAATGATTGTTTGTACACACATAATATACACAAAATAATGTAATATACACACAAAAACTCACGTTTTACCTCACTACATTTTTAGGACATATAACATAACATAACATATAACATAACATATAACATAACATAACATAACATAATATAATATGTGACCCTGGACCACAAAATCAGTCATAAGTCGCATGGGTATATTTGTAGCAATAGCCAAAATTACATTGTATGGGTCAAAATTATTGATTTTTTTTATGCCAAAAATCATTAGGATATTAAGTAAAGATCATGTTCCATAAGGATATTTTGTCAATTTCCTACCGTAAATATATCAAAACTTAATTTTTGATTAGCAATATGCATTGCTAAGAACTTCATTTGGACAACTTTAAAGGCGATTTTCTCAATATTTAGATTTTTTTGCACCCTCAGATTCCAGCTTTTCAAATAGTTGTATCTCAGCCAAATATTGTCCTATCCTAGCAAACCATACATCAATTAAAAGGTTATTTATTTATTTCAGGTGATGTATAAATTTCAATTTCAAAAAATGGACCCTTATAGTTACTGGTTTTGTGGTCCAGGGTCAAATATAATATAATAGGGTCCAGGTCCTGGGTCACATAATATAATATAATATAATTAATATAATATAGTATAATGTAATGTAATATAATATAATATAATATAATATAATATAATATAATATAATATAATATAATATAATATAATATAATATAATATAATATAATATATAAAAATGAATAATTAAAAAACTGTGTAGTCTAGGCTGAAATACACAATGCTTTAATGTTCACTGTCTTGTCTTGTTGACATTCATTGCCCCTTTTCTTCATCCCCCTCCGGTTGTGGCCCCAATTATAAACAACATGAATTTTCCCCAAAGCGGGTGCATCCTCCTGCCCTGTACAGCTGGCTGGTGTGAAGCTCTGCTCTCTAGCTGTCTATCCCCCTGCCACCCCAGCTGTGAGAGAGGAGAGTGGCTGTAAAAGGACGGCAGGCCGAGGCACTCAGGCATGACCCTGACCATGTCAGGCCGTGTGTGCTGGGGGCATAGAACTGAGTGCCTCCAGCGGTGTGTTTTACCAAGCTCACAAACAGGGATTTAGTTGCCAGCAGAAACCACTCCACCTTCTTTCATATACAGCCCTGAGAGATCTGTTCATCTCTCACACAGCTTTGCATCTCTTGCCTTTGGGATGTGACCGACAGCAACAACAGAGCATGTTTTAAATCCAGTATCTCTCTAACCATGTATTTTTATTTATTTATTTTACATTGACATTGAAAATTCTGTTATTATTTACTCATCCTCGTGTTGTTCCAAAACTAGTATGTCTGTGGAACAGAAAAGGATGTTTTATGAAATTAAAACACAGGTCTTTTCAGTACAATGGCAGTTCTTAACACAAACTGTCAAATTACAAAAAGGGCAACAAACACAATAAAAGTGGTCTATATGACTCATTTCACAATATTTTAAACCTTCTGAAGATATACAATAGCTTAATGTGAGGAACACATTGAATTTAAGCCATTATTCACTAAAAATGTTCTCTTTCACAAGTCACATATTAAATTAAGGTGTAGATGCTGCAGTTTTCACACATTTACACCTTTCACACTAGATAGCGTAAAAGTCTTTGGTCATTGTCCATCTTAACTATCTAGGATTTGTGCATTTTAAGTGTTCATTTTAAGTGTTCATGTGATAATTTACTCACTTTCCACTTATTCCAAACCTTTATTTTCTGTCGAACACAAAAGAAGATATTTTGAAGAATGCTGGTAACCAAACAGTTGCTGGTAGCCATCGACATCCATAGTATTTTTCTATTCTGTGGAAGTCAATGGCTACCTACAACTGTTTGGAACAACATGAGGGTGAGTAAATGATGACAAAATTTTCATTTTTGTGTGAACTAAACCTTTAAGGCTTTGATTCCCTTGTGTTACACATTAAACGATGCATAATTTGCTGTTTTTCATACCTTCTTTTTATTGTTAATGAAATAAATTGTTATTAAATAAATAAAATTAAATAATTTTAATTAAATATTAAATAAAAATTTATTATTATTATTATTATTATTATTATTATTATTTATAATAAAATTAATCATAATAATTATAATATTTATTCACTCAGTTATTGAGTTTTAAGAGGTGAATGAGGATCTTTTCTGTGTGGGCTTGTCTCTGCGGGTGGTTTGCCTCACCCGTTTTGCTTGGCATGGAATTCAGCTGGCGAGAAGGCCAGCCTGGGGCAGAGGCTACTGGTTAAGCATTTTCATGGTGGATTTGGAATCAGATTATATATGGGTCCGCTCAATTGACTTAATGGATTTTAAGAGACTAGATCCTATTAATAACAGCGCCGCCCCTGAGGCCATGCCACCACCAGTATCACGATAATCTAGCATGCAAATTAAATCCTACCTCAATATGCTTGTCTATTTAATGTACTCTTTTACATCCCCTTTATTTGTTTAGATGTAATACTGTTTCAAATACAGGCCCCTGTACATTCATCCAACCCGAGGAGCAGCAGTAATTGCACAGGAAAATGAAGTGCGTTTTGGGGCTCAGGACGCCTGAGGACGAGCCCTGATCATCATGTAGGAGCCAGTCATATTCTGTCATTTCTCTTTCTTAGATCCACTCTCATTTTCCTTCTATTCACCGCCATCTCTCAGTGGGGATTAGGAAACACCAGCCACTTAGGACTCTAATCCAAGCAAGTGCCACTGTTTGCTCTGTAACTGAGCTTATCCTGTTTTTTCCCCTTCCTCTCCCTCTCTCCTTTTTTAACTAATGAGAGTGTACTTTGCCTTATTTCTTTGCATCCTGTTACTGTACGCCTTGTTAGGAGTCAAAGGTACGCAGCCTCACATGCGGCGCATACGTTAATCGGCTTTGGTCTTAATGATGACGGAGATTATACAGCATATAGAGCTTTGGCTTTCAGTCTCTGGGTAGTGTCCCAGACCCACCTGCATGGGGTTTGAGCTGGAGACACATTATACTCTGATCAGAAATTAAAGTTTAACTCGGCTGGAGGAGGAAAATCCCCAGAAACGGTAGAATAAACGGCTGCACATTATCTTCCTCTTAGTGAAATGTCTGGTTTATGTGCAATTTATTTGTTTCTTATGGCTGGGGAATGATTTCTCATGTGTTATCAGCACCGCAAAGTAAGGGGATGTTTTTCCTAAAACGCCGTTTAAGATTTTATTTATCCATTAGCTTTCAGAAAATTGAATCAAGCAGTAAAAGTTGTGAAGTTAAATGAGTTGAATCAGTTTTTTGAAAATAAATGCATAATTAACTTATTCTATACACGAGTGAGGTAGTTTGAGGTGTAATTGGGCTATGTTCCTTTTGTAATTAGCCATTGGTAGAAAGTGACTGTTTAGCCAGTTAACTTATTACAGATGTAGATGAGCAACAAAGAGCTTCAGATACATTTCAGGTATTGACAGATTGAAGTAGGCTAATCACAACTCTGGAACTGGTTCAAAAAATAAAAATAAAAAAGAGAAAGATTATTTCCTGTTTCCCAGATATCAACATCCGGCCAAATAAAAATAAATAACCACCTTTCAAACAAAGGTATGCTCGAGAGTGCGCACCTCATTTCAAGCACAATTAACTTGAAATGGAGTACTGTAGGATCAATAGTCCCCAGTTGATCCAAGGGGGTTGTCACTCTGTGGAAATGGCACACATATGGTAATACCCCAGCTTAACAACAACTTAGAGGATTTACTGTTGCCGTTTTCAGACCAACATGAATAACAAACAGTCGTCCACCCCCTGGGAGCCATTTTGTTTTATCCCAGCTTCAATTAATCTTTCTGGGGGAGGATACCATTTAAGATAAATAACAGGGGGAGCTAAGGAGGATGTACTGAAGAACTAAACAGTAAAGTATGCTAATTATGAAAATGAAAACCTTTTTTATGTAAATGAAATGCTTTTTCTTTTAAGCTCTACTGTGCGTCCAAGTAAGAGAGAGAGAGAGATTTTTCCATTGTTATGCAGCAAATAAATATTTGTAGCCTAAAGCCCTCTTCAGCGCAGGGAGTATTTATACCCAGGTCAGCTTATGATAATGTATGTATATAATATTGTACTCTTGTACTATCTGGTCGCATTGCTTAACAAGTTCCTGAACGTTCAGCAAGTTAATAGCGAACAGTATTCAAACACTCAAAATACATGAGATCATCTTTTCAGTGACACATAACCTAGCGATTACATGGTATAGGCTGCATTTTAAAGGTGCTTTCATTAGTTTGGTGCTAATTTAAAAAGTTTTACACATTAAGAAATGATTGTTTTATGAGGACTCATCTGAATGGTGTACACTCATATGAGACTATAGTAATTTTCTATAAAAAGTGTTTTGATTATATAGGTCACTCCTCAGTGTATTATTCCATGCTCAAATGACATGACCCTCTGTATTTCACTAAATGTCAGAGATAATCCTCACGCTATTAGTGTTATTTGGTAAACGAGTGTAAACAGTGGTATGGAAAATGAAAGGTTGAAAGATTTGATGACAGAGAAAATCCATTTTCCAATCCACTTATTCCTAAATTGCTTCTTTTTTGTTGAACAGGTAAGTGTAGTTTAGATAAATAATTTATATAAAAGAAAATCCTGCTTAATCGCGATAAATGGCAGTACAGCATCTTACACCACTGTGGTATCGCTACTTAAAATATGCAAAGAATAGCGATGCTGATGTTAACTAAGGACCTACTGAATAGACTTTTAAGGTGTCATACGTTAAGCTACCTTTCACAATTTTTACTTTTAAAAAAGTGCCATTGCATGATTGTAACCTATAAAGACAATCCCAGAATACAATGCGACAAGCTCAGTTGAAAAAAAAAAAAAAGGTAAACCAGGATGAGGTAAATTTATATTTCAGTCAGTATTGAAAAGTATTGATAAAAACCAGAATTAAAAGCTGTTTAATTCTAGCTGTTTTGCTTAATATTTGAAAATGCAATTTCATGCTTCTTACATTATCATTGTTAGCTTAGCAACATGCAAATGCAGAACTCTATTGGAGTCAATGAGCACATTTACAGGCACATCTGATAGTTTACTGAAACCCATTTTAGCGACCTACATGCAAACCAGTAACCCCTGCAGCACAAGAAAACTGTGCGTACATGTTATTCCCCATTATTGACATCAAAACAAACATTTGTGTATCTGACTCAGATTTATGATGTGAGTTGTGATACTAAATAAAGTATTAAAAACCCCAGTACTGCAAAATGCCAGCTGAAACTTATATCCTCCTTGTTCAGCTTCTACAGAGGCATGTGTATATAAATGCACTCAATGGGGAGCTGACCCTTTTGAAAAAAACTGCATGCTGGTTAGTGATGTTTTGAAGCATGGCTGCTGGTTTGAGCTGGTCCTTAGCTGGTCATGAGCTGGTTTAAGCTGATCATGTGCTGGTCCTAAGCAACTAGCTCCTGCTCAGGACCAGCTTAGGATCAGCACATTGACCAGCTAAGAACAAGCTTAAACCAGCAGCCATGCATCAAAACATACCTAACAGCATACGCTGTTTTTTTCAACAGGGCTCCTATGCGCGTAATGCTGTTTTATGGGGTGCATGTGCTTATGTAGAGCTTTCCAAATCGCTTTTGAGGTTCCATTTCAGTTAGTATGCTGTCTCAAAAGGCATCTCCCTATGTAGGCAGGTGATATAGCAGGGCAGTTCACTGGGTTTTGTAAAAGAGCCATTGGGTAACCCAGACTGATTCTGCTTGATCTTGAATCCAGCCTGACTCTTGTACTGAGCTCAGCTGTGCTGATGAGTGCAAAAGCAGACAGGCATATAAAGAGGCATATCACCCTGGATGATGAGAGAGCTGAGGTCAATTCCAAATTGATTTCCTTCAAGTGCTGAATTGATGCATTCCATTTGATCATGAGACTTTGCCATTGCGACTGAATATCTGCTTCAGGAGCTTGTATTATAATTGACTACGGTGTGTCGAAGCTCTCTCAAACCAGGTGTGCAATTGAGCCACGTAGCGTGTATGATCGGCTATCAGCCAATGTGCCTAACTACGTTGTCACTCGGTTTTAAAGTCATTATGTGGATATTGAGGTACTTTAAGGAGTTTAATCTAGCACTAAACCAGCGAAAGTGCAGTTTTTCTTTGTTTTCCCGAGGCTGAACACCACTCTGATCTCTTGCCTTTTCGACTGATACCGCTCACGTTGGGCACGGGAAAGCAGACATGCTACGCTGAGGCAATTCCCTGTCCTCTTTCCCCAGGAGTATGTTAAACCAAATCTAAATTGCTACTATGATTTCCTCAGCAGCCCCTGATGGAAAGCGAGTGATGTTGGTAAAGAAATGAATAAATGAGGAGTGGTTCAGCTCTGGGGCCAGTTCTCCATGCCCTTGCCTTTCTCATGTAAATCAGAAGAACGGGAGTGGGTTAGGAGGACAATTCCCAAGCCGCCACTTGGGTGAAATGCAACTTTCCTGTGCTCTGAGAGCCCACAATGAGGAATTTATTTGGAGGATTCAGTTTTAATTTAAAAGGAGTCAGCGACTCGAGGGAACAGTCGTGGCGTATGCGCGTTCAAGACAACTAGGGCAGCCACTACCGGCTTTTCCCTATAGTGCACCACCTCCAGTCCATCTATTGTGTACATGTGCGTATACAGCGATACATCTGAGGTTTTCAGGGGTGGGAATTCATCAGGGTGAGGAAGTGCATCGGTTTTGGTTATTATGTTTTAAAAAATCATCTCCAGCTCCCTATGAGGCAACAAAAGGAAAAAAAAATTGCTCCACTAGAGGCAGTACCTTGAAATTGACAGCTGTTATCTCGCTCCAATGTGCGGCACCATCTGCTACTGATGCCAGACAACAAAAAGGGTTAATATTCTATGATGTTTTCTGTTGGCACTGCCGCCACAACCAGTCAAAGTGTTTTGTTCTGTGCCAGCAGATTGTATCAACCAATAGAATAAAATCTTCTATTACCTGCGTACTACCGTCGAGGATGCGGTTCACTTAAAGGGTAAGAAATGCTTGGGATAGTGCCAGAAATACACCTGAAGGTGCTGAAGAAGCAATTTAGATGTCATATGTTATATTATTGTCTTTGCATTGGGGTTTGAAATCTTTAATATATGTAATACGAGTTGCACAGAAAGTTATCAGCCTATCAGTGTTTAGTGTGCGCAGATATTAAAACAATGGCACACAAGCTCTCTTTTTGATAGCATCTAGAGAGGATGGAGCCTGCTGACATTAATAGGCTTCCTGTGGCTAAGTAAGCAGTGGTGAAAAAACACTAAATATCCCCAGATTGTTTGACAGACAGGGCCGGAGACTCAGAACAGCGGGTAGTTATTATACAGTGTTCTAGAGAGGGACATATTGCAGACCCCGGGTCCCACGTCTAACCCATTACAATGCAGGGAATCACTTATAGAGGGCCGAGGCCAAAGTCAAAGCCTTCAGTGTGTAATCGTTTGTACCGTCTGCCTCAAAAAGTCAATGTAAACCCAAATTGTGAAAGAACTCCAAGACAAAGTTGAGCAGAACTTTTCTTTGAGCAGAAAATAACACATATGGACACTTCATTTGCCCAAAGGTTTAATGTTGACAAAAAGCTAACAAATATGTCCATAAATATGTGGTTTAGCTGGAAGACAGGCTTTTTTTAACGAGTCGCTCATTTAGCATTCTGGGGGACCGTTCACAAAATGGTCCAACATAGAAAGCGAGCAGCAGGGGGTAAATTGGAGCTCAGAGATGAATTATCATATAATCAAAATTCCAGACTGCGCCAAAAACAAAATACACAATATAGAGCGAATCACATTGCTATTTCATTGCTCTGTTCCTCACTTTTAGATTGTAAGTTTATTTTTTTCTTCTGTTTGTTGTATTTATTTACATATAAAATCTGAGGAGTGATTTGCACTCCTTTTTTTGGAGTGCTGAATTGCTGTTTTTCAGTAATCACGTTAAAGTTATTGTTCTCGTAGCACTGTTGCTGTGTTACAGTTGAGTGAATTAAAATCCAGACATTACAACCAACAAAAGCATATTTCATGATTGTGGTGGCTCACTTTCATGTTGTCATTATGTATGTGTACATTTAGACCTTTACAAAAGTTGATAAAGTGAGAAATGAGATTGATATTTCTAGTTTCTCTATTTTTAAACACAAATTAATGTTTATTCAAAAGCAGATTATTTTATTGTACAGGACACATTGACATTTTGCTTTAATCTTATTTCATTGTTATATTATTCTTTGTTATTGATATACATGTAATATTTTTTTCCAATGATTCATAGTAGATGCTTGCTATCTTTTAAGGTGAGCATTTCCTTTTGTAATTAGTCTTACAAATAGTAGATTGATAATTTAATATAGGCCAATGTATGGATCATTGCTTTAAAGTATAAAATCGGTATTGGCTTAAATTTCCATATTTATGCATTCCTAGAAGAGAGTGGATGTTTTGAAAAGTTTCTTGTTAGATTATGTAAAGACAAAAATATTGCTGAAATATTACTCTATTAATATTTGTATTGTAATAAATTAATGAACTCGTCCAGTATATCCTGAATGATGCTTTGGTGTTTTTCTGTCTGATAAAGGTTGATGTACTGTGGGTTTTAGAAAATGACTCACATCTCAAACAATAAATAATGTATTTGCTATTCAAAGAGCATAATTTGTAACCTAATCCTACTTTATTTAGAGAGAAAAAATTAGAAAGTTACAATTACTGTTGTTTGAGTAACATCCAATGCTGGTTTGCTGTGTTCCCTAGTGAAAAATAAATATGCTAAAATGTATTTGAAACATATTTCATGCTAAGTGTAATACAAATACATTTACAGTGGTGTGAATACAATGGGGTAAGCAAAATAATCTTATTTCAAACAGAAAACAAGATTATTCTGCTTACCCCATTGGCAGATTATTTTGCTTGTTTCAAGCAAAAACTCATAATTTTAGCTTGTTTTTTTCTGAAAAGAAAATTTTTACTTGTCTAGAAAATCCTTCTTGATGTAAGAATTTTTAGATATTTTGGCTGGAAACAAGACAACAAATCTAAGTAAGAAAAGCTTTTCTTTTTTTTTTTGCAGTGTGAAAAAGTAATTGCCCCCTAAATCTAATAACTGGTTGTGCCTCCCTTTGCAGCAGCAACTGCAATCAAGCATTTGCGACAACTGGTAATGAGTCTTTCACATCGCTGTGGATGAATTTTGGCCCACTCTTATTTGCAGAATTGTTTTAATTCAGCCACATTGGAGGGTTTTCGAGCATGAAAGGACTGTTTAAAGTCATGCCACAGCATCTCAATTGGATTTAAGTCCAGACTTTGACTTGAGCCATTCAGAGATGAACTTGCTGGTGTGTTTTTCGGATCATTGCCCTGCTGCATAACCCAAGTGCGCTTGAGCTTGAGGTCACAAACTGACGGCCGGACATTCTCCTTCAGGATTTTCTGATAGAGTGCAGAATTCATGGTTCCATCAATTATGGCAAGTCGTCCAGGTCCTGAAGCTGCAAAGCAGCCCTAGACCATCACACTACCACCACCATGTTTGACTGCTGGTATGATGTTCTTTTTATGAAATGCTGTGTTGGTTTTTCTCCAGATGTAACGGGACACACACCTTCCAAAAAGATCAACTTTTGTCTCATCAGTCCACAGAATATTTGCTCAAAAGTCTTGGGGATAATCAAGATTTTTGGCAAATATGAGATGAGCCTTTGTGTTCTTTTTGGTCAGCCATGGCTTTTGCCTTGGAACTCTCCCATGGATGCCGTTTTTGCCCAGTCACTTTCTTATTGTTGAATTATGAACACTGACCTTAATTTAGGCAAGTGAGGCCTGCAGTTCTTTAAATGTTGTTCTGGGTTCTTTTATGACCTCCTGGATGAGTCGTCGTTCCGCTCTTGGAGTAATTTTGGTAGGCCGGCCACTCCTGGGAAGGTTCCAAGTTTTCTCCATTTGTGGATAATGGCTCTGACCATGGTTTGCTGGAGTCCCAAAGCCTTAGAAATGGCTTTATAACCCTTTCCAGACTCATACATGTCAACTATTTTGTTTCTCTGTTCTTGAATTTCTTTAGATCACGACATGATGTGTTGCTCTTTAAGCATGCTTCACTTCGTCAGACAGGTTCTATTTAAGTGATTTCTTGATTCAACAGGGCTGGCAGTAATCAGGCCTGGGTTTGGCTAGTGAAATTGACCTCAGCTTTCTAAAATAATTTGGTTAATCACAGTTCTTTCATGATTTAACAGGAGGGGGCAATTAATTTTTCACGTAGGATCAGGGAGGTTTGGACAGCTTTTTCCCCTTAATAAATGAAATCATCATTTAAAAGCTGCATTTTGTATTTACTTGCATTATCTTTGTGTAATATTAAAATTTTTTGATGATCTGACTCTTTAAATGTGACAAATACGCAAAAAAAAAGGAAAAAAAAAAAAAAAAAAAAAAATCCCGAAGGGGTAAAAACCTTTTCACGGCACTGTACATATACTGTACTTAATAAAAATACCTTGCAATTGTACTGCTATATTTAAAATCTGCTAAATTGGAACAACTAGTTTTGTACTAAATGCATTTTAATTGTGCAGCAGTATGCTGAAGTACAACTAAAGATATAAGGAAGTATATTTAATTGTGCTAAAGTGGAACTATTGTAAGTATACCTTAGGTACGCTTTAAATATTTTGCATTTAAAGACCGATATCATTCAAAGATCTTACAATCCTCATCAATAGTGACATTAAAACACGTTTTAGGCTTAATATTAAGAAATGTGCATCGTGCACAAGTAGTACTCCAAATAAAGTTTAATTATAATTTTTATATCAGTAAGTCTCGAGCGATATGTCAGTAAATATGTTAATAGATTTGAACTATATACTTAGTATGAAATAAATATATTTTAAATGTATTACTTTTTTTTTTTTTTTTTTTTTTTTACTAGGACTTACATAAAAAAGCCATAGCCAGAATGAGAAAGCGAGGTTAAATTAGTCAAAAGTAGCAAGTAGATGTGTCCAGTGATGCTAAAAGAAGTGTTACCTGATAACTAAACATGATGTCCGTGTTTCTACAGAGTCTTCTGTATGTTATAGCTACTCTGCATTATGTGTGTAATTCGGCATTTGAAGTGTAAAATGTGGATTAGGTGCTTCTCTTCATGGCTGCAGGCTTCAGTTCTGGTGATAAAGAAAACAGCGGGGCTCTGGACGCATGGCGAGATGAGACTTGTGCGATGGTCAATAATCTATTACCACACATCGGCCTCCACAGAGTGACAAATGCCCATCACAGAAATAGGACTGCAAAGGTCAATGTTGGTCTGGTGACCCCAGCCCCAACTACAAAGACTGAAGTGGTTTTACACTTGCAGCCACAGTCTCCAGGGGCAAAGACAGATACACACACAAACAAAAGAGCTGTGTTTTGAGCCTGAATTTGGTGGAAAAATCAGAGCAGCTAAGTTCATGTACACTATAGTGGTACAATTAATACAGTTTGTTGACATTGATCATTAATGCTTTCTGCAGATTATTTCATAGATCCATTTTATTTAGGGATGTCAAATCACAGTAAATCACTATTTCCTGAGAAAATCATCCAGTTGAGGAAAATTCAAAGGCATTTAGGGGCAGTTCACACAGGATGCATATTTTTTTTCCTATTTGTGATTTTTATTTTCGTATTTAAATAGTTTTTAAAATTATTTTTAATTTTACACATGCTGAGTGTCACTTCTTGCTATTTTCAGCATCTTGTGTCACAAGTGCCAAATTTTTAAGACAGGTTTAAGACAGACATACCATGTCAGGTTAAATGTAGTAATATTTTGAGCTTTATTCTGTTGTGCTTCCAGAATGCATCCTATATGAAACAGTTCCTCACTCATTCTGGTGAGGTTTGTTAGAAGTAGCTGTACTCTCTGGACTAACAAAAATCTTTGTTTTAGAGATAATGTAAGTAATGTAAAATAATTTCAGTAATTATTTACAGTAAGGTTCAATTCATTAATGATTTAATGTATTAGGCAACGTCATTAACCTTTTTTTTTTTTTTTTAATTTCCAGCATTCATTGCTCTTAGTTAAGGTATTATGAAAAAATTAATTATCAGTAGTATATATATATTTTAATACATTACTTGTAATATATGATATTAGTAAATGCTGTATTGTTTATTTCATGTTATTTCATGTTAGCTATTAACTAACATTAACAAACAGAACTATTGTAAAGCTTTATCATAATTTCTAATCATTGTGCTTTAACTGAGCTAGAATTTGTTTACCTATGGCTGTTCACTGAAAAATACAAATTCAGTCATCATTAATTGCCCTCATGTTGCATGTTGCTCATGACATAATTTCTTCTTTCAAACATAAAAGAAGGTATATTGAGAAATATATCTTTTTCTTTTTTGGGCCATACAATGGAAGTCAGTGGGCACCAAAACTGTTTGGTTACCAACATTCTTCTTCTTTTATGTCCGCAGAAAAAAGAAAGTCACAGATTTGGAACAACATGAGGGTGAGTAAATAATGGCAGAATTGTAATTTTTAGTGGGAACGTTTCTACAATTTGACTAGTTGACTTAGGAGGAGCTGTGGTAGATTCTTGTTGAAGGGAAATCTTTAAGGCTCAGTAACAGGTAGAACATCATTCCAGTGGTTTTATACCAGTCAATGTATGCCACTAATTCTAATTCACAGCCACCCAAGCGTCACCCACTGCCTCATCTTCTCTAAAACACATCCACACTCACACAATTGCTTGTGTCCCCTCCAGTGCTGTTCAATAAACACTACTCAACTCATCGAAATATTGCCAGCTAGCAATGTTGCTTGTCCAACAAATCACAATTGTTGACAATAGTTAGAATACATTCTGTGGTAGCACTTTATTTTACAGTCCTGTTCTGCATATATGTACTTGTTATAATAATTGCAGTAACTAGGTACTATCCCTGAACCTATCCCTAACCTAACCTTAACCCAAGTAGTTACCTTATATTGCCCAGTACATTTTTATGTAACAATGAAGTGCATCTTATGTAAAATAAAGTGCAACACATTTTGTTTTTAGTTTGGAAAGTTAACCTCCGCAATTATGTGTTCCGTAAAGTTAGGGAAGAATATTAATTAACGTACCAGGTAACAAGCTAGTAAGACTCTGAGCATGATTGGAAAATGTCAGCATGTTTTAAGCACATTTCAAAAGTGAAATGTGTAATTAACATTAGTTTCAGTTCTGTGGGCTTCACCGAACAAACTATGGTGCAAAAATAATGAATATTTTTAAATGGGTTTCCTTGTTACTCACTCTTTATGCCATTGGTTGGATAGCCCAGCCCCAAAGTCTCGCCATTGGTTGAGCCCATGTCATCATGTCAAGCTGGTTTGGATAAAATCCAAAAAAAACTTTTTGGGAAATCAAATACTTATATTGTTAAGAAATTATGAACTTTATATGATTTTTTTTAAAGTGTATTTATTTGATTAAAATACAGTAAAAGATTATTTAAATACAAATAAATATTTCTATATTAATATATTTTACAACGCTGTTGTGATGTCAAAACTGACTTTTCAGCAGCCATTTCTCCAGTGTCACATGATCCTTCAGAAATCATTCTGATATGCTGATTTGGTGCTCAGTAAACTTTTCTTTTTGTGTTGAAAACTGTTGGAAACCTTTTTTTTTTTTTTTTTTTTTTAAAGATATTTGGATCATTACAAAATTAAAAAGAACAGCATGTATTCAAAAGAACAGAATGTATATCTTTACTGTCGCTTTTGATCAATTTAATACATTCTTGCTGAATGAACGTATTAATTTGTTTAATACTTTCTGACCCCAAACTTTTGAACGGTAGTTTATGTATATATACTGTGTATAATATTAATTTTATTTTATTTGTATCTTTTGGTTTCCAGTATTCCCATAGAACAAGTATAAAAAGGCTTATATTTTCTAAATACATCCTTATATTCTTTAGCAACAATCTAGCATTCAGCTTATTTTTTCTTTTTATATATGCTGTGTTTAAACGAATATGGCAGGTTTGTGAGGCATTCCCCAGAAACAGGATAAGTGCGTATGTAGTCAAATTAATATACATGAATATTAATTAGCTTGTTTTCTTGTCCCACATGCGTGTCTGACAGACTGAGGTCTCGTAATCTGGGGGCAGGTATATAAAGAAATTAATCCAATGTTTCATGTTGCTTTTTTTCCTTTGCTAAAGAAAGCACCTTGAGCCAGGACTTGTACTTTGAAGTGTTGGGTCTCTGCATATTGGCATTGTGGCTTCCATGTAATAATGATAAGAATGGACGTGAGGCATTTAAGTAGCAAATCAATAGCAAATTAAATTTTTCGGCTCTGAGGCACACTTTCACAATCACGTATGTAATTAGCCCTGACAGTCCATCCCGGGCTGAATTAGATTGCTGCCTCTTGTCACGTAACCCGTTTTTTAAGTCTACTTTGGAAGGGGGCACGTCAACGCTTTATGGTGCATTTCAATGCCTCGCGACAAAAACAGTGGCATGGCTGTGTTGTTTATCATAGCTTCCAGGCTAGAACATCTGTCCCAGTGTAAGGCAATAACCAAGAGAACATTGACATGAACTATCAGCATACTGTAGACTCTTAATTAAAGGGAAATGGAAATTTAATCCCACTAAACCAGCTTGTTTGCCATAGATTCGGCTTACATTTGGTGAAATGCGTTTGTCAGAAGTACCCGCATTGCACGTCTTTGAGATTTAACGAACTGAAGAGTCAAATTGTTCTCACCGTCATATCACATGACCCAGAATGATCATGCTAGCTCTATATTCTCAAGGAGATCGCATTGGAAGGGCAGGTCTTGAAGACTCCACCTGAAGTAGGTTAATCAGAGAACACATGGCTCTTGCCTGGTGGTATTGGGGGAAAATGGGCTAGAACCTGATTTAGATAAAGCATGATGACCCACAGGCACTCCTATATAATGAATAGTGTGACGACAGCGTCCTCCAAAATGCACTGCTTGTTGGAGACCATTCTTCATCTTGGTACTCCATATGAATAAACAGGGCCTGTTTAATCTATCTTTCCTTCATCTGTTTGTAGGGCATATGGTCCAGACTCTACAATTGCTGAAGTGCTCGTTCATTCGGTTGTTTTTTTGTTTAATTATACTCATTTAAATACATGGCTGTGCGTTTGCGATCTTTAACAGGCAACTAAAATTCTTATAAGTTCTTATAATCTTTATTCAGTCTGTCCACTTATTGTTTTCTCTCTTGAAGGTAAAGTCAATGCTTTTTGAATTAACTGCACCTGACTGACATGGCAAACACTCTCAATGGGCTTGAAATCTGCAGACAAACCCCCTTTTTAATAGACTTACACCTCATTTGGCCTCTAAAGCCCATTGAGGGGTCCCAGAGGATGGGTGAAGGCAGGTCCCCTCAGAGACCGCAGGCCGCCTCTCACTCCCCTGTAGCCGGAGTGAAAAGGGGAGAGTCCTGATTAGAGCATGCCTCCCAGCCAGAGGAGACTACAGCAGGACAATGCCGCATTTTCCCTTTCAAAACAACAGGCCAGCCCGTCTGACCTCTGTCACCGCCAATGTATGTCACTGTGAAGATGACACATGCACACACACATACAGAAACAACAGAGCAGAGGAAGACCGCACTTGATTGTTTTTTTGTATTATGTAAATTTGTTTTCTGAGTATACTCTCCACGTTTTACTTTGCATTCCCTGTGTGATACACAGTGTTTGATCCATTTTTTGAAGCCTTGAACCAGAAAGTTCAAACAAGTGTAATACAAACACTTGGGTATATACTCGTATTTTATACTTGTTCAATTTGGACCATGTGTACATTTCTGGCATCTTTTTTTTTTTTTTTTTTTAAATTTGTTATAATGTTTTACCTTACGTCATAGCTTACTTCTGACATTTTAAAAATGCATTGTCAAGTAAAATTTCACAATGTGCATTGTTTCAAAGCAGCTTTAAGGAAAGTCTGTTATGTTTATAATGCCTTAATGATTTAACAGATTAAGATTTAGGGCTGGGCAATATGTATAATGTATAAATAATCTTTTGGATTTAGATCTAGCTATGTTGTATTAATTATTTTGTGTAGCATATATAGTGCCTCAGTATGTTATTAAAAATGTCATATAAGAGATATAAATATTAGTTGATTTTGGTCTAAGCATCATTGAGCATTTCTCAAAAAGTATTCATGAAAATATGATCAGTTGATATAAGGGAATAACCAGTTGTTGAAAAGTCTGATTTGAGTTCAACATTTTTAAAATTTAATTAGAAGTCTTTTAAGTGACAATCTTGAGAAATGTAGGGTATGGCTTTGATTTCAAATAGAGACAAGCCACATTTCAGACAGAATTACTATACTGTGATGTCTGTCGTTACTATAGTAGAAAATTACTCATATTGTGGTGAAGATTTTAGTCACATTGGCCACTACTAATTAGTTTAAATAGGGAGCAGCTAGAGAGTCGCTTCATTGTGAATTATTTCATGTCTTAAAAATAGAAGACATTTTTTATTGCTTTGTTCCGCATTAGTGGCATCTCTATTGTTCCTTCACGTTATTAAAAACACAAGCAGCAAAATGGAGTTTTTAAACTAGATTTTTTTTCTTCCTCACCACAGTTACGAAACCCCCTTTTTGACTCCAGTCAGCACCCAATATACTTTTAAGCTCAGTTTCTATGTAGGAGTCTGAGGGAAATGCTTTGCAGGAAAGGCAGTGCAAGGAAAAGCCTCAGCCTGGGTTCCTCCTAAAAGCTCTTCTGTACAGATGTGCGTGGAATTCAATATCTGTGGTGTGTGCAGTATATCACTGAGCTGAGAAGAGATAGGAAATGCAGTTCTAGCGCTGCTGAAGAGGCTTTTGGGGGCTGAGAGTCTTGGAGTGACACTCTGTATTCAGCCCCCAGCAAAATATCTGATAGAACCATGAGCTTTCGTCTCTACCAAACAGAATACTAATGCACACTCTGTGTGGGCTTTAGCCACAGAAATCCACCTTATAAGGTTAGAACGGGTGTATTTATTTAAACCGAGAACATGTGGATGAAACAAAACAAGCAAAATAATAATACTAAAAAAGCATTTATCAGACTCAACCGATGGCTGAGGCGATTGCCTCACTAACCCTGCTGATGTGCGGCAATATGGCAAGTTTCCACAAGTCAGGCCTGGGTGAAGTGGTCATTAGAAACAAACATTGTCATTTGGAATGGATCGTTACTCATCTGAGTATTGTTCTCTCGTATTAATATGGAGATGACCTTCTCAGGAGGGGGCTGGCTTTGCTTAGCCGCAAATTATGATGAATACCAATTGCTATTTGTGATATGCCGCAAAATACTTATGCATCATAGTGTCATATTCAAATTGGTGCCTGTAACCTTGCGATCCCTAAAAAGTCATATGTTATGAATTTGGGTTGGTGGCATTGTTTACGCTGCATTAATCATGCAAACACACATTTGGAAAACAAATGGCTTGTGTGTTTTTTGGAAAGGATTCAAAAAGGTCTGGCTCTGGTATCGCTCGCTCAATACACGGCAAGAATAAAGAAGACGTGGCTGTGGAATGGCTCATATAGACGCTTTATTTTTGATTCGATTTCCTTTAAAAAACAATTTTGTACTGCTAGGAACTGCTTCATGCTTTGCTGACACAAACATGTGTAAGACAAGCTGTGTGAAAGACTCATCAGCCAGCTGTAAGTATAAAATAAAGTCTGTAAGTACGGTGAAAAATTGTCTCTTTAATCTTCCTGTACAGCGTTTTTATTTTTTTTAAAGGTTTGGCAGTGTTTATGATGGCTGCCTCTAAATATAAAATAGTATAAATCTGTCATAATAGTCTAAATCAGTATTCACAGTACTTAAAGGCTCGGAAAGTGACTCCCATAAGGCTTTAAAAAAAGAGTTTGACTTCTTTTTGCCATGATCTGCTCTCGATCCGTTTTTTTTTTTTTTTTTTTGGAATGAATGAATGAAGATTATTATTGCTGACATTATGCATGCTGTCGATTATGGGACGGCTTGACCTTAGTTACCTAGTTACCCATATTGGATGCAGGTCAGTAATTGAATACCCACGGCAGACGTGCCACTATTTCTTAGCGAGCTCAGCTGCTGAATGAGCTGTACCGTCATTGCCGTCCAATGAATAGGTTACAGCACGTCTGAATGAAGGTTATTCTTGGCTGGGACAAATAAAAGGATGTTGGTGATTTCATGAATCATAATGAACATGTGAGGTGCACATTTTTGAGAGCTTAACCAAGCACAACCTCGGGTTTCTTTCTCTCTGTCGCTCTGAAAGGTGACATCCAATGTTCTGATAAGGCACTTAATGTACATGAAGAGCCCTTGCATAGCTCATTTATTCACTGGCTGTTTCAAAAGCATCCTTTGTCTACACACGGGGCTTATTGTCTCCATATTAAGTGGGGTTCTGTGAAGATTTGAACAGCATCTTGACTTCCCTAAGTTGAAGTGCGGCCGAGGTTAAGTGGTCTCCGTGCTCGCAGCACCCATCTCCACTCCTGCGTGACAGCTGGGGACTAGGCCGTTGCTATGGTTATCGCTCCTTCTGTTGCATTGCTGTGCCCTGGACTGCTCATTTGAGACAGAAGAAGTCCAACACCCAGACACCAAACGCCGATCTGCAGATCCGTAAACTTCCAGACGGGCTGATTTCTTGCCGTTTGCCTCCCTCCCTCCATCTCTGACTCTCCCTCTCTTTGCTTTGCTTATGGCATTTGGCTGTAACTGTACTTGCTTTGTTTTCACGCGTTTGCAACTTTTAATTGCACACAAATTAAAGCAATCACATAAAAAATGGAAAGTCATTTTTGGAACACTAAAAGTAAATTCCATTCACTCGAGACATCCTTCCTCCAGTTTATATTGCTCTCTCTTACAGAGCACAGTATTGCAGATGGAAGCTTTCCAATTGATAGTGAGGCCACTGATCAGGAAAATTATTTCAAATAGTTTTCACCACTACCCTCCCCACAGCATTGGCCTTTGTAATGGCGCAGGAATAGTGAGCATGTTTATAGATGTTCTGTGATGAGAATTTATTAAGATAATTGCAAATGTAGGCATATTTATCCTAGTGAAATCCTATATAATAATAATAATAATAATAATAATAATAATGATTTTGTATTGTTGGTGTTAATAATAATAATAATAATAATAATAATAATAATAATAATAATAATAATTAATGGTATTAATATTCTGTAACAGTGTAAAATAAGTAATTATTTTGTATTATTATTATTATTATACTGTTGTTTGTAGTAGCAGTAGTAGTAAAAGTAAAAATATGCATAAATAATGCATTATTTAACTTGAATAATTTAGTAATATAATATATATTTTTTAAATTTATAATATAATTTAGTTTGAATTAAAAGAACTGTGACACACTTAGCCTAGTTTGGCCTATATATCTTTCTGCCTCTTGTTATTATTTTATTTTATTTTATTTTATTTTATTTTATTTTATTTTATTTTATTTTATTTTATTTTATTTTATTTTATTTGAGAGACAAACTCATTGTGTAAAGTGTAAATGTGTTACACATTTTGCGTAATGAACATCTTTGCTGAACTCTGTACTGTGATCTATGAATAAATGTGTAGATATTAACTTGTTCTGGCAGTTTATTTCTAGAAACACTGTTATTTCACTAATGGGGGACGAACACATATGGATTAATTTTTGTCACCGCTGTCAGTTTTAGCTCCAAATTAGTACATCCACCCTCTCTTTGTTAGAAACCCTGAGAGAGACGGCACTCCTTATCTCAGAATCTTCTCAAATCACAGAGGAACACAAGCAGACAAACAAAAACATTTCCTCCAGTGAGAGGCTTGTCTCTTGCAGGGCGAACATTAACAGCTCCGTATGCAGCTGTGCTTGTAATTGTGTTTTTTCTTCCGAGAGTCGTAAAGATGAACTTCAAAGACTTGGTTTAGTGCTTTCAACTAAAGAAGAACCATTCTGATCCCAAAGCGCTCCACTTTCTCAATTACAGTCAGTTCATGACTAGATAATTTTTCAACTGTTAGATGAGGGTTACTTTGAGCTCAAGTCTCAAAAGTACATTCCAAACCTGTCCCGCTGCAGACGTAAATAGAGCGAGTGGACATCATTCTGGCAATTTATCGGGCTTCAGTTACCCCCGCTAGTCGTTGGCATGCCTAAACTCCGAGCCTGGCTCTTCCTGTCAGCACCTGTTTGTTGCTGGGCCAAAGTGCCTGGGCCGTGGAGCATCTGGAAGTCCCCACAGCGTTAACCTGCCTTTAGCACCTCCTCCGTCATGCTGCCGGCCAGCCTGCGTGAAGGGTAAATTCAGGCCGTGCGGCGGCGGGCCCCACCGGAGCCTCCGACCAGCAGGCTCACATTAGAGGACATTTGTTCCACAATATTGCTGCCTCCTGCTTTCCCTAGGCTGGGCTCGGCGCAGAAGGTAGAGGCAGATATTTGGGTTGTGGCCAAAGCATCTCCATAGCCACCTCGCTAGCACTGCAGGTGCTGAGCTGGGCTCCCCACTGCTAGCGCTCAGGGTCCAGAGCCCACACCGCCTGACGGAACAAATGCCGGCCGAATAAACTTATCTCGCTTGCATGACAACACATACCCTCGGGTTAGAGCACTGCGCTAGTTTTGCAAAGCAAGTGGGGTCAGGAGCACATCTTCGGCGTGAGGGGGAGGAGGAGGAGGGGTTCCTTCGCAGACAGAAGAGAGGATGAAGGATGGTGTCCTTCTTGCTTTCGTATTTGGCTCCAATATGCAGTTTTGATAAATGAGCAGATACTAAGTGTCTTTTTAAAGGAATAGTTCACCCAAAATGAATATACGGTCATTGTTTACGCCCTCGTGTCATTCCAGACCTGTATGACTTTCAAATGTGGAACACAAAAGAAGATATCTTGAAAAATGTTTTTTTTTTTTTTTTTTTTTTTTTGTTTTGGTTTTTTTTTTTGTCCATGCAATGAAAGTCAGTGGGGTCTAAAATGTGTTGCTTTGGACCTTACTGACTTTCAATAAACACAAAATAAGAAAAAAGGTACAAAATCTGTCACTAGGGTGGTTCGCTTTCAGAAGGTACACCTTTTTACCTTATTTACCTCTATAAAATTGCATATTAGGATCTTAAATATACATATTTGTACCTAAAGTGTACATATTTGAAAGGGTATCATCCCAGCTCTTATACCTTTTTTCAGAGAGTAATGGACAAAAAACATTCTTCAAAATATCTCTTTTGATGATTATGTGATTTTTAGATTGCAGAATTTAAATTTTTGGGTGAACCAAAACTTTTAAAAGACACCTTGTTTCTGATGTTACACTGTCAGAAAAAAATGTAACTTTCTCACTCTTGCCTCACTCAGGAAGGGTTAAAAGGAAGCCTTTGTACCTTTTCTACCCATAAAATGTGCATAGTAGTGAACGTGCTACTATGAACCTTTTAGCGGCAAATAAGGTACAAAGATGTACTGCCTCAGTGACAAGCTGTTGTACAGGTACACAATTTTGCACATTTTTACTGAGTGTGTACCATGAAGTGTCTTTGATTCCAAATCACAATGGAGACTCCTTCCTGGCAGGTCGCAGTGATTAAGTAGGTTTTAATGTGAGATCAATGACTTCAGTTGAAGTATAACAGTGTTGGCATGTGTTGAGTTGAATGGCTCACTTCTCCCATGCTTTTAGAGCCCAATAAGATTTCATCAAGATCCTGATGTAAGGGTGCCATGGGCATGATTGATCACCCCCAGCAGATTATCTCCCCCCCCCAACCACCAGAGGCCAGCCGTGTCCGAGTGTAATGATTTGCAATGATCGGGGGTGAGGAGTTTGATGATGGATGAAGCTTTCTTAAGAGGTCAGGCGGTCAAAGGAAAAAGAGCATTGACCATACGGGGGACTGACACAGGCTTTTGAGACTGAATAGCACTGTGCCGTATGTCTTTATCATAATTGAGCGGGGATACTTAACCCTGGAATGATCTGGTTCCTCTTGTCTATTGGGAGGTACGAGCAGGCCTCCTCAGGGAAGCTCTCCCACAATAGCTGGCCATATTGTCAAATGATATGCTAATGGAGCTGACCCCTAGTTCGGAGAGGCTATTCCTACATCTGAGAGGTTACTCTCATGAACTGAGCCCACTTAATGAAGTTTAAGATGCCTTTTTATTATTTTCCATTTGGTAATTTTGTGTAATGGAAAATGAAAGCTATCGGTAAGATTTTATTTTGTTAATCACTGACTATACTGTTCTAAAGAAAGTTTACTTAGCGTACCTCACTTTGTGAAGTTCAGGATCTTTCTTTCTTTCTTTCTTTCTTTCTTTCTTTCTTTCTTTCTTTTTCTTTTATTTGATAAAATCCTACCAGATCCAACTCCAAATCTAGAATAAAAACATCTCTTAAATGTTTCAAATTAGTTCTCATTATTTATAAATGACAATTGCACTTTAGGAATTGTACAGCTGACCTTCTAATACAAATTAGTTTTAATTTATTTAGCAATTAGTTGTATAAATTCTTATTTTTTTATTTATCTGTATAAAATATTATTGTGTATGCATATGTGTGTACATGTATGTATGCATTGTGTCTAAATTTTTTTTATTGCATATCACACTTGTAATATAATTTTATATACATATTTTATATACATATTTTTTAAATTATATAAAATATTTAAATTATTTTTCTACAGTGCAGGCATATTGTGGTATATTTTGGCATTGTGTGTGTGTGTGTTTGTGTTTGTATATATAAATATATCATTTATATATTTTAAATAGCATTTCTTCTTAAAAATTGCATTATTATATATACAGCCATTCTTATCCTTTTTTAATCCTTGACCATGCTGTTCCAGGTAATGCATTGATTTTCTCAGTTCATACATCATTCATTTTAGTTTCATTTCTGGTTTTTGGTTGGGAAAATCATGCAGATAGCAGCGGATATTGATACAGTCTGACTGTATGAGTTTTATGCAGCCGATGCCTAAGAAGAACCTTGGATTTGGAGGGGTTGTCGTTGGCACACATGAGTGCATGCATCAGAGAGCAGGAGTACTCAGCCAGCTCCCCCAAAAAGCCTGTCCCTCGGTACGGGGAATTACACGACCTCTCTCAGCTCACCGTAACCTCCTCATTATACACACACCAATGAACTCGGATCATATTTTCCTGGGCAGTGGGAAAAAATGGAAATGGGAGGGAGGGAGGGTGGTGCCATGCATTTGAACAATGCTTTGCTGTTTTTTAAAATGACTCCATGGAGAAGTTCAGATCCCGTGTTGCCGTACAGACATTCCCATTTGCATTTTTGGTATTTTTGGAGTGTTTTTATGCCCCCTATTCTTAGACCACAGAGAATAGTGTAAAACTGGCTCTGATTATACAAATAATAAAAATACAATATTTGCCTTAAATCTTTAATCAAAGAATTTAAATACTTAAGCATTTTTATTTTTTAATAAGGAATATGTCTCGAAATAATGAAAGCATAAATGACTATTTCTTTATTTTTCATTGTACATATAAAATAGCTTCACAATAATCGAATAGTAAATGAATATTTCTTTATTTTTCATTCTTAACTATACGTAACTTCAGTTTGAAAAGAACAACTAAAAATCATTCATCTGTTTATTCCCTATTTATTTTCAGTTTCTGAAAAGAATATTAGGCCTATTTGGTCATTTGAGAGCAAGAAGGATCATTGTAGTGGACACTGTTTATGAGCCTCCTGTGCTGTCTCTGTCTGTGGTCTCTGTCTTTCGGTCCCTCCATTCATTTACAAATTAACCTCCTAATATACCACATCTGTCCACGGAGAGCCTATTAACTAAAGATCTGTTTTCATCTGCTGGACAGCTTAGGACAGGAGAGACCCCTGCCACACAGACCTCCGCTCTCATGCAGCGAGCAGCATCAGAAACAAAAATCGAATCAAAAAAGAGGTAATAAAAGGATTTCATTACATATAGTTAATTACCTCCCAGGCCCGGGCCAACCCTTTCCTGGCGATAGAATTAGAGAACCTTAATTGCTTTATCACTCGGCCTGTGATTTCCAGCAATCAGGCGGCTTTCATTTAATTCGGCTGCCAGGGGACAATGGAGTGCGCTCTACTCTCTACCTGCCCTGGAGCACAGGTGCACGTGGGGTGGAGTAGGGTGAGCCCCTGGCAAATTTAGTGTCTGTGAATTAATGAAAATCAACAGCAGAGTCTGACGACTGCCCCTGAGGTGCGTGTTAGTGGAGGACGCTGTGCTTGAGAAGGAGATGACTAGTGAAGGCCTGTTTCGATGGTGGTGAGAAGGCAGGAAAAACCTCACACTGGTCGCCTGAGGATAAACGAAGGAACCGGGGGGATTCGGACAGCTAACGAGATCCGAGCAATTAACACAGACTGTATGAGAAGGAGGAAACCTGACAGTCTGAGGAATGTCAGTATGATTAAAAGGCATATATTAATAGAGACATGTTGCTTCTTTATAATAAAAGGATTATTGTGTCATGTCTATGAATATGTTTTACATTTAGGTCTGGTGGGAAATAGGTTCCTACTCAAAAATGACTTTATGTCTCTGTTACTGTGGTAAATTTAAAAACATCTTGAACGGTTTTTGTTTGTATTTGCTTTTAAAACAAGACAAAAAATGTTTTGTCACTTTCTGAAATATCCAATAGCTTTTAGTTTATATCACAGCCATTACCATTGTTTGCTACTTGCTAGTAATGCTAGTCAGTAGGCAGGTTTTAGTGATGATTCTTTGTGTGGACAAGAAAAGTTAACAATAATGTTTTGTTTTCCTCAAAACACGCTACAAATTTATAATATTTAAAGTAGGGCTGGGCGATATGGGCAAAAATTCATATCTCGGTATTTTTTGGCCGATTTGAGATATACGGTATTATATCTCGGTATTTTCTTTTTTTTTTATTTGGATTAAAAAATCTGTATTTAATATATATGTATTAATGCCCAATGTTGTCCAACAAAACAATACATATGAAAAGCTATGAAAACAAATAATGTGAATGTAACCACGTAAGCCTTTATAGGCTACTATGTGCAAAAAAAGGATTAAAATCACATTTCATTCTTACATTGTGACATTGCAATCTAAAAACAAAAATAAGGCTTTTAAAGCGGAAGTTAAATTCATTAAACTAAAAATGAAAATAAACACTGAAAAAAATGACTCATTGGATTTACTAAATTTTTTTAAGGTAAGTGGTTGCAATCAATTTATTTTAGCTACATTTGAATAAACAAATTTAGTTTAAAGTTAGTCAGCTAAATTTGTTTATTTAAATGTAGCTAAAATAAATTGATTGCGACCACTTACCTTAAAAAAATTGAGTAAATCCAATGAGTCATTTTTTTCAGTGAATGAGAACAAAAGCACAGAGTTGTGTTATTTTGATTATACCATTACAGTCACTTTACAGTCAGTGCTATCATAAAAATAGACTTACTTGTAGGTTTAAAATTCTACATGTCACATTTATTGTCCAACTACAAATATTTCAGCAAAATGTATATTTTAGTCAGAATTATTGCGCTTCTATTTAACTGAGCTCCATGTCTTTGGCGCGCATGCGCGCAGTGTTGCCAACTTAGCAATTTTGTTGCTAAATTTAGCAACTTTTCAGAGTACCATAGCAACTTTTCTTCCAAAAGCACCTAGCAACAAATTTAGCAATTTTTTAAAATTTATTTGGCAACTTTTAGCAACTTTTGATTAAGTGACTCCGACAATAAAAAGGCACACATTTTTCATCCGAATTACACAAAAAGAGGAAACCAAAGATGCCTAGCAGTACAAACATCACGTGAACTGAGTTAGCTGCTATTTGCAATTGTTCAATTTAATAATAATAATAATAATTTAATAATTGTTCATTTATGATACACTTTGTTAGTAGCTTGTACCTGCGATTGTTGATCAGTTAGTACTCTGTAAGAAAAATGGAAAAGATACTAGTAATTTTCCAGGACATCATCCATTATCCTATGTAACCCTCTAACCCGAAAACACAATGGCTAATTTAAAATGCAGGTTAAAAAAAAAAAAAAATACAGAAAATTCTTTCATATTAACATAGTAGATTGTGCCCTATTTTTACAGACTTTTGTTAGAGTGTAGCATACTAACAAACTACTAATACACTGCTTAAAGCATAATTGTTGAGATTGAGAATGTGTAGTATTTCTAGTTTACTAGCTATTAAAAAAGCTTAAATTGTAATCATTCAAAAATGTGTTAGTGTTCAATAATTCAATGTATTTAAAAATACAGTTATTTATATTTTAATAATATATTCTGCATATTATTTTACAAACAAATCTAAATTAACATTGTTTTTTTTTTGCTGCGATTTGATGTTTTGACACAATTTTGCGTCGAGATTATGCAATGACATCATAACGTCTTTTAGCAACTTTTAGCAACAAATCAACCTTCCTTCAGCAACTTTCTCTGAAAAGTATTTGGCAACACTGCATGCGCGCGGCGGCGCTCGTTCACTGAAGTCTGTGAATTTTAGCGGAGAATCGCAAAGCAGGCTCATGCACTCCTGACAGCAAAATGGAAATATTTCCATGACTTTCTAAGAGTTACAGTCGGAGAATATACCTGTGAAATGTAAGTTATACATTAAGGAAAGCAGCACATCTCAAACACATTAAACATCGCGAGGAACGTCTCTGTCAGAGCATCTGATGGGCCGAGCCGCTTAAACTATGCCAAACTATAAATTTTACCATGTCTTACCAGTTTTTAAAGGCGTTAATATGAAGCTCGTCACATGTTTACAACAAATTGGATAATGCACTTTCTCCGCAGCAGCTCAGTCTGTGTCCTCCGCTATATTTTCAGATGCGCTCGTATCAATCTACTGTATGTCGATATAAACGCTATTGCCTCATATCCAATCGCTTATAAAGAAAATATCGATATATCGTACAAACTCGATATACCGCCCAGCCCTAATTTAAAGACACTTTGGAAATGGCTTAACTAAAGCAGCTTTTGTGCATATCTTCTGCTGAAACAGGCCGTTTTGACACTTTTTGAAATATGTAGCTTTTAGTTTATGCTAGCTAGTAATGCTAGTCAGTTGCAGCTAGTAGGCCTAGTGATGATACTTTGTATCTTTGTGAACAAGAAAACAATATTGTTTTGTTTTCCTCAACAAACACACACACACACACACACACACACACACACACACACACACACATATATATATATATATATATATATATATAAGATTTGAAAGCACCTTGAAATGGCTTGACTTTAATTTTTTGTGTTTTGTTGAAATGGTTTTGTCACGTTCTGAAATATCCAATAGCTTTTCGTTTATATCACAGTCATAAACATTGTTTGCTACTAGCTAGTAATGCTAGTTGCAGGTATTAGGGAGAGATTATACTTTATAAACATCCCAGACAAGTTAAGATAAGTTAACAATATTGTTTTGTTTTCCTCAACAAGCACTGTACTTTTTTAATATGCTGAAAATCAACTTAGGAAAGCACTATAGAGTTCAACTTCATGTCTTCAGATTCCTGTTTACTAGCGATAAGATGCAGATATAGTCCAGCTAGTGTTATCCTGCAGTCCCTTACTTCTCCATTTATTCCTTTGGCTCTAATAAGGTCAAATTTAAATACGAAATTCCTGACAGTACATTTTCTGACACTGCTACCTTTAGGTTCTGCATGGCTGTTTGAATCAAAGAGTGGTTATCTCTTATATTGAGCTGTTCTAACCTCTGTCCGGTCTGATTAAACAGACCGCTGTGAATTTTCTTGTTATTCAGGACCAGGTTTCAGGGTCACTTACTGTCGAAAACAAAAATGCATAAGCCAGTAAAAGACAGTACGCATGGTAAAACAAATATTAGTCCTTACAAAGTTTTGATTCAAGTTTAAGGGTTGGCATTTCTATTACAACTGGACTTTTGGACTTACTGTTTTGTTTTAATTGGAATGTATTGCAATAACACTCTCTCATGATGTGCTCAGGGTGAACTTTTGTTACATTTATTGGATTTTCATTTATTTATTTGTGGAAAGAGGTAAAGGCTTTTAATTGTGTTTGTGTGCTCCCGGTACACCTATAGCTAACTTTTGAAATTACAGCATTGCAAAAGCACTGACACACACACACACACACACACACATATATGTATGTATTTTACTTTTTCATTTTTATGTAGGCTATTATAACTTTTTATATGTGACTTATGTCAATGCTTTTGCAATGCTATTCTTTTAAAAGTTAGTACAGTAAAGTTGTAATTAAAAAAACTATTTAACTGTTTTCTATTTTATTGTATTTTAGAATGTAATTTATTTCTGTGATGGCAAAGCTAAATTTTCAGCAGCAATTACTCCAGTCTTCAGTGTAACATGATCCTATTATCTTATTATATTTCATTACATTTCTGTTACATTTTGCATATTGCATTTATTTATATAATGCTTTATAAAATGCAGATTTTATCTGCATAAGCTGCTTCACGGTAATAAACAAGAAAATAATAATAATAATATTGCAAAATTTTTCAGTTATGAAACAAATGATTTCAGCTGCAAAGTGCCTCTAAAACATAAAAATTTAATTAGTAATTAAATATACAATTTATCCTGTTCAAAAAATTTTCAAACTTCTCGTCTTAACATTGCTTCTTTGTGCATCAATAACTGTTTGCAATCTTTTGTTGTTATTATTTTGTCATGTGGAATATACAGTATATAAATATTTGTTTAGTATCTTCAGGGCAGTACTAAATCAAAAATAACTGTTTATATTATCCTAATATTAATATTTTATCTCTTATACTCTCTATATATCTATTGCTCTTGGTTGTTTTGGTTTTAATTCACATTTAAACCGAACTCATTACTCAGTTTCTTCATTTATTGTCACCTTCTTTGTCTCAGCACTAGATAACCATAGATTGTCAGTCCTTGATTAAAACGTTGACTTTTTACTCAGAATTAACCTGATTATTGTAATTGAATGTAAAAGCGTGTAGCTCAGCACAGGCCGTGATCAGTGGAGATGGATTAGGAGAGAAGGCTTTCAAATTGAATACAGTTTTCCCCTCTCAGCCCATTAATTGTGCCGTTTACCACTACCTGAGTAAGTGACCAGTGCTATTTAGTTTCTCTAATGATGATGCACAGTGGGCTTGGGTCGGAGATAATTAAAAAAAAAAAAAAGAAAAAAAAAAAAAAACCTCGGCCTTTCTCTCTCAGCCTTTACTTTTGGCCCATTGACAGCTGAGCACAAACGAAATATTGAGCTGTCCTCTTGGCAGCATCCTGAATGCCAGCATCGAGTTCTTCAAATGGTCTCTTGTGCTATTTCAAGAGCTAAAAAAAACGTATTGGTCTCTGGTCTTCTGCTCATGACTGACAGAAGTTTTTAAATGCACTCTGGTGTTCGGCTGTGTGCCTCTCACTCGAAACCCGTGACAAAGTTTTCAAAAGTTTTGAGTACATTTTCTTTTTTCTTTTTATTTTACATTTTCTTCAGAGCTCAATGATATGTTTTTTTTTTTTTGCCCATATTGCAATTTTTTTCAGCTGTTTCCTTTTTGAAAATTAATTACAAAATACTGCAGTCCTGCAGTTTGGTTCTCTAAAGAACCATTTAGTGAACATTTCTTAAAAGAACCATTGTATTTATAGTGTGAAAAACTTTTAAAGAACCCTTTTCCACTATAAAGAACCCTTTGTTCATCAGAAAGGTTTCATGGATGTTCAAGGTTCTTCATGAAACCATATATGGCAATAAAGAACCTTTATTTTTAGAAGTGTAGAGAGAAGAAGAGGAGAAGAATCTCCTTTCCTGAAGACCCTTCTGAAATCTCCCTTGATCTTCTCTCTCTCTCTCTCCATCTGAGCAAGTGTTTTGCTATTCCACACATGACCACAGGCTAAGTGACATCAAGCCTCATTATATTCATCACATGCCACATTTGTAACCTGTTAGGGGAGTAAATTGTGCTAAAATCAGCTGATGCCCCGTCCCTATCCCCACTCTCGCAGAGAAGATGTTCTCCGCTCTGAGAAGTGCAGCACAGGGTTAATTGGGTGGCTTTGGCCCTGTTATATTCTCTGCCGTTTCTGCCATGATGCCATATCTAACACATTTCAAAGCCTGACATGAGAATACATTGCGTCTGGATGAAAACTGCAGTTCACTGATCTTCTTTGCAGCAAAATGAGGAATATGACATTTATTTGGAGAGGGTGGTCGGAGGTGCTGAACCTCATCTGTAGTAAACAGATAACATGAACGGATGAGTCCGTTTAATGAACTCATTTTTTTTCCAGCAGAAATTACTTTTTAACCTGCTTTCTCTAGAGTTATTCTCAGTGAGGGATCCATCTGCTGCTATCGCATCTTGTTGTTTTAACCTATAGCACATTGTGCTGTGCTGTTAATAGTCTTTGTGTCAAGAGAAATAAAGGCCGTAGTTACACATCTAGGTAAAATAGACTTTAGTATAAATGCAGTAGTCTTTACCAAAGTGTGTTATGTACATAAGTCATTAAACGGCTATAAATAACATTTTATTACACATGAAATGCACACTAATAATAAAACACTTTGCTTAATTTTGCCTTGTTTTACAGTAAAAATCTAAACATCTTTGAAGCATCTTTAAAGTGTGTGTGTGAATGAAATGTAATAAAATAATATATTGTGCTAAATAATTTGAAAGCAAGTCTTGTCTTTGCTATTCTACTATTTGAGTAAGATAAGATTAATTTTCAAATAATATATGAGAATTTTCAAAATGTATTTATTTATATTATTTATAATTATATGTATTTTTATTTAATCTGTTAATAATTTAAGCTATAAATAATAAATAAATTTAATATACAAATAAAAATAAAATACTATACTTAATAAATATATATTCACTGAAAGCAAGTCTTAGTTTATGCTATGCTGTTTCCCAAGAAAATGGAACTTGCTTTAAGAATGTTTTGATATAATTACTGGAGAACACACACACATATACATACACACACACACACACGTTTGTTTTTGTGAATTGTGGGGACATTCCATAGGCGTAATGGTTTTTATACTGTACAAACCTTATTTTCTATCGCCCTACACAACCCTACACCTAAACCTACCCCTTACAGGAAACTTTGTGCAGTTTTACTTTCTCAAAAAAACTCATTCTGTATGATTTATAAGCCTTTTGAAAAATGGGGACATGGGGAAATGTCCTCATAAATCACCTTCTTGTAATACCTATGTCATACCCATGTTATTATACAAATTTGTGTCCTCATATGTCACAAAAATGCATACACGCGCACACACACACACACACACACACACACACACACACACACACACACACACACACAAACAATAAATAAATAAATATTTTTGTTGCAATGCATATTGTTGAGTTAATTTGATTATTTTAATATAAAATAATACTTGTAAATTATACAACATAGAATAGAATAGAATAGAGTAGAACAGAACAATAGAATAGAATTAATTTTAATAGAATATAATTAATTTTAATATTATACATTTATTTTAATATTAAATTAATATCACACAATAATAATCTCCATATTCAGGCGTGCTGGAAGCACGCTGTGTTTCAGTGAGTACAGGTGGGCATGAAAGGAAGAAAGTCTTGTCATCTTGATTTTTAAATATGAAATCTCACTTAAGTTCTCCAGAGGGGAAACATGCTTCACCCATTCTCTGCTACAGCAGAAGAGAGAGAGACAGAGAGAGCAAGAGAAATTTATGCTGCCACCAGTGCTGAGCATATGCTGGAATAATTAGGGGGGAAAATCTTGTGCTTATGCAAACTTCCAATTGCCAAAAAAAATAATCTGTCTCAAACAAAGGAAAGACCCCTATGGTGCTGGGGTCTATGGTTTCTGTCATACCTATTCCTGTGGGGTTTCACATGACAAAATGCAGAAAGTTGTTTTGTCCCTCTTCCTGTCATGTTACACCCCTTAACCGGAGTATTCCCCCCCCCCCACCCCCCTCGTCCTCTCTCTCTCTGTCTCTCATGTTGTCTTGCTGTCTGTGCTGTCAGCCCATAGCCTGGCACCTGCTCTCATGTTCCTAATTAGTCTCATTTAATTAATTATATTCTGCTGCACATCTCCTTATCTTCCTCTCGGTTCAGTTTTTTTTTTCTTCCATTTACATTAGGCTAAGAAATGAGCCGCTCAGCTTTGTGTAGTGAATTTAAAGAAATGTAGCCCTTGTAACACCACTTAAAATAGAAGGAAGTCTAGTGACTCTGGTCGTTTTTTGTCAGTAACCCTCTGTTGCATGAATTAAAGCACATGTCTTAATGTTTCTTTGTGCTTTGAAACTATGCATGATACAATATTACATTGCATTTTTGCATATTTTACAGTGGACAAAATATATAATTTTGAGAAATAAATAAATATATATATATATATATATATATATATATATATATAAAAATTTATTTATTTATTTTATAAATTATAATAAAATATATTTATTTATTTATATTTTCTGTCTACTGCAATCTAAAATAAATAGAAGAATATGGGTAAGGAAAACATGCATTAGGGTTAATAATTTACATGAAGCTGTACATCTTGTGTGTTAAAAGCTAAAATATTATAGCAATGAATGACATCCATATTGAATGGTCATTTAGCTCAATTTTATACTGATAATACTGTATTGTTTTGTACTTCTGGGCCTTTATTTTTGGTGCCCTCCAAATTTCCCATGCCAGTTTATTCATTCGTCCATTTGCCAGTCACTTAGAGTCAATCTGATATGCGCCCTCCGTCAGCAATCCCTGCGCTCAAGGCCTCAGTGCTTCGCATTTAGTTACTGACACACTCATCCGCCGGCTCTTTACCTTACCTAAGAAAACAAGTCAACTTTAAACATGGCAACTGAGCCACAGTCAGGAGCGCACTTCAGCGAAGACAGTTTACCTAAGCACCTTCTTTCTTCTCGGTTAGTTTCTCTATTTCATTTGTCAGATTCACTCAGCTTGCATGCTGCTGTTGTCTATCAGGTTTACTGAAGGTGTGATAAATAGCGAATTTTTTTTTTTTTTTTTTTCAGCAGAGTGGACTGTAGAGGAGCCAGAATTCAACCGGGCCTAATGTGCTGACTTGAGACTCAGACTGGCGAGCCTGTGGGTGATCACTCATCATTTGATCTGCGATAAGGGATTTTGGTTAAGTTCCAGTCGAGTTAGAGTTCAGACAGATCTCAAGATCAGATGGAGAACTCTGTTGGGAAAACAATTTCTCAAATTACTGCATTAAACTCATAAACGACTTGATCCCGTGCTGTTGTTATCCTGATGATCTCTATGTTGTCGACTGTAGTAATGTCTTCTGCATATGGCGAAGATAAACCATAAGACGATCTCATGTGGTGCTTCCATATTAGACACCTGCAATAAATAGACTCCACTGTTTGGCAGATCAATCCTCAATCTTTTCATCTAGGAGACGGCTATGGAAGACCATCCAAGCTACCTGGGCTTTCAGTCTGGTGGTGGAAAAAGCTTCAAATTTCACTTCCTGCTGGTTGAGATGGGGTGTTCCACAGATGCCTGAGTCCCAGTGCCTCGGGTAGAGAAAGGGCCCCATCAATAATTCAGCCTCTGATCAGACCTTCCACAATGGGGAAGAACAAACTTTTGGCTTGACAGCGACCACGTCACACTGATAGTATTTCCCATGCTTAGATAGCTTTGCATTGACCATATGGACATCATAATTACCAATGGGATGAGGCAACAGTCTCTTGATCACCAGGCCAAAAATCACACAACAACCTTAATTAGTTTGGGCTGCTTCAGAGCCCATCCTAGGCTAATCTGCTGCTGTAATGATGTTTTCTGATAGGCAGGATACCACAGGTGTTAATTGATTCTAATCGAATTTTTGGAAATGTGCACAAAGAAAAAGAAAATGTTAAGTGGAGAAATTTCAGCTGAATTATCAAGCTGTGATCTACTTTTTAATTTTTGTTCATCGTGTATTAAGCATTTAATATGAAAGTCAGTGAGTCATTTATTTAGGTGTTTCTTCAGTCACATCATATATGAATAACTAAATGCAATATTTGAGATTTTCTACAGTATAAATTACTCCTCTACCATTCATGAATTCCGTTTTTTAGGTATGCAGGTGTCAGAGCTGGGAAGATTACTTACAAATTGTCATCCGTTACTAATTCCAGATTACATGACAAAAATTGTAGTCAGTAACGTAATCCGTTACATTACACATTTTATGTACTATAATCAGATTACTTTTGGATTACTTTTAGATTACTCTTGACTTAACTCATTTATCACATTGATTCAAACAGGATTATCTTGTACCATAATGATGTAAAAAATGCATTAAACATTATATTACATCAAGTCTTCCCAAACTAGGGTTTGTAAAGGAACTGCAGGGGGTTTATTATGAGTTTAATGAAAAGCTAACAATTAATTAATCATAAAAAAATGTAATTAAAATAAATAATTTTAAAACAAAGTCCCTTTGTTGCAGCTCATACAAGACCAAGTCCTATCTTAATGAATGGGGGAATCTCGAAATCTCAAAAACTGCTCACTGAACTCACAATTAAATTACATAAGTCAAATCAGCAACAAAAATCTGAAATTAATTGCCCCATGAATGTTGTTACTAATGCTCAAATAGCATTTAAAAAGCTTATTTTTCAGGCTAGACCAGCCAATGCGCAGTCATAACGTACTTATGACTGCACATGCGCATTGGCTGGTCTAGGCTCAGGTTTCTATGAGAAAAAATTAAAATAAAACACTTACTAAAAATGATTAAATATTTTTATTTACCTGCATGCCATGTGACCATTAATCAATTGGTGAATAAGATTTAGATGACAAAAAGTTTTGGTATGCCTGCATTACATGTAAATAAGAAATAACATGAATATGTGCATTTTAGAGTTTGAAAGACAAAAACAAACTCTTGAGTTTTGGTTTGAATCAGGCTCATTCAATAAGTGAATCCTTCAGAGCATGAACAACTTCATCCTTCCCTGAATGAACCATGAATAATTTTCTGGTTCTAAATGAGCCTTCAACTATTACTGTGATGTTCATATGACAACTTGTATTTCCATAGTTTTGTTGTAATATATTCATTAAAATTTCACAATATGGTATTCTTAAAAACAGCTAAATATTTAACAAAAAATATCTTATTCTTCCTTATATCTGCTATAACATTTTTATCTGTCACAATTGGCCTCATTTTAGAGCAGTTCTGATCATTTTTTAAAAACTTTTTAAATCTGAGCTCCTCAGCTCCCGTGGCCTCATGGAATAATGAAGTTTTCTCAGCAGAAGCAGTATGATAGGTTATTTGGATATTTTTCACCTAACTGTTTCATGAATCCTCATTTGACATACTGCTTTTCACATACTGTATGGAAGTGAGCCTACCGCTATGTGTATAATTCCTGCTGTTTTCCCAGATCTGTGATTAATCATGAAATCGAAACGATCAGCATGTAGAGTAAAAGATTCCTTCTCTATGGAAGTGGCCGTATTACATACATGTATATAACGAATCAGAGGCTATTTTCCAATAAGAGCATTTATAGTGTTGGAAACGATGGGGTGGGAGTCTATTCTATTAACCTGAGTGCAGTGTTAAAGGATCTGTTTATGGAGAGGAAATGACAAGAAATGGGGTTGACAGGCCTGGAGTGAGACAGTTAAATGCCCCTCGCTGCTTTGGATAATTAATAAATAAAGCACCAGGGGAGCCCTGCCATGCCTTTCTCTATGACAGGGGCTGTCTCCAGTGCGCTAAAGCATTAAATGACCAATTTCTGTCAGACTAACTTCCACCACGCACTCTCTCTTTCTTTCTCCCTCTCTCACTTGCTCTTTTTCTCCCTTCTCTCCGTGGCTTCCTCCTCTGGCTCTCTCTCTCTTTTCCAAAGTAAGCTACTTTGCTCTCTTTGCACTGAGTTTTTCAGCGACTGATGGCTCTAGTTCATTTCTGCTGAATTAATTGGTCCCTGAATGAATTCTGTTGACAGGGCAATTCATCATGTGTTTGGCCTGACAGTGACTGGGTGTTGGGGAGGGGGTGGGGGTATAGAGAGGAACACTGAGCCAGGGGGAGGTTGGGGTTAGGAGGGACGATGGGGGTTGGTGCTTCTTCACTTTCTCTCTTTTTTCTGTCTTTCTCTGTCTCTGTCTCGCTCGCTTTCTCTACTCAGACACTTAACGGGCGAGATGAGCCTCCACATGGAGTCTTGAGGACTGTAGAGGGGGGATTGTGTGTGTTGTTTTAGCCTCTCTCTCAGACGTTAAGGGTGCCCTGGGGTTGCAAACACACAAACCCCCTTAGGTAGGGCCTTTGTCGGCTTTCAGAAGATCTCCACTTGATTGGACGGTCAGGTCAGAGGAAATCTCTCCCCTCTCGGCGGTCCGATTTCTCGTTTCCTCACGGGCTAGGTGACATAATCGTGTGGAGAAGCAGATTGCTTAGCGCTTAATTACATAATGTCTCGCACAATGGCCATTAGAAGCAATCATTTAGCCACTGAAAGAAAATGAGATTTGGCTGGCGATGGAAGTGGCCAGATTTGGAGACAGAGGGTCTCTGATCAGACGAGCTTCTGTAAGATTCCTGTGCTAATAATACAACTAATAAAACCACCCTGCTGTTTGGTGCAAAGGCCGAACCTGGTAGCTCTCAGTGCCACCCACATGGCGCTTTTTACAAAGCAAAATCTATCAGTGCTTGCTCATTAGGATGCTCACCAACTTATGTAAGTGTCTCTTGGATGGGCTCACGGCTCACACAGCTTGGGTAAAAATGACCTCATAATCACAGCGCAGCCATCAAGACAGCATCTGAGCGCAACAGCCACTGCAATGAAGCTGGGAAAAGTGGTTTTCCATTCCCATCACTGCCACTTCAATAAAGTAGTTGTGTTAAATACAAATTGAAACACACTGTGTTAATTAAAAGTTTATATTTAATACATAATATTTTACCTGCATTACAAATAATATACTCATGTAAAGCAGTATTTGCTATACAGAAAATCTCATAAACTGTATTATCGTACAGCTCTATATATGTGACCTTGGACCACAAAACCAGTCATAAGGATCAATTTCTCAAAATTGAACTGAATAAATAAGCTTCCCATTGATGTATGGTTTGTTAAGATATGACAATATTTGGCTGAGATACAACTATTTGAAAATCTGGAATCTGAGGGTGCAAAAAAAAAAAATCTAAATATTGAGAAAATCACCTTTAAAGTTGTCCAAATGAAGTTCTTAGCAATGTATATTACTAATCAAAAATTAAGTTTTGATATATTTACATTAGGAAATTTACAAAATATCTTAATGGAACATGATCTTTAATTAATGTCCTAATGATTTTTGGCATAAAAGAAAAATCTATAATTTTGACCCATACAACGTATTTTTGGCTATTGCTACAAATATACCCCACTGGTTTTGTGGTCCAGGGTCACATATGAAGTTGGATATATACAGGACAATCAGTATAATCACATACTATGTAGCAAATCTCAACTACTTGTTTTTTTTTTTTTTTTGTTTCATTTCAGAAAATGTAACTATATTATTGACCAGCTAATTCTATAAAGTTGTACAGTATGTAAGTGTAAGTATGTCCAAATCTATCCACATACTTGCAGTATACTTGTATGGGATGATATATACTTTAAACAGTATATCTCAACTGCTTGTATCATAGCAAAATGCAAACTATAGGCTTTTATTGGCTATCTCTAGTCTGCTAAATGAGATCATAAGGCATGAGGATATGAAGATATTATAAACACTAACATCATGATTTTCTGCAAAGCTGATTTGTTTTGTGAAAACCACTATACATATAAATTTGATCTGACTTGACTTAATTCAGACTTTTTTGCTGACTTATTGGGTAAAAAAATAAATAAATAAACCTGTGTAATGGAATTAAACATTTAACACATTTTTGCATTTATACATACATACATATCTATAATATATATATACTATATATATACTGTGTGTGTATATAGAAGGATCTCTTGACAAGATTCACAGATGATTACACTCACAGATGTTTCAGATAGGAACAGGGCATGTAAAAAAAAATTTAATTAAATACATGTAGAGCAAATGTAAGTCCCAATAGAGTAATTTGTGTTTTTTGTGGTAGTTTTTAATGGCCAAATATTAGCAGCCTGATTTATCTACATTTTTTCCAGGTGAAAGGTGAAACTGAAATCAGGAGAAATTACTGGCAGCTGAAGAGTTTTTGCTTGTTTAGATTCTTTGTGGGCCTGTGTTGTCTTCATAGATATTTTAATTTGCACACCCTGTTCTTAAGCAGCGTGCAAAATCGGATCTTGTCATCTCACAAACTACACTGTCTTGATGACATACAGTACCTAAGAAAGACTCCATTCCCAGACATCTTAGAACATTTCATAATTAGCGGTGTCCCTAATGAGGTGGATTTGATTGACAGCCCCTGGTTGGCCTTTCCCCTCCCCAGCATCAAATATGACAGCAGTGATGATGACGAGCACATAGACGGCTGACAGGACTTACCAGTGAGTGCTGTCCAGTGCAACTCCTCTGGTGCTCTTTCTCTCTCCAATGTGACACCCCATGACAGATGATGCGGTTTTCTCCCCATTCAAGCCTCAGAAAACACCAGACATTTTCCCATTTCTTATGAATAATGTGTCTACAAATCTTTATTGTTTGTAGGAAATTTACATAGAACTACATGGACACATTTTCCGTGCGATTACCAATGTGACTAATGCTTGATGAGATGCAGGCGATGTCACGCTGGCCTGTTTCAGGGTAACGTGTATGTTTCTATGTCAGTGATCAGGTTATTCTTGTAAAACCAGTACAATACAGTCATAGAGCCGTTCTGGACTGTCAGATAATAGCGCTTACATGAGCGTTTCTGAGTTTTTTTTTTAGAACTGAGTGTTTCATTTTACTAATTAAAGTGTGTAATACTGTGAGAAATTGTTAAAGGCTTTAAGTTTATTTAATGAGAGTTTTATTTCATCTCACCAAGTTCCAAAAAGTGTGTTCTATGCACAGTATCATAATAATGCCTTTATATAAAGTGTAAACATATAAACATTGGAATTTAAAGTTCGCTTTCCAAAAGCAGTTCACGTAACCTCGAATTTCAGTCGAGAATGAGACTAAACCATCATGCAATTGTTTGTATAGTTGTCTCCAGCAGAGTACTGAGCTCGGGCCCCTCGCAGCGTTTGAGGAGCCGAGAGGATGACAGGTGCTTTTTGTAATGCCTTGCTGATGAGAGCCAATCAGCTGATTCCATTCTGCTGCTTTTTTTCCCATCTCCCCTGTTGTCATCTGGCATGCTAAAGTAAAGATGAGCCTGATTGACAGATGCATCCAGGTTCACAGTTTATTGGTTCCAGCAAAAGAAGCAGATATGCCAATTTAGACAGGGGAGTGACAAAAAAGTTTCCATCTAAATGGAATAATTTTACCACTGGGAATTCTCAGCTGGGGGAAGAACAGAGGCAGGCCTTTTTTCGTTATTTTAACAAGGGCTGAATGACAAACATATACGACAGTAAGAGGCTGACAGAACAGCAGCTTTTGATGCTTCACAGGGGAGCTATGAAATAAACAATAGGCAGAAAAATTGAATTACAGCAGGGTGGGATTGTCTGCTCGGGCAGGAGGAGAGCTGCTGCAGGCAGCAGTCAGCTGCGGAGGGAACCCAATGCATCATTAAATAGTCCACACTCTGTTTTACACCCTCACTGTGACTCCTTCTCTCTGCTTCCGTTCCTCCACTTTTCCTTTTCCTTGCTTACACTTTCACTCTCGCTAAGACTCTCTTTCCTCTCATTCTTCCCCGATTGAACTTTTATGTTTTCTTCCCGCTGTTTCTTTCTGCCTTAAACGTCCTCTTGAGTCCTCTTGCATTGGGATCAAAATCAATGCATATATGTATGTTGCTTTTAAAAAGTATTTAATTATATGTAAAATCAATTTACAAATACAAAAAGAAAGAAAAAGAAGTTGTATATACATAGGGTTTTTAAAATCATGTGTATGATTTAAAAAAATATAAATATTTACATATATTATATAAAAATATAAATGATATATATGATAAAAGTGATGATAAATTTCATTTATTACATAGAATTACATATAATTTATTTTATATTAAATAACTATTACAAAATGGATGTATAAATATATTACATTTACAATGTATAAATATATTTGTATGCATGTATACATTTTGTTTTTTATATTATATATAATATCAACTGTAATATAATTTTATATACACTTTTAAATAACATGGATATTGTATATTGTTGTATGAGTCTATATCTGTATATTGAAACTATATATATATATATATATATATATATATATACATACATACCATTTTCTTATATATATATGTGTGTGTGTGTGTGTGTGTGTGTGTGTGTGTGTGTGTGTGTGTGTGTGTTTTATTTGTTTTTAATATTTTTAATAATTTGAATTCCCTGTATTCTAGCCTCACCTCTTTAGACACTCAGTCAATGTGTAATTATAATTGCTCTTCACTAACTACACAAACAAATGATGATACGTTCATAACTAGTGTTACTACACAATAAATGTCTTGCAGCTCAGCAAATCCTTGAAGGAATCATTCATGAAAGGGTTAATAATCACCACTACGGTCACAGGCTGACATACAAAAAATTTATTTCTCATATGCACAAAAAAAAAAAAAAAAAAAAGAACTGGACAGAAGTGAAATAAAGGTAATGGCTGAGGCCATGTTGCTTTTTGTTACATACTTTTTAAATTATTATTTTTTTGCCCGTAACAAATTACATTTGTATTTTGCATTATTTTAACAAAAGGAGAGGAGAATTTTCTCTGTTTCTGCTCTGCTGCTGTTGGCTTGTTTTAAAATGAATTCTGACAAGACCATGTTTTTAAAAGCCACAAACAAATGTGTATTGCAGTGAGTGGGTAACAATCTCTTCATTCTAAGCGGGATAATAGTTTAACTTGGTAGCTGAAATAATAATAAAAAGACCCAAATAGTTGTATTTTTATTTTTGTGTTGACTGAATTAGAAGTTGTCCTGTGTGTACATTTATGTATAGTTATATTTGTTGACTTTTTCCTCCATTTGCATGCTATGAATTTTGAATAATCTGCTCCTGTAGTAAAATAACTTTAACTTAATATTGGCAATAAAAAAAAATAATAATAAAAAAAAAAGCTTCAGAATTCTGAAGTCTTGTATTGAATTGTACAGGAAGGTTCAAAGTACAAAAACAATCCACAAAACCAGACATGTGAAATGTATTTGTTCATTTCTACAGGCTTATCCTCTATACAGGATTTAGGGATCATTTAAAATGAACGGTAAAATTGGACGCAGTAGTAAAGGAGAATACAGAATACCATTTTACTTGATTTGCATAGAGACTTAAACAGTATGAACAAGTTAAGTAAAAGTGAACCAAAACAAAACATACAAACAGCCGCCGCACGTGATGATAGCATCTGAAACCCACCCGATGACGCAGGACGGGTTTTAAACTTTTTGTTGTGCGTCTCTGCAAAGCACAACACATTGAAGACACAAATGTAATGTCAATCTTTTTTTTTTCTTTCAATTCTCATATCTACAAATGGAATCAGTAAATTAGTACGATACTGCAATGGTGAAATGTAGGTGATCTTATATACATAGAAGAATTGTTTTCACATTATACACAAATCATTCTACAAAGCAGCAGTTTGTTGCAAATGACATACCTTTGAGTAACAGAATTCACCTTTTTTGTGTACATTGCTGTGGGGCTATGATGGATCTTTTCCTTGTTGTTTAACATTACCACATACAATCAGTATTGACTACTATTAAAACATAATACTGTTTTATTGACAGATACAGCAAATAAAATATTAAATATCAAACTAAGTCTTTGGCAAACGTGGTATAAAGTACATTCACTTTACATTTCCAGGAGCGTATGTATGGACCATTTCCATTTCTGTCCTCGGTGGATAAACATTTGTTCATCCACAAAGAAGGGTTACATGCATGTCTACCTCTCAGGACCATAGCCAAACCATAAAAAAGTAAATTAAAAAAGCTGTAAGGCATTTGTTGAACTTGTTGTACAATTGACTGCTAATGATTACTTTGGTACTGAGCCAGCCAGAGTCAATCTGTCTCAGTTACACGATACAAAATGGTTCTTTTGAGGACTTTTTTTTTTAAAGGAATCCACACTGAAGGACAAAAAAGGCATATACTAGTTTCTAGCTTATAGCAAGTGTATTCTTGTCCAGTGTTGTTAATTTGTCAATTCGAGTTGACCTTTTTGCTTAAATAGAACATGTAATGTGACAAACTTTTGAAGATTCAATTGTACTTATAAATCCAGTAATGCAAAATAGTGCAAACGAGAAAAGAGCGGCACCGATCATGATATTGGAGATTACACATGATAAAATGGAATATCCCGAAAAGGTATGACACACAAATGTACACACGCACACAAACCATCAGCTAAACCAAAACAATAATTTAATATACGGTTTTCTTTTCAGGTCATATACAGCAACAGTTAACGTCTTCTTCAGTGTCTGACCTGTTTTTTCTTTTTTTTTTCTATTTTCATTTCCCCCATTTTGATTGTGTATCACAGAAAATGTTAAATCATGTAGGTAATTTCATACCACGAGTCAGAGATGGCTTCTAAAACTGTTACACTTGTCTGTTTGACAGAAAATGGAGCAATACTGCAGTTTTCTGCTGTTCTGTCCGTGAGAGGTAAGACACTAGTGAAATGGTGTAGGACAAGGGCAAATTACGTTAAAGGCCTCAGGCAACCTTGTGTGTGTGTGATCTGTTAGTGATACTAAATACAGTATGTAAAGGAATGTATTGATTGATTTAAAGAGAGAACGAAAACAAAAAAAACAACAACACATCAATTGTTACTTGGTATTTCTTCACACGGTTCGTCTTGTTTTATATCTCGTATAATATATATATTTTTGTAGAATCTTTCAAAGTCTTTCAGGAAATAGTTCAGTCATTGTTCAGTGATTTAGAGAATGATAGCCTTAGTGTTGATGTTGCGTGAGGAGGGTATAGTCGATGTCTGGGGGGGAAACCCGCTGTTGCTTGACCCTCCTAATCCGATCTCGGCCCCGTGAAACTGAAGATCGCGTAGCCATCTTCAATCCCTCTGACCTTAACGCCATTCAGACTGGTACGATATGGAGGCCGCGACCATGGTCCTGCAGTTTGATTGGGTTGCCATGGTAACTAGTGGCGGTCATAGGCAGTGGCAGCAGTGGGAGGGGCGGAGCCCCGGGATGCGGCACTATAATAATAAGGGGAACCTGGAAGTTAACAGAAGAGCGGAGCGTTTGAAACCACAGCAAGAGCAACACTTACGCCCACTCCTAATCATTTTGCTTATGTAAAATACAATCAGACTATTCTATTACGTTCGGAAACCTCGGCACGCATAAAAACACTTGCGAAGGGCTTATGCACGTGTTAATTTAGAGATGCGGCGTGTTATGACCTCGCTAATCAAAAAGAGAAATAAAACTGTAGCTAGTTTAGTAAAGCTGTATGCAAATAATGTCATTGTAAAATGTGATTATATTAATCCCATTTTAAAGCGACTAATCCCATAAGGGATAAGCAAAAAGGGTTAATACTCACTTAATAACGCGGGGTTGCTGAACCGCCAAGCTTCATTGTAAGTTGTGTACTGCGGGTGAGAGTAGGGATTTCCTGAAAAGTCGCTTCCTGAAATCAAACACAAGTGACAGGTTAGCAATAAAGTAAATTGTGTACCTTAAAGGCATATTCATGCATTCAGGATGAAATAAAGCTCGACTGTCAGCATTTGTGGAATAATGTTGATCACCACAAAAAGTAAATTTTATTCATCCCTCAAAAAAGAAAAAAAAAAAGATTTAAAAAAAATCAAGGTTATGATGAAGAACTCATATTGAGTAAATATTTTTGAAGCCAGTTTTGAAGGATTTCATAAAAGTACTTCAGTTATTTAATCTGTTAACCTGTGCATTACTGGAGCTGTAAAGCTGTACAAATATTTTTCTTTTTTTTTTTTCCTTTTCTTTTTTTTTTTGGCATTTATGGCGTTGTATTGTTGTGATGACAATGAAGTTGTAAAATCGTTTATACCTTTACACAAAAAAGGCAAGTAAGCATTTTTTTTCACACTAAAATGATGTTAACATGATTGTTTCCATTTTGTGTCTATACAGTTGAAACAGTATTTTAATTGAAAGAGTATTTTAATGTTTACAGATTTGCCTCTTTAAAGAGCCTTACTGTAAACTGAAAAAAAATGTGAAGGATTATCTTTTAAACAATTTAAAAAAAAATGCTAGTAGATTTCACAAATAATTACAAAGAACCTGAATTAAATGTATAATTTTGAAGTAGAAAGACTTTTTCCTTGTAAAATCTACTCCAATAATGTTTTTTTACAACTTCAAAACTTTCTTATTTTTTTTTATTTTTTTTTACAGTATAATTCAAATTCAAATGAGGGACAAGTAGAAATTAATTTTTAAGGTAAGGTAATGACATATGCTGTCGATTGAGCTTAACTGAATTAAAGTAATGCTGTGCTCGAAATATTGCATCGCATTAGTTCAGCACATCAGAACTAAAGGAACTGGCATTGTTTCACAGCGCTAGCTAGCAGATGGCTCGCCCTGTCCTCTTTCCTACGCCCTGGTGCTCGGCCATTTTGGCTGAATTTGTTACATTAATCCTGAGCTGGGTTTTGAAGTTTCCTTTCTTTGATTCTGCTGTTGCGCTCTTAAGATTCTCTATTCTTCAGCCACACCAAAGCCCGGCTTCAAAAAACCTCCCCAATGGATTCGTTCTCGCACACACTCTGCCCTTTTTATTCGGCCGAATTCGACTTTCAGGAAGCAGCCCTGTCCATGTCAGTGAGCAATGCTGTTGGTCCCCCACGTTTCTTTCTTTTATGAGACAATAAAGGCTGGGTTTTATATGAAGCTGGTGAGGAATGGCTTTTGCTTTAACAGTGTTTGGGGTCTGTCACTAAATCTTAGTCGTTCGAGGGCCAGATGAATGGAAGTGCACACAAAACCCATGGCTCTAGGATTTAAGAGGATTTCTCAGCCTGTGTGACCAATGAAAATGAATCTTTGATGAAAACATATTTGATGTACCTGTAAAGATATGTTTGCCCAGCAAATGAATCCTGTCACTGAATTAAATTTGCCCCTGCGAACTATTCATGTTTGTGGGCCGTGGAAGCCCAAGACAGACTTGAATCTATCTGAGGCACTCAACGGTGACCGAGAGAAGAATCCCTCTCTGTGTTTGATGTAAAATATTTGTTTTCCAATTTTCGCACACTGCATGTTTGTGTTCGGACTTTGCGAGCGCTGATGTTATCCCGTGGCTCCGCGTACAATTGCATTTACACTTTTCCGACTTCTCTGCGGCACCGCTCAGACCGTCCGTTTGCATACGTATGTGTGTGTTTGCGCTGTTTGGGGAGAGGGCACCGGTCTTGCTGCCAGATTGCATCCTGTCCTGGCAGTGAAACTCAAGTCGGGTCCCTCTGAGAGATAGTGATTTAAATATTTACAGGCCTTCCCGCCCGCTGTTTTGTGACCCTTAACTGTTTGCTGTGAACCTGAACTGCAGGTTAAGTAGAGGGGAAAAGAGATACGCTCTGCAGCACTGGAGACAGGGTGGAGAAAGCTGTGTTTATCGATGGCCTGTGAGAGCGTCGAACGGTCCGGGAGAGCGAGGGAGGGGTGTAATGAGCGCTGGAACCCGAGTGGAACTGAGAGGAACTGTCCTATATCCCGCACTTATGTCCCTGATCACTTATTGAGAGGCGCTAATTTTCTCCTCGGCAGCCGATAAGCTGAGGCTCTTTCTCGGGTTATTGACGAGTCGAGATCGAAATTCACACTGCCCGCTGTTGTCTTTGCAGCCATCCTGCAATTATGGCTCCTCATTAATCTTTTTCTCATTAATATTATGCTCCTCATTAATATTATCCTGTTTAATAAACATTAGCATCACCAGAAATGTCATGGGCAATATGCTTGTGTCACTTCTCTTTCACAACTCTCATTCTTAAAATGTTACCTGGCATTCTACACTAATGTATTCAAACAGGGAAGGAAGCTCTGGGCCAATGCTAATTGAATATTAATGCAAAATTGTTATCAAATTGCTGTTTTATTTTCCAGGTGCAGCAGTACAAATTCAAGTTGGCTTTGCATGACCTCGGGTTTCCTGAAGATGATCAATTGCCGAGGACTGTTCGCTGAAAATATTACAAGCTCTCTTAAAATTAACGTCCTCGTAAAAATAGTAATTACACTTACCAGGGACCATTCCAGCAAGTGTAGAGGTGGGGTAGCTGCCCTGCCCAGTGGGGGGAACGTGAGGTGGGTATCCTGGTAGGGTTGTGCTCGCCATGTCTCGACCTGGAAAGAAAGTCAAAGTTTGTGAGGGCAGCTCCACAAAAATAAATAAATAAATTAATTAATTAAAAAAAATTATCAATAAAAAAAAAATTCAATGGGTGCTGGATATACAGTTATACTAAAATCTTTATAATAATAACAATACTAATAATAATAATAATAAAACTGAAGAGGAAAATCATCCAGAAATTAAGATTTTTAGATTATATATAAATATATTTAGTATTTGTATATTTGAAAAAAAAAAAGATAAACTCCACATATTTTGATACATCAAAAAATGATGATGCATAGAATAAAGTGGAAAAGCACCCCATACATTAAAGTACTTAATAATAAATTAAACACATTAATAATAAAAATACTCAAACATATTTGATTTCCTTAAAAACACAACCCTCTAACCCTTTTCTCTGAAAATCTGAGGAAACTGAAGTCAGCTGTAGCTTTTTATTTGCAGACAAATAACTAGAAAACCCACATGCCGAACATACAGTAGGTAATGATCACCTCTCCATAAATTCACAACTTGAAAAACTGATGACCCTGCAGAAGCTTAAAAACAACTCTGCTTTTTTTCTCTTCTAGGTCACTCGGCCTTTTAACTTCCTCTATTACACAGAGTGGCGCTGCTGGCCTGTTTTGACTGAAATATTTTAAACTGTTCGACAGAGAGAAGCACAGAATGCCCTCGGCCTGCTGGTGGCATCGCTGCTGCTAAAACACTTAGAACATCACGAGAGTGCAGAGCGCACACTGCCTCCATATTCAGTTCTGTAATTGAAGGTGACGGCTAGCAATCCTGCTGGATGTGCTGGCGCAAACTTTACAGCACGTAGGCCTTCGTCAGTCCCGAATGGGCCCTCGCAAGGTCCCGCATCATTGTTTGAAAGGGGACCAGTGAGGGTTGGGGGGGGTGCTACCCCATTCTAGTTACTAATAAGAGAGCTGCCAGTAAGAGTGACACACTAAGTCAGTAAGCAATGTGAAAATCTGCGTTTTAGTGTGATGTTGTGCTTTTGGTTTAATTAATGTAAACAAAGGGCAAATTACAACCGAGTTGTTGTCTTGTTTTTGGTCATTAACTAAAAATATGAGCAAAATTTGCAGTTATAGAGTATGACACACAATTCCACTCACACATTAACAAGCATGCTAGAAATACTAATACAGAGGCTTGTAATCATAAAATAAAATCAGAGTACTAGAGACTAGATAAGAATTAACAGTATTTTTCAGGACCGTACCGGACAGTAGCCGTCTCCAGCAGCGCCATGGAATGTGCCCCAATGGATTTTTGAGTATATTAGATTTTAAATGACATTTTAAAAATATTTTAAAAATATTTGTAGCTTTTGAAAACATTGCAATTTTACAGTATATATACCATTTTTTTTTTATATACAGCATACCTTTCAAAAATTTTGGGTCATTTAAGTTTTTTTTTTTTTTTTTACAGTAAAATATTATTGCAATTTAAAAAAAAAAAAAAAAAAAAATCTTTTCTATTTTAATGTATTTTGTAAATTGTTAATGTTAAATGTAATTTATTCCTTTGATGGTAAAGCCAAATGTTCATCAGCCATTACTCTAGTCTTCAGTGACACACGATCGTTTAGAAATCTAATATGATATAGATTTAGAAATCTAATCTAATTCTAATATGCTGATTTGCTGCTAAATAAATACTTCTTATTATTATCAATGTTGAAAACAGTAGTGCTAAACCCTTTTTTTTAGGATTCTTTGGTGATTAAAAAGTTAAATTGAACAGCATGTATTTTATATAACTTTTTCTACTGTAAAATAATATAAAAGACTTAACTGTCACTTTTAATCAATTTAATGCATATATGCAATTAAAAGTATTATTTTCTTTCAAAAAAACAAAATCTAATTGACACTAAACTTTTGAACAGTAATTTAACACTTAAATGAAAATTAGTTAAAGAGTAATTTTTCCTTCTTTTTGTAATGTCTTGTTTTGTGCAGGCAAATGACCTTGGACTGCCATTGCTGCCCCATCAAAAAAAAAAAAAAGCATGACGCTTTTGGTTGTTTCCCCCTTTACCAGCACAGGGTACGTTTTCTAATTTTTCTTTGTATTATTATTATTTTATTTTATTTATTTCTTTATTTTTTGTAGGGCTGTACCTGCTATAATAGGCTGGCTTGCATACTGGCCGTAGCTGGGGGCATGATGGGCATAGGCACCGTAGCAGGGGGTGGAGGCATCTACTGACACGCTGGGCTGGAGGGGCAACAGTTCCGCTAGGCCCGAGACCGCCAGTGAGGAAGGGGTGAAAGGAGCCAGGGAAGCCTCATGCGGCTCCTGCTTAACGCACATGGAGGATGAATGTGACTCTGCCAGGTGGAGAAAAACAACAAAAAAAAAAACCACACACACGCAATCAGACAATGCACAATCGCTCCCCCCCCCCCCCCCCCCCCCCCCAAAAAAAACAAAACAAAAACAAAGATGATTCATGACAGATGGAAGTACTGAATGGAAGCAGTAAAAGAAAAGGAAAATGAAGTTTGGTTGACAGTGTTTGGTGTTGTTGTGATGCTACATTGAGTTTAGGAGGAAAAAAGGATTTATGTGAAGTTACGACTGCCGTGGTGTTCTGACTCAGTTCCTCGGGTGTGTTCAGGAGTTTTAACAGAGCCTCCAGAGGCGCACGCTCAAAACAACATTTCTACACGCACGAGGGGATTTGGTCATGGAAAGCCAGGAAATGTTACTGTGCACTTGTGCTATGTGAGGGTTTTTTGTGCGAACACTGATCCACAAATAATTACATCAAAGATGCTTCAAAACTTTTGCCACACATATGTGCTGGCAATATTTTTTTTTTATATAAACATTTTTGCAATATTAATGTACAACTATTTATATTTGGTTTTCTTTCTATGACAAAATAATTATTTATTTCTGTTTTTCAGTAAATTTAGAGCTGGCAGTAAAGGCATTAGTTGTCCAGCATCTCTCAGTAAAACATCGCCTCACACAAAAACATAAATGTGATTTTATTTCTTTTGGTGGCTTGGTGCCAGGAATATATCTCTATAAATTTAGAAGTTTCGACATATATTAAATAGAAAAAAATTATTGTGGAAAATTTTGTGTTGCAACAGTAGATGCAATAGTCACTGTAGATTTGATTCTCTCACATTGCAAAAAAAAAAAAACGGATTCGTAATATCGCAGTGGTTCTCCGTACTTGGAGTTTTTGGAAAGTTACAGGCCAGCTATATTTTACTTGCATTTTAACTACTTGGCAAGTGTTTGTTTTGGGTCCTGCTTCTTCATACTTACAAACAGAATAGATTAGAACTGATTTTTTTTTTTTCTTGTAAATGGATCAGAGAAATTTTTGGTTCAGTTATCTTTTTTTCTATCTAGTTTTTCTCAGAATGAAAAGAAACATATAATTTTCTCCATAACAGAGACTTTCACAGTCGTCTATCAACTTTAGATTTATATCTAAATCTAAATAAAGCTACATTTTTATACAAACCTGATTGAAATTATTTATCCATCGAATGAGTTAAAAATGAGCAAATATAAACAGGTAAATCACTTTGAAACTATATCTCTAGAATAGCATCAGCAAACAGCAGCTTGGCTCGCAGATCAATCACGCTCAAATTTCCCTAAGGTTCGGAGGTAAGAGTCGCATCTCCAAACAAAAAGCCTGCAAATCGCGACACAGCCCCTTTGCATCGCCAGCCGTAATATCATTTGGCTGATGAGGTTTGGCATTTTTCATCTTAGCGGGTTTGCGACTGCAGCTCGAGCAATCAATGTGTGCTCTGTCTTCATCTCTCTCTCCACTCATCCTCTTTAACATCCTCTTCTGTTAACATGGTCTATGGGGAGGGCTCTCACAGCTTCATGATAGCCTCATTAGCTGTTTCCCAAGTATTGTTGTTTTACAACCAAGCTATGTGCGGAGAGTCGCTCATTAAGATAAGGCCTCCTTGTTGTCAGACGCAACCCTGACAACCCGTTCTGACCTAATGCCAGGAAATCAGGCAACTTAACTGGCCTCTTTCCCACACAAATCAATGGCAGAATTTCCTTTCCTGAGCGAGTCTGGTACTAACAGCCGAATCTTCATACAGCAGGAGCAGGATAAACATGACGTTTTTTAATCGAGAGACACACACACAGAAACGATGCTGTTAGATGACTATATTTCAGAAGAAGAAGATGAAGGCCATAAAGCCTAACTTCAAAAATAAAAAACCTTAGAGGCCAATAAAGGAGAAAAGGAAGAGAGGCTGTCGGAGGAATTAGGCCTCGCGTTTTCACGGCCTTTGCTTTGCCGCTGTAAAGCAGACAAGGGCGTTCGCTACACTGACCGAAGCCCAGTGTTCAAGATCACTGAACTCTGAAACTAAAGGTGGTGTTGCTTATTGTCCTGGAAACAAGCAAGACCTGCAAAAAGGAAGGCTGTCAACCTCCTGATTACTGAGATGGAAGATAAACACTGGTCTATGTGGAGGTGCATCACATCTCAACACGAACAAGAGCTATAGAGTTCTCCACGTCTGTCTCTCGCTCTCATGAATGCACAGTTTCACATGGGTGAAGAGAGAGAGAGAGAGAGAAAGAGAGAGAGAGGAATGACTTTCTTTTTTAAAAACCCAACAGCTCCAGCAAAGTCACCTGCATTAGAGATGAGATTTAAAAAAAAAACAACTTATAATCACAGAGACACTGCAATGTTTTGTAACAGTACTGCAATCTTTGACCTCAATTTTCAACATTTTGTCACAGGAAAAAACAGAATAGACTGCTTCACCCCGATCAATTACAGCAATGTAATGTTTGGACGGCCAAATTGCTTGAATCCCCAATATAATTTCCTAAAGTCATTCATTATCAGATGTGTGCTCAAAGGTTAGTGTGCTATTGTGAGTCTGAAATAAACATTAATTTGGGCTCTAGGGCCTGCCGGGGTTTCTGGTGACTCAAGACAGAGGCAGTTTGTCACCGGGCCACACATCAGGTACCTCAGTCTAGCCGGCAGCGTGTTGTTTGCTGCTCACTGGAGAATAGCGGGCCACACTTAAAAAATGGCTCTCTGGCGGATATATTTCAGCCGGAGTTCATCAGCAGCATAAGCCGACACAAAGCAGTCTTTTCTTTCGCTCTGCCTGCGTATGCTGCTTTTCTTTCTTACTTTTCTTGCTTGTTTTTTTTTTCAGACGTGGAGCTCTGTTGCTTTCAGGCCTGGGCGCTCATTTTTTCCTCCCTCTCCCCCCTTCTCCTCTCCTCCCATCTCTCCGAAGAGATTTGGAACAAGGGGGATCCCTTCAGCACCTGCTCAGGTTTTCAGCGGATCGGAGGGGTGCCCATTTACACGGTACCATCCTACTGGCACCAGGAAGACTTCCATAATACGGCTCGGCAGGGACGGCGCTTAAGAATCCGCACTAGTCATTCATTGTGAAGGTATGTGCAAACGGCCTTTTTAAAAAGCTAGCCATATCTGGACAGCATCCAGACTTTTTACTGCAGCTTGAATAAATCATGCCATTGTTTTTTTCCCCCTCTACTATAGTTAATACATGAAAGTGTGGAATGTGCATGACGCATAAGGGCAAGTATTGCATCTGATAAGTCTGAAGCCCTTTAAAACAACAGAAGCACAGTTTAAACCCACAACTACTCTATTATCTGTACTTTCTATGCATCTATTCCGTTATTTAAATGAATGGACTTTACTACAAGTTTTTTTTTTTTTTTAATTAATTAGATTTCATCCAGCATCATAAATTTCAGTCCAATAGACAAGCCATTTTCAAATGCATTTTCCTTTAGGACTTTAGGTACAGAGCAGTAACCCCTAAAACTAATTGGGTAAACAGTTAACACAAAAAACACATCTCCTATGCCTCGTAGTGCCCTTAAAATTCCAATTTCTGTTTTGTAATGAAGAGTTCATTAATCATTCATCTTTAATAGATTATGTAAATCGCACGACATAAAATCAACAAGATCAATGGCAGCGTGAATTTTAATTGGCTCAGGAAAACATTGCTGGGAGTGAGCATAATCTCCAGCTCTATCCAATGAGAGGGAGTAATTTATTCAGAATTAGCTCTCAGTGTAAATGCGTAGGGTAATTTAGCACCTCCTTTAACTCTGTCCTTATTCTTATTTCCAGTTTATCACATGCGAGTACACCATAACATTACATTATTGCATCTTTGAACTGCTTTTCTTGCTTTTTTTTTAATAAATGAAGTTATTACTGCCAAAAGTCATTTAGAATACGACATGGAACAGTTAATATACAAGACTCTCAAGAAATGTCATTTGAGCCTAGACATTCTGAAAAAGCTTTAGAGCATAATTACAACTGTATTTTATTTTTTTTAGAAAATGCAGTATTTTGGTTGCCAGGGGTAAGCTTTCTCATCATGCATGCATACACCGACACCGTTGTGAAATCATTAACAACAATAAAAACTTAAGCAAACCATTTGAAAATCTCTCCACCAGGGCCGTTTCCTGCGCTCTACCAGAAGCAAGAGGTGGTCTGCACTAAGACCCCCGGTGTGTCCCGTCCCAGGTGCAAGAAAGGCCACCTGCCATGAGGGTGCTCCCTAGACCGAGACTGCTTTCATACAAAGGACAAAAACACACCTTTCTTCTCCAGAGGCCCAACTTTCTGGAGGGAACTCTACCTCCCACATATTACCGAGGGGGGAAAAAAGCCCTTTCTTTTCACATAACATTATCCAGCTATCATTTGAGAAGGGGGCACAGCAATCATCCTGTCCTCCGCCCACACAGAACTCATTGGCTTTGATGGCTCCTGCATAATTATGTGAATTTTATTAAAAGCTCAGCGTATTAATCTCAGCACGACAGTTGGCTATCAGTAAACTTAACCTTCTCTGAGGTAATAACAGCCACAACAATGAAACAATATTTCAATTAGCCAGGCTGACATTAACCACCGCATACCACAAGGGAAAAAAATGCTGCAGGATTAAAAGGCCAAACCATGCTAGGCTGCCATATTTCTTTCTGAGAACTATCAGCTGAAGAAAACATTTCAGTACACAATGGTGTAGTAGTAAAACAATTCATTGGTTTTTGAACAGTGACACTGGCCAACAAATCTCCATAATCACTTCTTGCATGCAAGTAACAGCGCCTGTCTGTTTCCATCGCTCCTTTCTTACACGGCCCCTCAGAGCAGGCAGCACTAATCCATCCACTTTAGATCAACATGTCACATTCCACTCTCACCTGTCCGCTCAACTTAAAAAGCTCACTTTACCACATAAAACAGTCACATAGTCTAGAATATGAACGTCCTGCCAGTATTCTAACGGTCAGCCAGGATGGTGGATCCAGCGCTCTTACCTGTCACTACCGGGTAGCTCTGTGACACGCTGGAGCCCAAATCTGAGCTGACGCTGGTTGACAGACTGGGCTTGACTTCGTCCAGTCCAGGGTTCAGTGCTGGTAGCGAGTATTCATTAGCCTGCCAATGAGGGGAGGGGACACTTTAAGTAGATATATCTTGGGATCCAAGCATCACTTTTAAGGTGTCCAATTAGAAAGCTTTCTGCCTCTGAGCTGCCAGTTTTGTGTCATTTTATTTCTCTTTTCTTTTTATGATATTTCTTATGATTTAAGGAAAGTGGATTTAATATAGCGGCGGCTCAGTTACTGTGGCTTTGTAAATGGGCACCTGAAATCCAGTTGTACTAAGCTTGCACATTATTTTTATTTCCCCCAGTCAGTGCATGTGGGTTTTTCTGGAGTTAATGTGAACTGTGTGTGCATACATTAAGGATGTGAGCGGGACAGAGAGTAGGATTTGGAACAGACTGAAAGGAAGGGGTGTCAGCTGTCTCTTTGTGCTTGACTGCAGTCATTCCCCTGACCAGCCAAGGGAGGAGACGGGTCCGCTTTGTTCGATTACCAACATGGCCTCGTTTCGAGACCATTTGTAATTGTTTTCTTTAGGATGAGAAAATGATGACACGAACATAATCCTGAAACAGCTGTCCGTTATAATTTTTAAATGCTAAAATATTGACGCTTACATTTGTTGGATTAAGTTGCATTTGAGGTCATTTGTGGTACTATGATTTTCTTTAAATAGATTTCTTTGTATTTTCTTAGAATAGATTTCCGGCTACCATTGTTCCTCGCGTATTAAACTCTGAGGGTACATATGTCCGTATACGTCTGCGTGCGTGTGTGCGTTCGTGCATCTGCGCACCACAATAGGGCCGGTGTCCCAATGGGAAATGCTGTGACCCCAGACTTGTCTGTCTCTATTCCAGATAAACTCTAATTGTCTGCTACAAATGTTCAGTTGGCCAGTAGCGGATGTTCCTCTCTATTTGGTCTGGCCTCAGATGCACAACAGCTATTTTATCATGCAGATAGGGGCAAGTTGGGCGTGGGGCAACTGAAGAGCCATCTGAAAAGGATGACCAAATGGCTGGCAGAAGTGTGGGAGGGGTGAGCCCATTGAGTTTAGCATTTCCAAAATGGCTTTTTAATGCCCGGCCTCACACACCAGACATGGCTAATAGGTCCGCTCTTTCAAGAGTTAAAAAGGGGGCACAAAAACGGACCAATAAATGGGAATGTAGTCTGATTAATATTACATTAAATTAAAAGTGATTTTTCTGGACTGTTCCAGGGCTGTTTTTTCCCTTGCGTTTAGCCTCTTTCCTTGCCTTTTTTAATACCTTCTTGGCTTCTCTTTGTGATTGCAAGTCATTTCCAATTCGTTTTGGTATTGATCTTCCAGTAGAAATCAGTTTTGTAATTAGCTGCAAATTAGGCCCTCTACTAGGGGTGAGGGCTGTCCCCCTGATTTATCACCAGTGTAATTCTCTGCGATCGGAGAGAAATTAAAATGAACTCAATTAGGCCACTGCTTTTGCTTTATGGGCCTCTACTTGGAGCTTCAAGGGAAAAATTAATAGTCACTGGTTGTTTGATAGTATAATGAAAGTAAATAAAGCTTATCTCCTGTAATAAGTCGAAAGCTTTAAATAAGAGCTTGTATATACAAGGTGGTGTTTTTTTATATTGTTTTTCACAGCATAATTTTTCACGAGACTGAAGATCTGTCAATTATTTTTCATATTCGTATCAGCGGATTCATGTTGATGTGCAATTATTAAAAACTAAATTAATCTGGCTTTAATGCACCTTACACTATTTAATGCATATATTAGTGATGCTTGGGCAAGATGCATTAGTTAACATTAAATCGTACGGTGACTTGATTTCACTAGTTCATCTTAAGAAAAATAAACATCTGTCGGTTCGAATGAGCTCTGCTGTCCGCTCACACTCCGTTTTAAAATTAGTACTGCAAACAATCTCCAGATTTTTTGTTTAAGAGTTAGTTTGTTAGTATTCGTCCATTTGCCTCAATATTACTAACCTGCTCTGGCTTGATGTGTTCTGACGTAGGGAAGACGTCGGGGTATGACGGCCGCTCAAACACCCGATCCAGAGCCTCCAGCTGCTGTTGAGTGAAGGCATCGGCCCTCAGGTGCTTCCGTAAACTCTCCACACTACCCTGAGAATCACTGTTTGGGCCAGAGCCATCTGAACCATCTATGAGAGGAGAGAGGGACAAGGCCACATGCTAGTACCAGTCGTTATGGTCCCGTTTCTCCCTGGGACAGGCACCCCATCCCGCCCTCCCCGCACCCACACAACAGCTACGTCTAGTGCTGTAGTGCACCTCTCAGCACCGCTGGATGAAAGATTGGAGTATATCAGCTCAAATTCAGTCAGCGCTAGCCTCAAACTGATCCTAATAGCTGTGGAAAGATAGAGCGCATGAGGCTGGGAGAGAAAGAGAGAGAGGGAAAGATGTGGACGGTGCAAAGTGGGAGAGAGAAGACCCACACCTCCCCCATCCCAGATCGGCATCAGCACCGTCATCATCTGATAGGCCTGCAGTAATTGATGGATTACCTTCAGAGCAAACATATACTTGTTGGGAACGCCATGTGTTTTAGCGCGAGCCACCTTGTTCTCTTTCCCGTCAGTGGGCTGGTGGAAAATGGAGAGCTATTATTTAAAAGGCACAATTTCCTTTAGAATGTAATGCTGCTTTCACTTTCAGATTGCTTTTCCCTGGAAAAATGGGAGGCCAGTGCCGGCTTGAATACAATTACACAGCTTGACTGCCAGCTTATGCATTTCCCTCCATCTCGCTCTCTATAAACAAATGAACAGTTTCCCCTCAGACCGTGACCTCATCACCCTGCCGAAGCAGGTAGCCTTCTTTCCCCAGCGCCTCATTTTGCTATTCCGGAAGCCCTTCCGCAAACATTCAGCAAACGTTCGTGCAACCTCGGCAGTCGCACCGGCAGCCTCTCGTGTCTCTGGTGGTGGAGGGGCTTTTTTTTCTCCCTTACAAATCTGTCATTCTAAATTTGCAGCAGATTATGTTCTCTCCTCGGCGAGAGCGTAGTGATATATGATATGCAAGGCCCCTATTGATTGCCTGATCTGGTGGCAGGAGAGAGGCGAAATGAACTTGAAATGAACATCATGCCTCAACTCATTGTGCGTATAATACTCTACTTAATCCCACATTTTTCTGTGCTATGGAATTCAATTGATCAATCATGTTCCACTGATAGTACCATTTCAGGGGCTTTATTGCCATTCTACCCGCCAGCTTGACCTTTTTTCAATGGCTGAGGCCACAGGATGAACTGACTTTCAGGAGAAATAGATCCACGGAGAGGTTTGATAAGAGACTGGGAGATAGTATGTGTGTGAGAGTGTGTATTTAAGCTACACTGAGGTGACATTTTTTTCTCTTCCTATTAATTCCAGTTGTGGTTGTTTTGTTGTGTTTTTTCTCTCTGCATTATCTGAGTCATTCCATATCTGAGCGCAGGCATTTTTTATAGACAGCTCCCTTGGGGGCCTTCTATAAGGCTGCGTGTTGTTGCCGTATAAACCTCAATTGTTCTCTTTGGTACAGAAGAAAATAGAGTCATTAATTACTTTCTATCAGCTGGTCTAAGTGCAAACTGCGATCAATAAGCAGGCGTTTGTCATTTGCTTCGGTGCAGCATGTTTCCCATACTCAAAAGCCCAAAGCGCACAGGGCCGCTAGTTGACACGGGACAAAGCTGTGGGGGCTGGGCTGCTCTCTGTTACGTTACAGTTAGGGGAGATATAGGTTAGATCAAGGTTAGATCAGCGTTTCTCACTAGAATTATTTGAACGTTTGACAGAGATTCAGCGTGAATGCGGTGATGCTGTCTAGACTATGTATATGGCTCCTGTTTACATCAGTGCTCGTGCTATATTGATTTCATTGGAACACTTGAGTGTGTTTGTTTTGACATCCCACTGCATTAGCACTCTGGTGCTATGGGACTAGAGCTCTGTCAGATCAGATAACTAGAGTCCATAAAACAGGCCTCCCCTGGGCTTCCTCCTCTGGAGAGTCCAGTTCAAATAAAACTAAGAACAAGAGACAGTCAAGGGCTTATCATGGTGAACTTGTCATTTTAGTAGATGCACTGTACATAGTCAATGTTCGTACGTGTAAGTGCTTTTGAATATTTTAAAGTGGAATGTCCTAAATTTGTGATATGAACTCTGAGGGAATATATTAGGCTTTAGGAAGTGTGTGTTTATGGTTGACCGGGCAGGTGTGACATTCTTTTAAGAGAACAGCGCTGAGCTTCCTGCTTTCATCTCATCAGATAAGGCTGGCTTGGATGAGAAAGCTTTTTGAAAAGCAAATGAGGGTCTCGTGACCCCTGTGACCCTTGACCTGCTATCACACATCCACTCGTATAGGGGTAGTTCAACCAAAAATAAAACCTCTGTCATCATTTTGCTGTGACTTTCTTCTGTTAAAAATGTTTTGAAGAATTGTTTCAATGTATGGATTTAAAGAAAAAAATTTAAAGGTTTTAAAGAACATGAGGGTGAGTAAATAGAATTAAAATTTTTGGATGAACTGTCCCTTTAAGCCTGGAGTTGAGTGTTTTTTTTTTTTTTTATCTAATGAAAAAAAGTATTTTTTTATACTTGCTCAAAAACTAGGAATTTGTGTGAGTTTGCACTCATTATATAGGCTGGAGAAGCAAATAGGAAAAGAGGCTTGGCACCCCTATTTATGAAATCTACGGAGCGGCAAGGCTGCACAGCACATAACTAAATCAGAAGAAGACGAGACAATGGGAGAAAGAGCAAGAGAGAGATGGAGGGGGAGAAAGAGCGAGGTGGCAGCAGCAGCAGCAGCAGCACAACCGGGGCTGTTAATTTCCTGTTATGTTACAGCGTGTTTATTAATTCAATTTAGCGTTGCTGAGCAGTGTGCAGGCTGCCAGTAGGAGCTGCGCTTTCTCTCCTTTTTTCTTTTCTCAGGCTACCGCTGTCAGCATGGGTTTCTCCTCTCACCAATAACACACATTCTTTACTGTACTCACACCCGGCCCGTCATTTAGCACATCGGCCTCATGTGACGCAGCGTTCTGGAACGCAATTAATGAATGTGTATCTCCCTCGCTCTCGCTCTCTTTCCTTTTAAAATCTGCGTAATGCGGCGCACCATTAATTCTCAGCATCAGCGTTCATAATTGACTTTTCCCTGACATGATTCCTCCTCAAGCGAAACCACCCTGTCCTTAGTAGTTTTCGTGCTGCAGATTTTCACGTTTGAGCTATTGGCCAGGCCGGGGCGGCGGGTCTGCTTGAATGCAGATGTATCAGCCGAGCGGAGGCATAGACCTTTTGTGTCCTTTGATAAGGAGCCCGGCACCTTCTTCTCTGCCGGTTACGCTCTGCAGCCTCTCTCAAATCTGGTCTTTCTCTTTCATACAGAGGCTATCATCATGATGAGATCGGTGGGATGTTCTTATTCGATTTAGACTGAGGCCAATCCATTTCTTGGTTTGGATGTATTTCATTTCTATTCTTTTTTTAAAGTAGAATCCATATTGACACAATAGAATCTCACAGGCCATGAAATGGAAGCACAGGTTAAAGCATTCTAGCTGTGGGCCAAACTATTTTAGCATGGGGATTTGAAGTGTGTTGTTGCTCACTCTCAAAGCAATACTTTTAGATGAACAAACAAGCTATAAGTGAAACTTTTGCGTTCTTGTACCACAATGGCATGGATGTAATCTCTTTATTGCCCTAACGTCAAATAAATACGCCGCTAGGCCTTATAAATCACCCCACTTTCATTTCTTTCATGTGAACGCACGCTCCCACAGCTGATTCAAGCGTCAGTCTGTGTTTTCGTACGCAATTTATTGCAATCGGCCTACTCCCTATGTAGGTTATGTTTGGTTTCATACAGATGGAAGAGAGCCGGGTCACACCAACCTGCTAATCAGCTGATGCAAGGACAGGTGAGAACGAAACGTGCGGAAATGCACAACTTGTGCCTGTACCGCTAGTAATTAACTCAGTTCATTCATTTGTGTCATTTTGTAACAAAGTATTAACTTTGACAAATGAGAAATCCCAAACAGGCTTAATTTCCCTCTTTTGCCATTAATGCATTTGGCAAGAGAGGCATTCTATTTTCCATAATGAGATACACAAATAAATCTGGCAATGGATTGAAGGGCCTGTGAAGGCAGCAATAAGGTTGAGGCGCATTCTCTGTGCTGGCATAATTGGTATCACTGCTTGCAGACATATAAACCAATCTTTACACAGATAGGGCTGTGTCTCTCTCTTCCCCTTTAGGCTATTTCTTTTGTCTCCTCAATAGCTTGCACATCCACGATAGAGGAAGGGGGTGCTAATTTGTGAATTAATAGCTTTTCTCTGCAGAATTGCAAATTCTCTTAAATGTCACTATGTTCAACTTGCGGGGAGCTATTGCCACCAAAGAACTAATCTTGGGAAGCTCCCCCCAACCCCTACCTCCCTCTTCCTCTCTCCCTCCCTTTATCTGACGGTCCAGGCCACGCCGAACGTCACCCGTAGCCGGCGAGCAACACGCTACTTTTAATTTGCAGTAACACATGAAAATGACAGATTAATGACTCTTATGACACCTGTGTCCCTGAAGCTCCTCTTGCAAAGACCTGGTGTACATAACACGTGTCACACTACATTATCTCCATATCACTCTTGTAATGGGGACCCTTTTTTTTTTAAAGGGCACTAGCATCATCAGATATAAAGACTGCGGAAGCCTACATCTTTTAAATCAAACGCTAACTCATTACACTGCCCCAGAACTGGCTGGTTTTAACCTCATTTTACACGTTACGTGTTTCAAAGTGCATCTGCACAGCTCTTCCTAAAATCGGATTAGCATATTTCTGTTATGTCATCATCTAATGAAGGAAAGATCGGCTGCGCCCAGCCAAATAAGGCTCAGGTAGCCCAAGGCTGCTGGGCTGCTATGAAATTGAAACCATACACTGGCTGTCGCTCTGCCTCCCTGATGTCTCGGTGTGAAATAAGGGCTAAGTTTAAATAACACAAAGCTTTTTAGACATTTGGCACTGTATCAAATTACCAGCCATGAGCTCTTCATCAGGGACACGGCATGACATATGCCCTACAAATGTCTCGTTACACCTTGAGAGACCTGCATAAGGTCGTGCGATGCCAGAGGAAGGAAACATTGGCAACAATGGGAATATTTACTCTAGTCGTTATAATGAAAGGTAATCCTCACTGAAACGGTATTAAATTTGATATTGCGCACGCAAGTAAACTCGTGTTTTCCTGCCTAGTGTTTTATGATGCAATTACACTCAAGCCCTTCATCCACTCTTCACGTCGTGTCAGTTCTAATCAAACTAGGAATAACTACCGCCGCTGCTGTTTGGCTGGGTAATCCCCTCTCGCTTATGTTATGTCCCTTCTCTGTTTTTAGTAGCAAACAGTCTATGACAGTGACAGAGGAAAAGCCCCACGACAGTCTCGGTAAGAGCTTGCCACGCTGTAGCAAATGTGATTTGCCACAGTCGCTTTCTCGCAGTGTTTATATATGATCCAGAGATCTCTCCATAAAGATATCATTAAGCGTCAGCGTGCTCCGTCTCATCCCCCTCCCCTCGACACACAACCCTACACGTACACGTACACACACACACACACTCACACAGACACACACACTCACACACACCCTCACAGAGCACTTGATCAGACCCGAGTGGCTCGTGATTGAGCAAGCAAAGAAAAGGTGGGCTAACAGAACTTACAATATCCTATTTTCCTCCCATCCAAGTGGTTGCCACTCCAGAGAACTAAAGAGATGGAAACATAAAAGAAGCAAGTAGCCCTGCTTTGATAAATGTTTTAAGAGATCATTTCCAACCACTTCAACCTCCCTCCCTTTGACTACATCACTTTCTGTGTTCCCGTTCGGCCCGGTGCCACATGGATGTTTATTCACTAGCATTCAAAAGGCGATTGTATGAAGAGCCGATCAGCCATTAGGCCTCAGGCGGTATGTGCCCTCTCATTTAGAAAAGGAGAGAGAATGTTGGCATGAGCAGGTTGGCAGCCCCCATTTTGCCGCTATTTCAGTTCTTCAAAAGCAAAAATACACAGCCAGAAAATTGTGAGAAATTAAAACGTCAGAATATGTCTTTAGAAGTCAATTATAAATCGCACATCAGGCCGTTTTTACATTGCATTCTGCATTTCCAGTCGGTTCTGAGCACATTTCCTCATGCATCTCTTGTATTTACGTTGCTGATTTCTTTGTCTTCATTTCGTTGACCTGTATTATTTACAAAAAGCATAAATCCGTATCCCTGACGCACTACCTAAGCGTTATGCTGTCATGATTCGGACCAAATGATAGCATGTAGGCATATTCTTGTTTGCGCAGAGCTACTGTATCATCAAATAAAATGTGCTACAGCCATGCAAACACCATAGTATCAAGCGGCTGAATGAAATAGTCCAATCTGCTTTACTACATAACAAGTCACTTGAGAGCGCTTTTTTCTTTTACAAAATGCTTTGTCCAGTGCTATCAAAATGCCATCTTCATCTCCCCACACAAATTGGAAATTACAGGGGGCTGTAGAGAGGCCTAGAAAAGGAGTGAAAGGGGAATAAAAGCGATGGAGAGAAATCCAGTCTCTTACCATCATCGCGTTTTCTCTTTTCGCCATTGGAGCGAGGGATTCCTAGGATGCCATTAATAGAGTAGGACCCCACGGGGTCATTGGAAGCGCTTGACACAGGTGGGGAGGCTGTGCTGGGCACTGAAAGAGCACAGGAATAGGTTAACGTATATGGAGTGCTCTCAAGATCACCTTAAAAGAGAATGAATTAACATTAGGTCACAGGCGTAATTGATGTCATTACGATTTTTATGCTTATATGTAAAATATATGCTGGCTCACCTATAGTGTGTCCCGCTGTGGTGAGAGGCGTTCCTGTGCCGTCGGAGGATGGATGGAAAGGCTGCTGAACTTTGGTTCGAATTATCCTACGAAATGACAGTTAAAAGAACACGATGAGTCGAAGTTGCAGTTGGTTGGCTGGATCACTTTACGGTAAGCTTTCGCAAAGCCTGATGTGACCCAATGCGTGTGTAAAACTCTAGTGTTGTTTTGGGGCCTTCCTATATAGATGCACTGATTCTGTCACAAATAACCAATCTTGGGGTATTAGGGCCAATCATGGAGTAGATGTGCGAGGCAGAGTGGGAGCTACCGCGGAGAGAGTGGATTCAATCAAATGGGATCCCATCTTTAGAAATATGATAAAGTCCCACTACCTCAAAGGTGTGATATGGGGGAAAGTCTTCGTTGCTTTTTGGTCTGAATGATCTTGCAAACAAAGCATGAAATCACATCAATTCACTTCAATGATGAGCTTCACTGCCTCGAACTGGCCTCAGCTTTTATAATCTCTCTCTCTCTCTCTCTCTCTCTCTCTCTCTCTCTCTCTCTCTCCCTCTCTCGTTCTTTATCTATCTCAATCTCTCCCTCTATCCTCCTCCTCACTGAAGCAAGTGAAGATTGCTTGTAGAGTGTGGATACTGACTTCCCAGATCCAACATTTTTTTCTAGCACAAACATTCAGGGGTGCCAGTGCGGATGAGGCCCTATTGATTGGGACTTGGGGATAAAAAAAAAAAGTTGGGAATTAGAGGCAGAGAAGAACAGATGCAAATGGAGGGCTATAAATTATATGTGACAGGAAAGCAATAGTGTCTCATTGCTTCACCAAAGCCCACTGCAGCATCTGATGTCTTTAATCTGGGACACGCTTTTGAGAGAAGAAGCTGTCACCTTATTCCAGGAACACATTTATACTCGTTGGCTACACATTTTCACATATGTATAAACTATAATATGGATGTAAATTTCATTACTAAGGAAATCCTTATTCCATATGTACTGATCATTTGAGTGAAGTGAACTGGCAAGATTTTTTAAAAACATTTTTAGTAAAAAAAAAATATTAAAAAAATCTATGTAGCAAAATCTGTTTAAGTATTATAAGCATTGTGTGAATTTTTTAACATCCAACCAAACAATGATTTAACCCTATGATTTGCATTAGCCACACAAATTCAATAGCTTGGATCCATGTTCTCGCTATCGAATGAGCTATTCGGAAGGTGTGAATTAATGACTTGCCAGGGTGCAGAGAAATCCCTGTAGAAACATTAAAATATGAATCGATGCTATTGAAAGGACGCTTAGGATTCAGGCGATAGAAGGGCTCAGAACTGGTTGTGTGCCAGTGACTTCATGCTGTGAGGAGGACACAGAGAACACCCCAGACAGTGTGTAATCTTTAATAATTCATGCAGAGAAAATGTGCTTAAAGCTGGGACATCTTCTAATGTCAACAGAGCAGAGGTCAACCTCTTAAGTGCTCAGTGCATGAGGGTCCTGCCTCTGAAGTCTGCTCACTGGTGAGGGAATACTTTTAGACAGGGTACAAGAACACCTGTTTGAAATGGCACAAGGCTTACAGCTTGACTAGGCGACTGCAGCCTGTGTTAAATGTTCTGTTATGATCATAGGAAGTGTTAAAATATTGCATTTGCATTTTGTTTGTACTTGCCTGCATTCAGCAGTATCAAAGTTAAAGAACAGTGTAACCCAGATCACTTCAAAGCACAGCCCTCACTGATGTTTACTTACAGCAAATCCTATTTTATTAAATAATACAGGTAAGTTTTGAAATGATTAGCTCAGGAAGATTTATCCAGTTAGTGTTCCTTGAGCATAGAAATCCTAACTTTGTATGATTCAGAATAGCAGTAATAAATTCCAGCTACGTCATTATACATATTAATTTTATACATAAACAGAGGTCCTTACAAAGGCCTCCTCTGAGATGACAACTTGAACAACATTGGAAACGAAGGTTTATTGGCTCTTCTTTCATGTCATTAATGCAGATTAAAAATTTACCGCATACATGTGTTGAGACCTGTTCAAATTGCCCTTTTTAAGCAGCCATAGTGCATGAAATGAATTTTTTCAGTCTCTCTCTCCCCCGTTTTTTTCCTTCTAGGAAATGTCTTGTGTGGGTCGGCCCATGATCTCTCTTCAGCTCATTAAAATGTAATGCTGCTGGCCAGCTCTATGGAACAGTGCCTCCTAACCAAAGTTCATTACTCCTGCTTGCAGGTAGGCCTTTTTCACCTTGTTCTTCCACTCTTCCGCCCCCCTCCCACCACCACGACTCCATCTCACTTGGGATAGTCTTGCTAGCCTTTGTATTTTAATAAGAAATAAGAAAAAGAATGGTAACTAATTGTTAGGACTTTTTATTTTCAGCTGACTGATTTAATGCAGGTAGGCATATAAGCAAAGTGGGGCTGCATATGATCTCCCTTGCATTATTTACGATAACATAAGAACTACAGGACCTGTTTGTTAGTCCTTGCTAAGTTTAATAGCTTAGTGAAATTGCTGAGGTAGAAGCCTAGTTACACACCCACCACATTTCAAATTATTACATAATTTTACTTAAATATTCTTGTTTAATAATAATAATAATTATTATTATAATAGTATAGTATAATAATAATAATTATTAGTTAAAATAAGTAGAAAATATAAAAAAATGCACATCGCCTTTTTTCAAACCCGTTTAAATACCTTAACTTTTTTTATTGCCTTGCGTACTATAGGCTATATATTTTTTAGAACTACTGAGATTCCGTATAAGGCAGTGATGTCTAGTCGCGTATTTCCCAGTGCAACTGGATCTGGTTACAGAGTATTGATTGGTTTTCATCGAGACAGATGTGATTTTCGCGACCTCAACTATAGATCCTCTGCATGCTGTGGACAGATTTGGGATTGAATTGCACATTTGAGACCACCCCGAGAGCAAGAATTAAAAAAGCAAAAAACAAAAAAAACAAAACGGCACCCATTGAATACGCATAGTCAATTGGAAACGAGGTGTAGTTTTCTGTACAAGGCCTCTAAAGGGTTTTCAAATTAGCTGATGATAATTTGGCCGTTAGTGTTAGGATTCGCCGTTTTAATAGCAGCAGGCCTAGGCTACTGCTGAAGGTCAGTAGAGAACGGAGTTAATAGTGCTGTTCTGTCTTCATGCTTTTCAAATTAATTTGACATTTCAAAACTGAAAATCGAAATTCAAATAGCATTACCTGTTTATAGATGAAACACTTGGTACTGTGTCGTTGTCACAAACGCCCTCGGCCAGGAGTCGGTCTCTGATCTCCCAGGCGAACATTGTGGGATTTTGCCGCTTGTATTCTGCGATTTTATCCACTACTTTGGGCGTCGCCACTTTTGGTTTGGACCCCCCAATAACTCCAGGTTTAATACTGCCGGTTTCATAGTATCTAGAAAAAGATAAACGATAATTCGTTATTTAAAAAATTCCTTACATGTCAGAATAGTGGCGTGTTTTTTTTTTTTCTTTTTTTTTTGCTAGCGTGTGGCATTGAGCATATTTATAAACAGTGCGTTGTGGATACGGGTCATAAATAGTTATATAATGTTAATTTAATGTTTTTTTTTTTTTTTTGAGTTTCAAATTATCAAGTGTGATTTTTATTCCCAACCCTTGCGACGGGAAAATGTGTAGGCTAATTTTTTTATTTTAACACCTACATTTGATATGTTTCCCGTTTTGAATCATTAACATTCGTATGCTGCGATCTAAAAGCGAAACCTAATCATCCATTTATCAAGCGGTTTCTTTAGCGACTGATATAAGTCCCATGCACCCCACGATTAATACATGCCACCAACACATATCTCATAATTTCTAAGGAACATTTAAAGTGCAGAATACCTTATAAGATCCTTTTGATAGCTGAAAAATATTTCAGAAAATTCAAAAATCTATAACAGTTTCCTAGAAAACATATCCTTCCTCAGAAATGTTTAATATTAGACCTTTTCACTAAAAGGAAAAAACTTACTAATACGACACATAACAGTACAACAATGTTTAAGATGTTTATTTACATGAAGCAAACATTTCATTACTATTGTTATTTCTACACGGGTAGGCTATAACTGGACAAATTTACTACATCTGTACTTTTTCGTACCTTCCGAGAATTTTGCTGACACAGCCATGGCTGACCCGTAGTTGTCTTGAGATGTCACAAGGTCTGACTCCTTGGTGCGCGAGCTCCACGATTCTTTGCCTGACCACGTCAGGTAGGGGTCTGCCATTCACAAACACCCCTCCTAGCTGGTTCACACCGCCGTGCCCTATATGGGATACAACAACACAGACACAAAAAGCATAACATTACATACATATAGAAGATAGGCTGCGCCGTTAACATGGCTACCACACAGAAGCGTTTAATTTTCTCTTTCTCCCCTCAACCTCTCTCTCTTTCTCCCTCTTAACACTCTCCGCATGGAAGCGCGCACACACACACACACACTACCTGCATGTGCCCATGTGGACAACGATAAACAATAAGATAGTTAGGCTATAATGTTTATCTTAACTAAGAAACGTGATGGAAAATGCATCCGTAAAAGGTCTTGACGTCCCAGTTGTTTTTATGTTTATTTGTACTGTTTTTTTTGTTTGTTTGTTTTTTAACTATGACAATATTAAAAAATAAAATAAATAAAATAAAATAAAGAAAGGTTCACGGGACGACAGTTAGTGTTTTCCTCATACAGATAAAACAAATTAATTTTGCACGTTGGACAGTAGTTTTTGAATTTATAGTAGTTCAGTTAATTTCTTTATGCTTATAGATATATTTTGTCAGCAAAATATAGCATGATAAATATCTACTACTGTAATAATAATAATAATAATAATAATTATTATTATTATTATCCACACATAGCCATCTTTTTATACGCACTCATGATTGTAAACACTGGCAAACGTCATGTGTTATTCTACCCATAAAGACCCGCTGCAGTTAGGCAGTATTTTCTTCTACTATTCCATTGCAGCCAAACACATGTCGCATAGATTATGTTTCAACCTGTTTAATTTTCCTTGCACAATTATTGTAAATAATTAAAAAGAGCTTTGATAACTCATATTACAACCATGGAGTAGACTACTGCAAAATAATTAAGAATTAATTATTTAAATTAGACCCAGGCCTTCCGTCATCTTGTTACAATACCGTGTTTTCAACAAATATCGCACAAACAACTCTTTTAAATTATTATTATGGCAAACATCAAGCATTTTCTCTGATTTTTAAAATGTACAGCGCATTTATTTCCATTAGAAATTCCTCGCTTTAAAATGCAGAGCTTTTAAAGGCAGTGTTTTGTAAAATAATTTAATATTTTGCAATTCATCTGGTATTATTGCGTTGGCACATGTTAGACATTTCTGGCGATTTTGATTTATATTCATATTCTTGCTGTAACTACATCTGTTGCCATCCCACATATAGGCTACCTGTAATTTACTCAGATACTAAACTTAAAAATAATAAATATATTGTTTATAATATCATAATCATTTACGTTTTACATACAAGGCAGAATAAGTAATTTTAAATTAAGCTAAATATTGTAATCGATATTGAACGACCTTTTGTCGGAAAAACGATTTAAAGGCCGCTAAATATAAGAAGCGATCGTATTTTTATTCGCGGTGACTACTTTTCGTATTCGCTTTACTGAGCGTCAAGTATAAAATATTTAAACAATCATTTACTACATTTCTTGTAAGAGCGTTGGAAAACTTAGTAAGAGTAAATAGCTTAACGCGCAAAGGTTATATAGTCGTACAAAGCCAACTCTACCGAAACGATGAACAATTTAGACTTTATTTATCCAAACCGAGGTAGAGCTTTTTAAGGAAAATACTGATATTTTACTCACGGTGCATCGCCGAGAAGGGGTCTGCTTTGCAGTGAATATCCATGGGATAGCAAAGGAAGGAAAGATAATCGACTGAGGTCGCCGTCTCGCCTTGATTATGTAGCTTTAATTGGAATTAATAAAGATCGCTATCCGTTCAAAGCGCAGTGCTTCCGATGCCAGTGTACAGAAGTTCTTCAGCGCGCGACGAACTTTATCTCGTGCTGATCAGTCCATTCAGTGAAGACACGAGGCTGGTCAGGTGCAGATCATGTCCTGCACTGGTCTCTCTCAAAAAAAAAATCTTTTACGCAGGAGCGTTAGCGTAATCAGTCGTTCAGTTAATATTTGTTAGCTACATATTTAAGGGAACGCAAGCATTAGTGGTTGCGTCTCCTCCAGTGTCCTCTGATGAAACTGCAGTGTAAATTCCTCGATATGGAGAAGCGTTTCTGGTCAAGTCTGAGGGGTACAGTCAGATTCGAGCGGGGATGACAGGAAAAAACATGGACACGGCGAGTGTCTCTCGGTCCCCCTCTCTTCAAGAATGGGATGTGCCTGTTAGAAGCTTTGGGCTGAGACTGAAACCCCTCTTCTCAGTGTGTCTGTTTCTAAAAGCTGCAGTCCACCGCCCCCCTCCTTCCCAGATCCCCCCTCGCATAGAGATGGATGACATGTCAGACAAAGGCAATAGATTCCAACACTTTGTGATTCGCCAACGCAAAAAGCTGGAGCACCAAATGAGGAGGTCTCTTCATCTGACACTTCGGAAGGGGAGGGATGCAAACAGGGAAATGAGGAGAGATGGGTTAAAAAAAATCGAGGAAATTAAAAGACAAGTGGAAAGGAAGCGGTACCACCAGCGGCCAGGCATCGTGGTATTTCTAAACTGTATGTTGTCAAACTACATGAATCATATTGGTGGCCTAAACGTAGACTGAATGTAAATTTTTTTTGTGTGTTGTTGATGGGCATAATGTTGTCAAGATGAGACTATTTTAAGATGAAGGAAAGTCTTAATCTTTATAACAATGTTTTCAGTTTCTACTGTCTGTTTTTCTTTCGATTAGGTCTTGTCGGGTGTTTTCACATTTTTCCACCGAACATCGATTGTAGGCTAATACATTGGCGTTAAATAATAATAAATTGTTAAGCAATATTTTGGCATTTATTTTCTAAAACAGGACGTACGCTGATGCATTTCTTTTCTAAAACAGGAAATACGGAAAATGTAAACAATAATATAAAGCATAAATATGCGCAATGTACAGATATAAATCTAGCCTACAATCTGAATTTCTGACAAATATTTGCTGCATCTGACAGCTGTATGACAATCGGGAATTATAAATATTATCATTGCTTTTGGTACTGTTACAGCACTACTAAGTTCGCTGGCCTGTCAAATGTTAGTAAAAGGATTGCGTCTTGACCATGCTGTTTGAGCTGCTGTATTGTAGGTATTTCTGTAGATGGCGCTGCTTAGTTTGCTTTATTTGACTGAGGGAGGCTCTTGAAGTTTGTTTTATGGCTATCCAACAAAATTTTTGATTGTTGATGACAAGTGATGAACTTAATGTTTGTTAGTGAGTTCTAGGTTTATTTATTTTCTTATTTTTATTTATTTTTCATGTTATTTTTGCTCAGATATATAAGAAAAAATGTTTTGTAGAACTGGTTGTTCATCGTTGACTCGTGGTTTTGTCAGTTTGTTTATGCTATAGTTCATCACTGAGTGTACCCATGTGCTTCAGTTGACGCTTCGCTTTTTTTTTATTTTAGACTCTTCTATCTTTTCGCTATTTTTATTTTATTTTTATCTGTCTATCTATCTATCTATCTATCTATCTATCTATCTATCTATCTATCTATCTATCTATCTATGCAACATTTCTAATAAATCGATATAAAATGTTTATATACTTTTCTCAGAGAGAAAAAAGTTTTTAGATCCTGGAACATATTGTGGTCATGTTTACTTTTATCACTTTTTAAAACAGGTGATAAAGTCAGCGTTCTATCTTCTTAAATTTCATAATTTTTATGAAAAAAAAAAGGATTTTTATTTTTTTTAAATTGTTAAAATTCAAATACAATCGTATGCACTAATTTTACGCATCGCACTCAGTTATTATCACACTGTTATCGTTGTTGCCATTATTATTGTTATTACTGTTTTCTTTTTCTTTTCTTTTTTTGTTAATTTTATTTATTTATTTAATTATTTTTTATTTTTTTGTTTTGTAAAATTGCACGTATGCACAGATCTGAATTAAGCACCACAAATGCTGTGTTTAAAACAAAAATGCTTGTAGTAATTAGTAAAAAGTGCAGGCTTTGGCTTGACTGAAGAAGGATCTTACACATTTATGAAGTGTTCGTCCTGACCGTTGTCGGCTAAAAGAACAGGAGGCTATGTTATGTTATGCCTTTCGGCTAAATTTGGGGACGATTCTTCTTTTTGTTAGTATTTTTGGAGGGAGCTTCTGGTACAATATGTAACACCATGGGCTGTAATTTCACACTCGACTACACATTTCCCCTAAAGCTGCTTTTATTTCCCCGCAAGACCCCAGCTTTTTGCCTCCACTCCCCTTTACTATATTACTTACTTCCTCTGTTAAATGATAGGAAAACTAATTGCAACTGATCATACTGGCCATTGAATACTAAAAGCGGGATATTGAGACTTTGTCTGTGCTACAATATAGAATTATATTTCATGTGGCTCCTCGATGTTTTTATTTTATATATATATATATATATATATATATATATATATATAAAATATATATATATATATATATATATATAGTTTTCCTATTACCGTCCTGTCACAGCTGGGCAAGGGAAAAGGTGTAATAAATTGCAAGCATGCCATTTTAAATAAATAAGAAACATGCAAAAATATTTTTTAAAGGTCTGGTTTGTTTGAAAACACGTTTTACATTTTGCATTCTTTTTTTAGACCAAGCCAGGAGGTTTTACTCTTAAGAGAACGGTTGGGAAAGAGTGATCGAACGTGTCAAAGAGAGAGAGAGACAGAGAAAGAGAGAGACAGACAGAGAAAGAGAGAGAAGGTGCAGTGTTATAGTGCATCTGTTTTGACAACCTCTGCTATACGCCACATAAGTTTGTTAGTCAAAGTGAACAGCGATGAGCGTCCAATGAGAACGCAGAAAATCACTTCTGTTCCACTATCCAATATTTCTATTTCCACTTTTAAAAAGCCCATAGGTTTCATCTCATTCACTGTAATATTCTCTACGTCACCAATCGATACTTTCCACTCCACTAAGCCTGCTGTCCACGTCAGTGTGCTATAGCTGAATGCAAGTATCCTTAGCTTTTACAGCAGAAATAACCCATAATGGAATTGTAAGAAGTCTGATACGCTTACTGCGAATTTCAGTCGCCGGATTGTTTTAAAATAGCGTATTTAGTTGTGTTTTTTCCAGAGGTATTGAATTATCACAAACACCGAAAAAAAAAAAAAAATCAGTTATAACTTTTTTTTCCCAAGGAAAAAAAAGTTATAACTGAAAAAAGTTTAAATAATCTCTGGTCGAGTTTAGAGTAGGCTATCACAGAAATTAAACAGATGGAAGAATTTTGCAAATAACACTGACATTAATAGTAATAATAATAGTAATGATAATATAAAAATAATATTAGTGTTTTGCACAATACCTAAATTATACAAAAACAATTTTATCGACAAATCAATCATCTTTCCTATATGAATTACAATTGAGATGTTTTAAAATCCAATACCTCAATAAACCAAAATATGAAGTTTCCAAAAAAAATTGACTGCTGTAACCAAAACAACAAAACGGCATTCACAACGCCAGTCATGATATCAGCTGTCTTTAGATTACCCATTCATGATGTCTATAGAGTGAACAGATGGACCATCAATTGAGTTCTGTCCACAGCATCAGAGATTGATTTTGTACTTGCTTTTAATTTTACCATAATTAATTAGATTATTACAAGTGTTATATTGATCTTCGCATTTACACCCAAAATAGAAAGGTGAATTAGCATATGATCTATGGTTTCAATTAACCGAACAACATAACGACGACAACAACAGTGGCCTAATATTAATAACAACAACAACGACAGTAGCCTAGTACTAAGCCTAATAATAATAACATTGGAAATATTATTTTATGTAATGTTAATATTGCCATAAAACTATGCGATCGCAAAAAGGCTGATGTTTGGAGAAATTAATATTTGAATGATGCAATGGGAGATCCCGCAGTAATACTATTATGGATTACAGTGAGCAGTTATGTCAACACACGGGCCCAGCTAATAACATCGCATAATAGCATAATCCCAGTGTGAATCAGTTGCCACTTTAAATGTACAGATTGACAAGGCAAATGCCAGATTTTTCAGCGAGCAAAGAACTACCGTAAGAGCAGACTTGCAACATTATAGGGCGGTCAATAAAGGTTAGTCGCTGGTCAAGTAGTTTGCGTTTGTAAAGTACACCTACTGTATGTTCTTACCTGAGCTGACGGCGACTCACCCCTATACCGCTAGAAAATAAACACTCACACTGTTTGGCGAGACGAAAAGAGAGCCCTGCGCTTACCTGATCGACCAGAGCTGTGAGCCATGGCTTTTCCCTGTCTAATGGTCCGTTTCGTCGATGCAGCCCACTAGATCTGTCCGGCCTCCTGCGTTCCCTCCTCGGCTGGGCGTCCTGCCTCTCCCCGCTGCTTTTCACAACCTTTGACCGATCATCCAAAACTAAACGGTTTAGACGACAACAAAAAAGGAGAGCAACCTCTGCTCCACTGAACTAGATTGATAAAGGAGGAAAAATAGCAATCAAAGCAAATAAAGCGTTGCAGGTGTTATATAAAAAGAATAAAACTTGTCTGCTGGAAGGAAAGAGGGGACTGAGAGTATGGAGATATGCTAAAATCCGCACGCAGGCGCTTACGTGTATAGGAGACTCAAAGGTAGGACTTATACCGATTAATATTCATGATCATTTGAAAATATATCTATATGCTTATGTGTGCACTTATCATCTTAAAATGTTCTGATCGTGAACTTGTATGAAGTTTGCTCAGAAGTTCGCAGAACGGCTGCGTGAATGGTTGTGATAACTGATTCGTGCTGCTCATTGGCTGAACTTTAAGGTGAACCTGTTCTCAGTAGGCGGGTCTTACTAAATAAACGAGCTAATACGGAATTTGGAATTATGTTAATATATTACGAAGTCATATTAATTACATGTTGTTATATTTAACAGTTCTGACATGTTTTGTTACGTATTACTAAGCGCTCAATTCTTTTTTTTTTTTTTCTTTTTTCTGTGGGAGGGGGTTGGTGGTTTATATATATATATATATATATATATATATATATATATATATATATATATATATATATATATATATTAGGCTAGATTAAAAATGTACTAAATGTGGAAAATTTAACATTGATACTATGTTGCTGATTAGTTACCTTGATGTTGCATATTTAATTACCAGGTTAATGCAATTAATGCCTGATGACGTATACATTTATTACTGTACAGAATAGTTGCCCAGTCACATCACCGTTTCATATAGCTTTGGGTTAAGAGAATATATAGCAACCTTATAGCACAGTAATCCTTATCCTACCCGCCTCACCAGCCGGCAGAAAAAAGGAAAGGCCAAACTTTTCAGTTGAGCAGTCAAAGGTGTGCTCCCCCTGTCACGGAAACAAGCCAATACTCATTTATTGGGGAAGATATTTGGTTGTATTTTAAACCAATGTAACGGTTTCCTCTTTGCACTACAATAACACTGCAGTTCGTACATCATTTGCAGTTTTGTTGTAATTCTAAATATTGTAAATATGTTTTTGTATTAAACGTCCGTTTTTGTTTAAAAATTTTCAGATTATAGCCTGCTATTTTAATGCCAGTTCAAGTGAAAATCGTCCAAAAAAAAAAAATAAAAAAATAAATAAATAAATAAAATCTAGGGCAACTCCGCATGGATAACTTTCAAAGTTTAAAATAGCATTTGTCGCTGACGGATTCGATTTATAAAAAGAATTTTGAGAATGTCAAGTCTGTAGGCCTATAGCCTATGTTAAGGCTGAATTAAACCCAGCTAGTCCTGCGTTTCTGTAGCTGGTTTTATTCCTTAGAAACATTATAATAGTAACACGTATCTGTCACTAGTAATTAACATTCAGGACAATTAAATTAGTCTGATGTAGGGCACTGCACATGTAACAAGGCGTCCACCCATGTTTTAATGAAATCGATTTCTTCGGCCCTCTCTGGCTTCAGTAACCACAATTCTGACGTTTTGGATCCCTAAACTCTGACAACAGCAGATTCACACAAAATGTTTGTTAACTAGGCGAAGTTGAGGCCATAAGAATTTAATGTACAGTTTTACGGCTTTACCACGCTCTGTCGTACTTTTAGATATTGTAATACGGCATATTTGCAAGTTACTTGTCTGTTAATGTTCCAGTTAGTAGACTTTATCATCCCGTTCCTCTCTTCTCTTCGCGATCTCTCGCGCTGTTAAGCTCCGGCTGAAGTTTCCACTCATCCGCTCTACTTATATGTGCATTTGTGATGGGCTATACATGCATCTGCATCGAACATTTGAACCATATTGCTCACAACATAATTCCGTGTCATTTTGCTACTTTAATGTACTGAAGCCTTGAGTGGCCGTGCGACTGTTCTCCTCGCGTAGTTGGCGTTTTGCAATAAACCATATCTATGGTTTTTATGTCGAATCAGATGAATACGCGTATTATTCGTTGTAAGAATCATTTAATGCACAGCTGATCTACAGAAATAAATACATATCAAAAGTACTGATTTTATTATGTAGTTTAACCGTAGATACAATTATTTTAAACTGTTGTAGCCTATTTATTTCAGTAACTTGATCAGTTACTATTATTTAAGGACAATACAGCTTATGAACTTTTTTCTTTTCTTTTCTTTTCTTTTCTTTTCTTTTCTTTTCTTTTCTTTTCTTTTCTTTTCTTTTCTTTTCTTTTCTTTTCTCTTTCTTTCTTTCTTTCTTTCTTTCTTTCTTTCTTTCTTTCTTTCTTTCTTTCTTTCTTTCTTTCTAACTAGTTAATGAGTGGATAAAGCAAACAGAAGGAATCCCGTTTTGTACCTTCTCCAGAGTTTTCTTTTGATTTTTGAAATGAGTGATTTGTGTGTGTGTGTGTGTGTGTGTGTGTGTGAAACTCATTAGTTAGGAATATTAAAATATAGTATGGATATACGTAAATTGAGAAATTATATTATACATATTTTTCTTTTGATTTATGAAAATCTGTGTCTATATATATATATAATACATGCACTCACACACATATACTTTAAATGTGTGCGTAAAATATGAAAAAGAAAAATATGTACAGCATATAATTTCTCATTAATTTAGAATCAATAATCTATTTTAATATTCCTATATAATGAGTTTCCAATTGCCATTTGTGTGTGTGTGTGTGTGTGTGTGTGTTGGACCCTGAGGCAGCCCAGGGTGCTCTCAAGCCAGCTGCCACTGTTTAAAACAGACAGGAAACAGCTTCCACTAACATGACTGCAATATGGAAAGCAGCGACCTCCTCTATGCACCCCATGGCATGATTCTAATATCCCCCCTCTCACTCTTCACGCACACACTCACATACATGACTTTTGTTAAATGCGGTGTTAAATAGTTGAATATGTTTTGTCATTTATAGTTTCAACAGCATCGTATGGCTGATATTTTGGAGATCATTCATAGGACCTTGACCTGTTTCGGCAGTATCTCAGAAGCGCTTGGTAACGTGTGTCTGGAGTGTGATAGAAGAGAGACTTAGATTTCCCCGTGCCGTAGAGATGCTTTGTTTCACTGTAAATGTGTGTGTGTCTGTGTGAGTGCATATCTATTATCCTTCTGAGAAATACAGAGCCGCTCGGCTCCCACACTGGCCTCTGATCATCGCCCTGTAAATGCAGCCTGTCACCTTCGGTGGTGTAATGATCACAGAAACAGTGACCTTGATCTATGGCAAGCCATAACGGAGAAGAGAGAGCATCTCCCACACTCCTCACTCAGAGATAACAGTGAAACATGGCATACAGGGGAAACCAAAGGAGGGTTCAGAACAGGGCCATTTGATTGGCAATAAAGGTTGTTGGAGTGTCTGTAATGGATGTGAGATCTCTCCTGTTATCATCCATTTGGATAGGGCATTGACTGAAGGCGACGTGATTCCAGATTGAAAACTCAGGGAGTGGCTGATTATGGTTTTATTGCATAGTCCATTACACTGGTCAACACTACACACTGTTTCTCAAAGCAGAGGCTGTGGTGGATTAATGGGGCAGCTCTTCTGTTCTCTCCAGCCCCCTCGGACATACAGACCTTTCCTTCCCTTCAGCAAGGCTTTTTGAATATGTCCCAGTTCCTGCCACATTTAGCTTTAAATAAGTTTCACCCTCCCTTCTTTTTCTTCGAAGAAGGGCGCAGTGGGCTCATGCACCCTATGAGTTCAGCACTCATCATTTATCATCCCTCTCTTTTTGGAAACGATGAACAATATTGTGTCATAGACTCCTCTTGTGATGCAGAAGGAAACTTCTGGAAACTGTATGTGCATCTTAAATGTGAGAAATGTATATTTTTTTTCATTGTATAGCATTTGATAAATGTTAACATAATAAATGTTATATGTAATATTGTCAGGATTCTGGACTGTCTGTGTTGTGTTTTGCCCCTGGTTTTGTTCCTGTTTGTCCTTATTTGGTCATGTTCCTGTCCTCGTTTAGTTTGATTATTATCCCACGCACCTGTGTTTCCCCAATTATCCTGTGTTTATAAGCCCCAGTTCGTTCAGTTAGTGTTTGTCTGGTCTACTCGTTGTTTACGTGTGTTTGCTCAGCTCCTATTGTGGATTATCCCCTGTGTTTCCTGGATTAAAGACTATTGATTGTGCTCCACATTTCCTTCGTGCTCCTTCCAACAGCGTAACGTGACAAATATAAGGAATAGTTCACCTAAAATAAAAATTAGTCATCATTTACTTACCCAATGTAATTCCAAACCTGTATGTTGACCTAGATCTTTTTTTATTATTATTGTTATTGTTTAATAAATCTATATTTGTCGAATTCAAAACATAATAATAATAATAATAATAATAATTGAAAATGTTTCTTTTTTTAATGTGAATCATTTTATATGTAAAAATATTTCTTGACCTTTTCCAATCCCAATATACTGTATATGTGGAACACAAAACATTTAATAATAATAATCATAATAATAATAATTGAAAATATCTCTTTTTTTGTCCATACATTTAAAAAAAAATAATGTATCCATAAAATAAAATGTATCTAATGTATGTATCTAATATATCTCTTGGTTCTTTCTGATATATAATATACACTTATTGAGATTAATTTAACTTCTTTTGTGTTGAGAAGAACATCAAATGTGTTTGGCACAACATAACAGTAAATCAATTATGGCAGTTTTTATTTACTTTGGGTGAACTATCCATTGTTAAAAAATATATTGTTTGAACAAAATGTGTTATTATGAATATTTTGCATTATGGGCAAATTACATTTCTCAGAATCAGACATGGTGACAGAGTCAGCAAAATGTAACCCGGCATACCGGTGAAGGGCACCAAAAACAGTAGTAAGAGACAAGAAATAGTGTAGGAAAAAGTAGAAAATTCTCCCTGCGGAAATCTGGACGCTTTTGAGAAATCTGGTCCCCACAACAGCGAGCCCCATCAACTCATCTCCCCTTGCCAGCTTTTCATATTTAAAGCCAGTACGGGTTTAATTACCAAATGATGACAGTGTCATATGGTGCCATGATGGCATAGTATATGTGCGAGACACTGACTGACAGTGGGAAGCTGGAAAGCAAAACGGGGGAGAAAAAAATAGCTGAGACAGTAAAACATCTGTAATTTGCAATTCACTGGTGTTCAGTGGTTGCTCATGGATTAAAGATTAAAAACTATTGTCTAGCAGATGGAAGAGAGAGAGAGAAAGAGAGAGAAACATGGAGGGAGGGGGAGCTTCTAAGCAGCCCATTTACATTTGTATATAAGCAGCACTGTTAGGATAATCACATGGAAAAAATAAGCTGTCTCCATCACACACCCAAGGCAATGCCTCCATTAGCCCCATCTCCAGATGCAGATGCTTCTGTTTTCAGATCGATTTGTGATGACAGCATGTTGCCCTCTGTAACAGCTTGGCATATAGTTTGATGCAAGTACAGATATAATCTTTTAGATATTGTCTGAAAGACATCATGGTGCTAAATGCAACCATCTACACTCTTAAAAATAAAGGTTCTTTATTGGCCTTGATGGTTCCATGAAGAACCTTTAAAATCCAGAGAACCTTTCTAAGATTCTGTACAGTGGAAGAATATTAAAATGTTCTTCACTCTAAGAAAAATGGTTGTTTTAAGAACTGTTCAATAAAAGATTTTGGGAAACCAAAAATGGTTCTTCTATGACATTGTTACAAAAAAACTTTACTTTTAAGAGTACAATATAAAAATGTCCTATAAGATGCAACACTTGTGCTCACTGTGTTTGGTTGACCAGTGTCTAGAATAAAACTTTTTTTTTTCTCTGTTGATGATTGAAGACACTAGCTACACCTGATCTTTTTGTAATTGTAATTAATTAGTGTTTTGTTAGTCTTGCTGTGCCTTAATTAGTTAGCACTGCCCAGTAGAGAGAATGAGAGGCAGTACCTGCTACACAGCAAATAATTATTAGAAACGGCTATAAGCTAATGCTGTGAAGTTGACCCTACTTTAATATGCTCATAGGTTCCTTTGATGCATTCGGGTGTACGGGGGAATGGGCAGCTCATTGAAGCATGGCAGACCACCTGAGAGTTGTTTTCTGGACTCTGGGAGGTCACCTGACACCAGTGCTCTGGAGAAGGAGCACCGCACTGGATTTCACGTGAGTTAAAGGACCTCTTCAATAAAACATCACCAGCTTTCAATGGTGCACGCTTGAGCTGCTTGTGTAATTGACTTTTTGACTTTTTTCGGATTTGCATGGACTCTCCAAAAGTAGCTCAACTGGCAAGTATCGCTCTGCTCCGAAATTACAGTAGCGCTGTGTTATATTACAAATAATAAGCACTCTCCACTGACCACAGCTACTCATACCGTCTTAATTTAGACTCACCTCTTAGACAAGCGACAGAAGCTATAGTAAATGAGAGCCTTTTGATATCCATACAGTTATTTACTTTTGTGTACATAGAACATTAGACCCCAATGACTTTCAATGTATGAACACAAAACACTGAGACATTTTTCTCAAAATATCTTCTTGTATGTTCCACAGATGAAAAGATCTTACAGCTTTGGAATGACATGAGAGTGAGTAAATTATGAAAGAATTTTCATGTCTGGGTGAACTGTCACTTTAATATATTTTAATAGCTGTAAAGGCCTCTCGGATGAAATATAAGATTGGAAAATACTGTCTCTCTCTCTGTTCTGTAGGTGAAATTCAATATGCGCAAACAATTTAGCCATCTTAGGAGTGAAGAGACGAATCATTGCCGTTCTGAATGGATGATTCGGAGCCAGAGGTGAATCATACAGGGGTTTGTTTGTATCTGTGCCTCTGATCCCCCTCTGATAGTCCCTACACCACGCAACATCTGTCACGCCGTGTGCCACAATCGCTCACATAGAGATTTAGGTGATGCTGGTGTATGGTTATTCCTGCCACACGGTCCACATGGGCATCCCCAACGCCAGTGCTCATTAGCAGGCAGGTGGCGTTAGAGATTCGACTGGGGCCGAGACGAGGAATAGAACCTGGCACACCGGGTTGTACGTCCGCATCGGGTAATCCCCGCCAGATTGCCAGGATATCAGAAGTGACATCACAAAGCCAACAAAAATTAGCATCCCTAATGGTCTGCCAGGCCAAATATTATTCTTCATGATGAGAAGCAGTCATGCCTGCCCAGGGCTCCTGATGATTTGGCCAAAAGCAGTGGAGGCCCCTAAGCTCTCAGCTCCAGCCAAAACCAACAGGCTCTATTCTCCAACCCATGAAGACCGGTTCTACTCTACTGCAAATGAAGTTCCTGAGGAAAATCCTTGTTATATTCCCATCATACTGCTGATGCCTTCATATTATAGAAGATCCTTGGAAATTACTTACCTAAAAAAGGCTCTCACCTGCCGCTTGATAACCAGTGAAAAACACCTTGACTACATTTAGAAGCTAAAACCAAGAAAGATCAATGAGAGGAGAGGGGGAGAGTGGCAGATTTAATTAATTACTGCATATTAGAATGTTTGTTTACAAAAGTGAACAGTTACAAGGGGCCTGATGGTAATTAATTTAAAACGTACTTCCCCCTGTCCCTGCCTCGCGTCGGCACTAGACGTGGTTGTTTCATGGCAGGTAAGCCTACGTCTCATTGGATTTCCATCAATTGCTCAAAGGTGTGTTTGAAAACAAAGATGCATGGTACGCAAATTAGCCTGAATGTTAACGTGATTGCATAATAAGAAATCTAATTAGTATTCAAGGGTATCAAAAGGGAAGAGCTGCATGATGTTGTGATAATGCATATCTAAGAGGAACATTTCACCATTTTCCACCTAAACCGTATTTGCTTTTTCATTCTCTATTGTATTTAAATGTAACTTTACATTTTAAACAGATCTGTAAATTGTCTCTGTGAAGATGACTTTATTTCCCCAACAATGTCAGTGGTTGCAGTCTGTGTGTTTTCAGTTGTGGTCAGGAAGGTCTCTCGAGGTCCCCCTCCAGGACAATGATGTATTTAAGTCCCCTAAGAGGTCAGATGGACTCTGTCCAGAACATCACCTGCAATCAATAGTGTTGGTAAACCAGGCTCAACTGAGTGGCCATGAAGACTCCCCTTATAAACACGCTCACAGAGAGGCCGGCATGGCCCATTGCTTTGCTAAAACCGCAACCAACATCCTGACACACACACACACACACACACGCAACACATGCCACCACTCTGGAAACAAGTGTTGATGACAAAGAGAAGAAAAATAACAGCACCTCAGCGGTAAGTGGAGAGCCTCCAGGTGATGAAATCCTCTCTAAAGTGACACAAAATTGAAGCAAATTGACAACCATGTGAATGTATTTATAAATGCTAGTGGGTGGCACTGATGTGGAGCAATGAGATTTTATTTTTTAACAAAATAACTGAATATTGAGATTTAATCAACTATTATAATCAACAAAAATTAAAACTAAAATCATTAAAAAAAACATTTAAAATCATTAAAATCATCATTAAAAAACTAAAATCATTAAAAAAACAATCATAGTTACATGAAATAAATGTATGAAATAAAAATAGTAAAATAATGAAATTCATGAAATAAATTTTATTTTAATTATTTTTTATTGCAGCTAGCTGACAAGGCATTATTTAGTTTTTTAGTTTAAATTGAATTACTAAAATAAACTAAAATGTAATTAATATTACAAAATTACTAAAACATACTAAAACTTTAACTAAAATGAAAATGAAAATGAAAAATATAAAAAGCTAATTCAAAATATTAATTATTAATATATTACATATTATATTATCAATATACTATTATAATTTACTATTATTAATAATAGTAAAATAGCACTGATTCAAATTCATTATTCTTATTTCACTAAAATTTTGCATAAATGTATACTAGCATTATTCATGTAAGTCATTATTCTTGCTCTTTCACTAAAAAATGTGTATACATGTACATTTGCATTATTTCTCAGTCATTATTCTTGCTATTTTGCTAAAAAAATACATAGTTGTTTATTAGTATAATTTCTGTCAGTATGATAAATGAGAAAAATATCAATAAACAATTAGTTGCATTGTTAAAAAGTTGAAAAATAACGTTTTAATAGTTTTTACAGTTTTCCATTACTAGTTATTTTTTATAAATATCAATTTGCCTGATTATGATTCATTTTTCTGCTTTTTGTATTTTTATTTCCCAGCCATACTTTTTGCATTCAGCATCACTCTGTCATAGAAAAGGTTGCACATTTTCCTTAACACACAGGTGAATTGGGTGCACTGCTTCAATCAAGGCTTCACTATTGGGTTTGAGAATCATCTGAGCTCAGACAACAAAAGCAAACGCTACAGTGAGTGTCTCTACTGTAAGTGGCTTTTGAAGAATTGGCACAGTCATCTGGCGAACACCTCACATCTCTCACAAACAAATGAAGGCCTGGCGCTTCAAAGTGAGATTGATATCTCTCTCTGAACTTCAACCAGAATATTCTGAATATTGAGAGAGGTGCACTCCTCCCACGGGACCGCCGAGGCGCCTCTCTCCTCCCTCGTTCTGCCAAAGAGGGGGGGAAAAGATTGCCCCTGTAGATCTTCCATGTTCATCAATATTCACTCATTCATCGTGAGACGTGACAGCTGAAATTTGGCCTACTATTGCTGAATGGATGACCCAGGGATCCACTTTGTTGCCATGAGGTTGTCTGCAATTGAGATTTAGGGTTAAAACAGAACAATACACAATTTTTATGAACTTCAGACTCATCTATATATTTTACGTTGTGACAGAAAACTTTTCAATTTGCTCTGCAAGTTCTTAAGATTACCCATCCATTTAATAAGCCTAGAATAAATGTATCCACCTTGTTCTGCTTTCTGACTGTTTGCCTAATATTAAATAGTTTTTTCCCTTTCTGTTTTTACTTGGAAATATTTTTCAAATAAAATAAAGGAAACTACTGCTAAAGATGGTTGCCATAAATCTATATGTGTTGCTGAATTCTCACGCAGTATTTAAGCTACTGTACTGAATTATTGATATTGCAATTTGCAAAAAGTTCAAATGTCTTAAATGTCTTTGCAGTTGCAATGTGCACATAGAGAATGTAATATGTATTATGTACCATGTCAACACAAATGATCTTGAACAGATGAACCTTTTTTGTCTTTTTTTTAAGTTATGAAAAACCAAACTAAGTTTTTTGGATTTACTGTAAAACATCCACAAGGAAAATTAATTTTAATACAAACAAAATGCACTGCCAATCAGGTTTGCTTCTCTGTTAGTATCTCCACAGCTGTATGTCTCTATTAGTGCATCTTTCCGAGAACTCCTTAGTAGCCAAATGAAGAGGTAAACACAGATGATGATGATGATGATGATGATGGTGGTGGTCATGATATACATTGCTGAACCACTTTGAGGGGAATTCCAGCTCAAGGTGAGAAAATCTTTTTATTTAGAATTTGTCCTGCTCCATTTGTTCCCACTACAAGGCAGTGAAAATAATCATATGTAAACAACATCCCAGATAAGGAATGTATGTTCTAAATATGTACTTTTGTCAACGTTCCCATTAAGTTACAAAAACATGATTTCTGAATGTTCTCATAATGTACAAAATGTCCAGTTTTTTAAACATTTTAAAAACATTTTGCAAAACACATGCAAACATTAAGGAAACATTCCATTTATTTTGTAAACATTATAGGAACATTACTTTTGAATGTTTGAACATTCTGAAACCAATAGTAAGTACTAGTGCTGTCAAACGATTACTCGCATCTTCAATAAAAATTTTTGTTTACATAATATATGGATGTGTACTGTGTATATTTATTATGTATATATAAATACACATGCATGTATATATTTAAGAAAAATATGTTTATGTATTAAATATTTATAAATAATATAAAATATAAGAATATAAATATATAAATGTATATGCATGTAAATATTTCCTAAATATATACTGTATGTGTGTGTATTTATATATACATAATAAATATACAAAGTACACATACATATATTATGTAAACAAAAACTTATTCTGGATGCGATTAATCGTTTGACAGCACTAGTAAGTACATTAGTAACATTTAATTAAAATGTTACCGTTTAATATCGTTATTCAAGACCAGATAACTTTGAACAGACTTTCTATTAATTTGACTTGGAAGAACATTCAAAAAAACTTCGAAAGAATCTTGTCAGAAGGTTAGCCAAGGTTCTGTTACCTGGGAAACAGGACTACTGTAATACAAGTATATACTGCAAAAGGAGTGCCTTAATATTGTGTTGATTGTGATATGATTTTTCCTATGAAGAACTGAAGTAATGTTGTGTGGTTTTGTTAATATATAAATCTTTTTATTGTTACAGACTGAACCACAAAAGCCACAATCATATGAATCCCACCTCCAGGTAAACCACCACATTTTAAATTCCAGGTAAATGTTTATGTGAAAATTACTATGCTGTCACTGTGAAATATATTAATAAATCACCACAGTTGCATATATTTTCTATGGCGGAAAATTCCCTGAATGCAATCTCTACATGCATGCATGTTAAAATCTTCGTAACGCACAACAAAAACTACTCCATAATGATCTCTCCTCAGAGGTAAATCAATAATTGCAGAGCTACAAAAGAGTGTTTTGTCCTAAAATGGTAATTAACACGGGTCTTGACCTCCCTCATGGCATCTCAGTCGCCCATCTGAGAGCCAGGGCATGTCCAGAGCTGACACTTAATGACGCTAACATTACACACTCGCTGAACATTGTCGGGCTTTTGTCTTCATTCACATCGAAATGAAGTTCTTGGGGCCCACGTTTATCAATCATGGTGGGGCTCCAGCTGTTCGCCAGTCTTTGGCCTGACTTCAACAGCCGCGCTTACAAATTGTCTCTGAATAGTGTGGAGCTCTGCCTCCCCACCCTTCCACCCCCTTTTTGTCACTGTCTCCTGACAAATGTTCCACTGCAGCTTTTCCCAGACATGGCCGACCCTACCTTCTGCTCCTCGCCATTCAGAGGGGGGTTCTGGCCTCATGTTCCTCTCACAAGATGAGCATGGTAATCTGCAGTTCAGAGTGTTACTTAAATGCGTAATGTTGCGATGTTGTATTGGGTATCAAGAATGACATTGAAAGAGAACATAAAAAAGCCACGTCTGATGGAGATACTCAAAATGAAGTATTGATAATAGCCTTCTGATGCATTAATTATGAACTGCTTGATAAGATGTGTATGTGATCTCTCTTTACTTTCTAGATCTCCTGCTACCTGACATCCATCAAACGTTTCTCTTGAGAAACTTAAAACGATAGAAAACAAAATCAACATGGGTGAAGAGATGCGGCTGCCTCAGAGGGATGAATGACTGATACAGTTTCTCTTTCACTGTGCTTTGAAAAGTGAAATAATTAAGATAGATGGGCAGATGAATTAGTTGTCTTCCAAGGTCAAACGTTGATTGCCTTATTACTCTATTACTCCACTGTTGTGAAACTGTTACCGCTGACACTTTTTCATGATATTCTTTACATCCACAAAAGAGAAGGAATGAGTGAAGGAGTGAGAGAGATACAAATTGATTGTTTGGCGGCCAAATCAGTCATAGTCATCTTGGGTGGAAGGATTAATGGGTCTGATGGCTGTTGCAGGTTCAGGCAGGGAGACGGGCAGAAAACAAGAGAAATTGGTTTGGGCCCCCGGGAGCTGAATCGATGTGAGTAGCATGTAAGCAGTGCACTGTTGTTTTGTGTGTGTGAAATGAGAGAGAGAGAGATGTAAGGCTGAGACATATTTGTTTTTTAATAAACATATACAATTCTTCTGTACTGGATTAAGCAATATTTTGGGCTTAATGCAAGTTAAACTCAGTAAAAATCATTTGTGATAACAATAGAAATTGATTCCCACTTTAGTGACAATGTTGATTACCATGAAAATTAATTGTCCCTCTTTTGTTAAATTTATTTTATAAAACACTGATTGCCTTGTTACTCTATTACTCCATTGTTGTGAAAGTGTTACCTGTCATCCATCAAGCATTTCTCTTGAGTTTGGCAGGTGAAACAAAACAAGAGAAAACAAAAATCAACATGGGTAAAGATATTTTAATATAATATAATATAATATAATATAATATAATATAATATAATATAATATAATATAATATAATATATTACTTATAAGCAATCAAGGTTATGTTGAAGCATTACAGTGGAAGTAAAGGGGGTATTTTTTATTTTTATTTAAAAACATAAATGTGAAGCTTAATAAAAACAATTCTCTGTTGAAATTTGTGTATTATTTGAGCTGTGAAATATTTCATTTTATGGTTACTTTAGGTTCTTACGTGTTACATTGTCGTGGCGATGAAATTGTACAATTACACAGAAAATTTCACATTCAAATCATGAATATACATTTATGCTATGTGGCAATATTATTGAAATCTAATGTTTACGGATTCGGATCCACTTTCTCACTTTTTTAAGAAAAGGAGGAACAAATTCAAATAATTTTTTTTTGTAATCAACATTTTGCCACAAATGCTGTCTATGAGCTTAACTTGTGTTAAACCCATAAAATTTCTTAGAACTGAGTTTTGAATATTAAATTTGTGGAATATAACATATTTTAAAATCTTTTTTTAGATTATATCCTGGTGTTTTTCTGAGCTCCAGGTTTCCTCCTGAAATGGGCCCAAGGAGGTTAGCAGCTGTGACAAAAATCAAAATCCATTTTCTGTGGCCAAATGTAATGAGGACCAAATGGTGGATGTTCCATTCATCTCTCCGGCCTGTCTGAGCACTCTTAGGCCACAGGCAGCAGGCTTGTGAAGGCAGGTGTGAAAGCTGCGGGGAGTCTTTTACTAGTGTTTTTATTAGATATATACTTATTTTATATATTTATTTTTTATTAAATCACCACATCAATCTATGTGCGTATAAGATAAATCGTCCTGGTTAGAGGTCCATCTAATCAGGCATCACAAAATAAACTCTATTCTGGCTTCAAGAGAGGGCCGTTGTTCCCTTGAAATTGTTCCTATTTGTGGACAAAATAGGGTTTGCTTCGCATACTGAGAAACATCACATGAAAATTGCTCCAGGATTATGACTGAGAGCCCTCTTCAATCTTCAGAAAGCCCACCCACACAAAATCTGGCTGAGCAATTCACTATGGTGAAGTTAGACCTCGTGTGCGGCCAGAATATATTTCCCTCCTTTGCAACCGAATTCATGTAAAATTAATCAACTCCCCACTGTAATTCCAAATATTTGCCACGTGGACTGATTGAGGTCAACGGCTCAATTCAACATCAGGGGAGCGCAAACTCCCCATCATGATTGATTGCCAGCATAGTCACACATATTATTATGAAATGAGTTTATTAGCTTTGAATCGGCTGGTTATGCACCGCTGTTTTAGGGTTTTGTGCCATTTTCAGTGAGGCAAGCGTGGATCAGAGAGTCGTGAAGGCTTGATGATGTCATTTTGAAACTCTCACCTGGTTAATCTGGCAAGAGCTCTTGTTTCAGTGGTGATAAAATAGTCCTGAACTCCAGGAGATTTCTGCCTGTGATTTGTATTTAGACTGAACGCTTGGGACTCTCACTGAGCACCAGTCAAGGCTCGTTATTCCCTCAGATAAACAGGCGGGTCAATCGGAGACCACCAAGGCAATTCCCAATTCTTCTGTTTTTTTGCCATATTTATGTTGTAATCTTCATTGCCATGATTTCGCTTGGCAGTCATAAATCATAATTGCAAAGACTATAGAGGCACCAATTTACTTGCGGATAATAAGGTCTTTGTATTTATAGCTATGCTGGCAGTATATTTTATGGTTATGATCATGTGCATTACACCAGTTCATTACAATCAGCATTAGCTTGAGCTTTTTAATAGAATAAGAAGAGTGCCAAATGCCTGTCTATTTTAACCTGCCTTTCTAATAGCCATATGAGTCTGATAACTAAGCAAAGAGCTTGGCGGTAATGAGTCATGTGACACCTCATGGGGTTTTCCATAACTATTTGAGTAAATGTTCGCTCTCCACCAACAATTCCCTTTGATGACCCATTAGATATTATGGGGCAGCCTGCTGTGAGCTCCCTAGACATAATCTTACCAAATTTGTGTTTAATGCCCAAGAGACAAACAATAACTAGATTTTAAAAACTTCCTGACATTATCTCTCATCTGAAAGTCTAACAAGTTTTGTTGTGAGTGACACTTAATTTTTAGATATTAGTGATATTGTTGTAGCTACTGGGGAAAAACACCCACAAGGAAACAGTGGGGGGAAAAAGTCTAAGTATTTGAGAGCCCAATACTTAACTTTTTTTTTTTTCAAAAATATATATATATTTTTTAATTTGGTCCATGTTTTGGTATTTTACTTTAAATAATAAATATTCAGATTTATTTTATATTGTATGTTTGTTATATATTGTATTTATACTTATAATTTTGAATATAATTATGTATAATTTATATTTTACATTTAAACAGTTACTGTGTTTTCACACACGTTATTTGTTTTACTGTTATTTCCCAATGTTTTATTGGCTACTCATATCCCTAAGACACCTATTTGAAGCAGAGAGAGAGAGAGAGGGAAAGCTTAAAGGATCCGTCTACTTTTGTTTTGAAATGTATTTGTTTCATTGAAGCCTTTGCCACTGAAGCCTGATCAACTTCCAGTGCAGACGCTTGTCAGCTGGGGAATATATAAAGATAAATGGTATTATGTTAAATTCCACTTAATGACAAATTTTTAATTTTCTGAACACGGTCATTTTCTGGCTTGTGAATCAAGTGTAAGGAGCTAATTACGTGAGGATCTGAGCAAAAATAACTCCTCATCTCAAGGATAATGGAAGAGAAATGTTGTAGATTAATGGCACTATTTATCTTTTTTAAATTTCTATCTTTCTCTGGTGATAGCTGCGCTCCCCAAGGAAAATATTCATAAAATGAAATTGAAGTCGTAACTTAATAGGTTATTAAAATTTTTGAGCGCATATCACTTCTTCTTTCGCGGCGCTGTAAATTTAAATTGAAGTTTGTGGCGTTCGGAGTCACCAGCAGAGTTTTTTATGATGGCACAATAGAGGGGGAACATGCATCTTTGTCAGGAGATATTTGCTATTCTAATTTTATGGCAGGCCAGATTATCAAAAAGGAATGTCATGGCGCGGGCTGCTGACAACACCTCAGCCTTCAGCCATGTGTTTCCATTAGGTGACTGAGCCGTCCGGGGGTTTGTTCGTCCCATTATTTTCCATTTCTGTCTTTTATCTTGATTTAAAGTGAGGCTCACTGCATATTCCTGTGCTGTCATTTCCTTTCCTCTGCCAGAGCCTGAGATTGGGCAGCACAGGGACTCACTCTCTCTCCGGGGGCCGCATGTAGAGCGATTCAAGGTGGAATATCTTTAGCCCGCCTGTATGTTTGGAAACACGTGCGAATGAGAGATGGTGATGGAAAGAGAGAGGGGCCATCATCACCGCTCTGGCGTTTTTTTCCTCAAGGTCAGGGGGCCAAATTTATTTATTTCCCTGAAAGTTACGATGAAATTTTACTGACTACTTTGCAGTAATGATGAGGGACATCAGCAGCCATAAATTTCTCTTGCCATTTGTTCGCCAATGATGAACCATTTTTTATTTAGCCTTCAAGGACGTTACTTGGTATTTGTATGGAAGCGGTGTTTTATGTAATGATATCCATTTCATAGTGTCATATAACCCGGTGGAAAAATTAAAAGTAAAACAGACTGGGGTACACGCTATTCATATTCAGCTGGGGCTATTGAAATAAACAGTAAATGTCAGAGACAATTTGTGACGTCCTTGTCTGTGTTTCAAAATTGCAACTTAAATGCTTGCGCGCTCTTCCGTGATCTTAAATAGTTGCTTATGCAAAATAATT